>BTPG01000001.1:86904346-87239346 GCA_036245525.1 Semisulcospira habei
TTAAAGGGTCGTCAGTCCAGCACCACTTGAAGTTATTCGAGCGCAAAAGCAGCATGCAGAACTGAAGGCGATGCACCGTATTGGGTGAGTCAACTTTTCGGGTTGTTTGAATAGGCGGGAGGTCAAACATGTATCGCACTGATTTGATCGGCATGTCCCTTAGTTGTTCCCAGAATCATTTTCATTGCTTCATTTTGTCCAGCTTTTGCAGATTAGTGGTCGGTGGCAGTGTTGTCAGTTCAAGCCCATAGTCGATTCGACTGAGCACTATGCTCTGGTACAATTGTCGCTGCTCAATGCCTTTTGCCGCCATTGCTTTTAGGACAGACAACCCTTTCCTACATTTCAGAGCCGTCGGTTCCACGTGAGCTTTGCAGGTCAGCATCCATGCACAGGCAATTTCCCCAAGATCGCGTTTTTTTTTTTTTTTTTTTTTGGGGGGGGGGGGGGGGTTTGAGTTTTCTGGGCTTACATATTGGATGTCAGTTCTGGGCTAATGATTTACCACAGCCCATCCCCTAAAGCCGACATGCTCACATAATTTACCAGACTCCGCCCAACGTAGAGCCGCCAGGTCGCTCATATGACTTACCAAACCCCGACCGTCTAAAGCTGGCCGGCTTACATAGACTACCGGACCACCACCATCCACCCCATCCCGTAAAGCTAATCTGTGGGTCATGACTCTAAAGCCGGCCTGTGTGACAATACATGACTTACCGGAGTGTGATGAAGCTCTATGCCCATGCATAGAGTTTACACAGGGTTTTTGTATGGTTCGGTCTTGTCAGCGGTTTGTGACAAATATTCCGTGTATGCACGAGGCCACAGGGAGAGCGTTTTGCACGGAGTTTTAGGCGAGAGCTCAGTCTATCAGAGGTCTAGATAGTTAATACGGGGCTATACTGTCAGTGAGGACAGACGTGTGTGAGACACCCTAGCCCGTATTCCAAGACTCTGAAACCTAGAATTCAGGTATGTTTTATATGTAATATCAACAGCTACTGAGTTAAAGATAGTATGCGTTAGTAAGAGTTAATTCAGTTGTGGAGCGTTGATTTGGTTCAGTTATGTGGGTTTGGAATTCGTTCAGATAACCGGTGATTTTCCTATGTAGTTATTTACCGAGAGATGGATAACTAAGGAATGTGAGGTGTGTATGCCTAAGTCGTTATGAAGGTAGTACGTGGTTAAGTATAGTCTTTTCCAATGTATGGAATAATGTGTGGCGAGAGTGTCGGGTTATAGTCTGTTTCAATGTAGAGACCGAGTTATGGTGTGTTATGAATTTAGTCTGCTTTATGAAGCACGAGTGTGTGAATGAATGTGTAGATTTATGTGTATCAGCCAGGTTACGTAATGTACCTCATTTTATCCAATATGTGTGTGTTTAGCAAGTGTTATGATATTAGGACTTTATTGTACAGAGTTCTTGTGTGGAGCGGAGCGACGAACGCCGAGAAGTCGGTCAACAGAGGCTACCGCCGAGGGCCCTACTGCGAGGTCATTTCATCACTCAGGGAGTGAGCGACCGGTGCCGAGACACGCGGGTCATCAGGGACTGCGCTACGGAGCGAGTCAGGAGGACGTCCACGGTACGAGAAACGGGACGACTCCCTCACTCGGAAGCGTGCGACGCAAGAACTACACGCCTAGACGTGGAAGGGCAGAACGTTGCTGAACAATAACTCCAGTGAAACAGGTTGGATTGTGAGAGACAGTTACCTAGCCTGGCTTTTACGTTGTGTATGTGTATGCGGTGTTGATGTGTTAGATTGGAAAAGTGTATAGTGCAAGAGTATTCTTTTGAGTGTTTGTTGTTTATTGTTCTAGTGTCTGTGTTATACCGCGTGAATGCGCCCGACTGAGTCAGTGGCGGTGTATGCGTCTGTTGTGCGAGAGTCTGTGCGTGCGACTGGGGCGAGGCTGCGTGCGTTACACGGAACCACCCCCTAACTCCACCCCTCCCTAAAGCCGGCCTATGTGACAATACATGACTTAACGGAACCACCTTCTAACTCCATCCCTTCCTAAAGCCGGCCTGTGTGGCATCACATGACTTACCGCACGCCGCCTTGAAAGCCGGCCTGTCGACACACGACTCTGGCGGCCGTATCGTTCCAGGAGCCGTCATCAGGACACACGGCGCCCCACACACCCCGGTGACGCACCTCCACCCGCCCCCAGACGTTAGAGCCGTTAGCCAGGCGCACAGAGAACGCTGCCACAGACACATCACCATCAGCAACAACTAAAGTAACCGCGGCAGCAGCAACAACAATAACTGTGACAACTTGAGCACCACTACCTAACCACCACCACCAGCAACCGCTAAGGCTACTGGCCCGACGTCGGCCGCAATCAGGTGCACACAGGTTTATGCGGGTATCTGCGTCTGACATCGGCCCGATAACCCTCTTGCCTACTGGGAATACCTAAATATGGTTAACCCATTTTTTAGCCCCGACCAGGGGGATCAGTTACCTGTGGGGGGGGGGGGGGGGAGCAATTTTCTGTTTGTGTGCAACCTGACACGAAAGTCATCTCGATGTCAGGCCAGACCTTGCTTCCCAGCGGCCAAAGAAGTCGAAGAGATTCAGGCGTGCGTGACAACCTCTTGCACTTTCTCACCATCCGTCCAAACATCGAAAAGCAGGGAGGGAGGAGGGGGGGGGGGGGGTCTAACTCCGAAGAAAAGGGACTGTGATATAGCATTTTAAAGAATTTTTGGCCAGCTGGTGGGAGTGAGGGGACGGGGAGGGGGGGAGGGAGGGGGGGCCAACCCCTGGAACTCCCCCCCCCTCCGGTTCCGCCCATGCCGACGCAGCACAACAGGCGCCAAGCTAATCTTGCACTCCCTTGAATTGTCATGGTCGATCCATCTCCTGCAGCTGGTACATAGTCGTTAGGTGACATCTTCAAAATTTGGTGCCTCTTCGCGCCTAGCTATTCTGGCACCACCCTTGAACTGTTATGGTCGATCTACATCTTGTTTTAACGTTTCGGTTCTAAATAGGTTATCTGTAAATGCTCACTAAAATTACCTGTGCTTACCTCGCGTGACAATCTAATTACAGGAGCGTTATTCACACTTGCCTATGTTTGCATTGAGACTGTTGTAACAAATAGCTGACGTCGGGCAGGGGATGATCGTTGCGAAACTGACCACTTCATTTTTTTCCGAATGGGTTGGGACCCAACAGCACACCCTAACTGAGCTTCCAGCAGTTTGTAAGGGCTTACATGCCTCTCTGATGTAATTCAAACGCAGGGCCGGCTGATCGGGAGGGGGGTCCAGGGGTTCCGCCCCCCCGCCCCCCCCCCCTCCCCCCCCCAAAAAAAAAAAAAGTTTAAAGGGGCACAATGGAAGATTTTCAAGACCTCAGGTCACAAACAAAACTTATACCCACTTAGATAATGACCGCCATACTGTCCCACGAAATGCTTTATTTAGTCCGCTCGAAGTGAAAAATGTCCACTTGGTTTCAGTTACAACGTCGTGAACAGAAAGCCTTTTTGCATGGGCGAGGGTAGCTGATGTCATAACTATTCATGACGACTTCAGGTCGTCAATATAATTATACCGTTACGTCGGATGCACGCGATGGTTTCGAAACTTGAAAAGGAGAAACAAGAAGTATGAACAAGCCTCAAAATGCACGGAATAAAAGAGAAACCAAAACAAACAACAACAAAAAAAAAACGAGTTGTAAACAGTAATATTAATAGAGGGGCCCGCAACAGAGCCGCGGATATATGTAACCCATTTTCACTAGTGTTTGATACTTTGAGTCAGCCGGCATAAGAAGGCAGGTAGGGGACTGACTAGGGGATCACACAGATCTGCAACACACTCTTTACATATTAACATCATATATAGACTGTTGCCTGTCAACGCGATCCGATAAGTATTTGATCTCGGTAGCTGTAACGTGAAAATGCAATCAGAAACCGCGAGACGTCAAAAACGATATCATGGGCGTGGCCGCAAGTTTAAGACTGACGTGACTTCACGAGGCGCACACGTACGCGGTGTACACAATGTACGTGTTGTGACCGCCTGCCGATCGACTCGATTTGAAAATTTGCTGAAAAATCAGTGTCTGAGTACGAACGTGCTAAAGTTTATTCGCTCAAGAGTGTTTGTACTTGATACTGTGCAAGGAATAGTCAGGCATGTACCCATGTCAGTTGAGAACAGTACACTGTTCACCGCTCCCCTCCCCTTCCCTCCCCCTCCCCCCCCCCCCCCAAGGTCTGGCGTCGGGAGGCCTTTTGTGTCAGGCTGAAGGTAAAAAAAAAAAAAAAAAAGAAGTCCCCCCCCCCTCTCGAGCTAACTGATCCGCCCCTGATACGACACCTTACGTGCTTCTGAACCGTTGATGCCATTTGTTGCCAATGATAATAGTGGTTGACATACACTGTCACCGATTCCTCTACTGATTTTGAGTGCTGAGAAATGTCCAATTGTTAGTCCTCCAGAGGAGGGCGTGGCACGTAGTACATACGTCAGTCACGAGATACTGAAAGAAGTGATCGAGTCAAGTGAAAGATGTGTACTAAGAATATCACCAAGGGTTGATGCTATTTATTTGTGACCTGTGTGGTCAATTTCGCAATAGATCATCCCACGCCTGTGTAAGATACAGACAAAAACTCACACATGTCTACATTGCCTCTGACAATGTTGTAACAGGCAGCAGACGCCAGGCGACCAGAAGAGCAGGAACTGGTACTGCGGGTGTAGGGACAATTATTCAGGGAGAGTTCACTCCCCTGACAGTTCATGTCGCGCGCGGAAGTTGAGGATCCCTGGTAGTACAAGTAGTTGGGGCCCAGCTGCGAACAACACAGTGCACTGCCGTCCACATAGCCCGCCATTCTGCCACAAATTAAAAACAGAAAAATATATAAACAAACCAAACCTGCAAACAGACAACGCAGTGGCTGATCAGATCCCGCCACTCTGTCCCCTCAGCATAGTTAGTCGGTACAACTGAGCCTGGCCGGTCGAAGTATGATCAGACTCAGAGTAGGACTGAACCAACAATTTTGTGAATAGGGAAGGGGTGCAACTGCGAAAGCAACGTCGAGTGACTACATGGTAATTGGAGACATAACTCCGGTCAAAAGAAAAACTTCCCTATTCACTGAATTTGAAAAAAAAAAAAAAAAAAAAAAAAAAAAAAAAAAAAAAAAAAAAAAAAACATTAAAAAAAAAAAGAAAGAAAAAAAAAAGGCAACGCCTTTACGGTTTTTGTATATGACCAACTGGACAGGTGTCTTAACAAGAGCAAATGGTTGGCTTTTGTACTTGCGAAATCTGTTTCTCAAAATTTATGCATTTTTCTCACACCCCCTTGACCCCGGACCTATGCAAAGGGTCAACCAAATTAGTATGCATATAAAGGTCTTATCAGAACTTTGTGCCGAATCTGATTGAAAGGTTTGCTAAAACGCCGATAAATACTTAAATTTTGCCAACAGAAAAAAAGGCATTTTACATACATTTGCCACCCTGCATTGGAAGTTCTTACCATCAGCTATCTTTGTACCAGAAGTTCTGGTTTGAAGTTGTGAATATTATTTGCGAAAACCAATTCTGTCAAAATATGGCTAATTTTAAACATTTCCTGATCCCCCGTGACCTTGACATTGAGAGAGGTAACTGAAAATGGTATGTTTAGAAAGGTTTTGTCACAAATTATCCTTGGGCCAAGTTTGAAGACTGTCGCTGCAATAGTCTCCGAGAAAATGCCAACGTGAAAGTTTACCACGGACAACGGCAGACGGACGATGGCGGATGGAAGGACGACCACAGGCTCCTGTGACCTTGACCTTCGAGAAAGGTCACTCAAATTCGTATGTTTAGAAATGTGTTGCCACAAAGTATCAAGGGGCGGATCATGGGGGGGGGGGGGGGTTCCAGAGATTCCAGACTCCCCCCCCCCCCCCCCGGAAAACTGTATCAGGGAAGGGTCAGTTAACTCGGGGTGTGTGTGTGTGTGTGTGTGTGGGGGGGGTCCAACTTTTTGTTTGGGACCTTGAACAAGACACAAAAGGCCTCCCCGACGCTAGACCTTGCTTCCAAGTGCCGAAAAATCAAACAACGCCCCCCCCCCCCCAATCGAGGTAACTGATCCGCCTCTGGTATCCTTTTGCCAAGTTTGAAGACTGGCTTAAATAGCCTCCAAGAAAATGCCAACGTTAAAGTTATATTTCCCAGGATGAAGCATCTCAACACAGAAAACTGTGTGCAACAGATACTACTGACAGTATGTGTATGGGTCATTTGTGTAATATATCTTATTTTGGGTGTGAATACAATTCCAAATGTCGAAATTCATCGTTTGGAGGGTGTATTGTTTTTATACCCGAGTCGCGAATTTCAGTATCATCTGCATCGGCCTCATTTTGAATTAATATGCATATTTATGAGCCTACGTCACAAGGCAGAACCCGGCCATCAGTGTATCACAATACCGCAGGTCACGAGGTAATAATAATAATAATAATTACGGTATTTATAATGCGCTTATCTTATAATAATTATAACTCTAAGCGCGCACTCACAACTCGCACACGCATGTGCACGCTTTAGACAATGATTCACGTAACACAAATAGTGAAAATACATTATGACGGTCAGCTTCGGGTGGGGAGTGTGGTGATGTAGTGCTAGAACTGTTGAAAGAGGTGAGTTTTGAGGGCGGACTGGAAGGAGGAGAGAGAGAGTGTTTCTGACGGAGAGAGAGTGGGAAAGTGTTCCAGGTGGATGGACCGTATACTGAGAAGGAGCGGGGGCCGAAAGTGCTGAGTTTGGTGCGGGGGATGAGGAGGCGGAGAGGGTCGGAGGCGGAGCGGAGGGAGCGGGAAGGAGTGTATGGGGTGAAGTAAGTTGGAGAGATAGGTAGGAGCGTAGTTGTTCAGGAATTTGTAGCAGAGAGACAGAATCTTGTATTGGATGCGTTGGGGGATGGGGAGCTTGAGCAGGGGAGTGATGTGGTCGGATTTTTTCTTTCTAAGGACGAGGCGGGCAGCATTGTTCTGGACGCGCTGGAGAGTGAGAGTGGTGGAGTGAGGAAGGCCGGAAAGGAGAGAGTTGCAGTAGTCGATGCGAGATAAGATGAGAGAGACAGCGAGTTTGGTGGCAGCTTCGGTAGTGAGGTATTTTCTGATCTGACTGATGCGGCGGAGGTGGAAATAACATGCCTGGGCCGTGGTCATCGGTGTGAGGTACACACGTGTCAGTGTACACGTGTACTGATGTTCCGGCTCCGGCATCCCTCTGACGTAATTTTTCACCAGACAGAAGAATGAACCTTCCGTACTCTCTATGCTGTCAAAATCACAATGTGGGTTCCGCTCGACCTGCTAATAGTATTATACTAGTAACGATCGTGCGTACAGTAGTGCAACGAGGGCTTGCCGCTTGCGCTCGCCGGCAAAGCGAGCGTGCGTCCACGGTGCCTAGTTTGACTTTTGATCCTTTACCCCTCGGAAACACGCACCGTCTTCCATCATTGAAACAGAACATTGGTAATTATACCGACTTTCTGCACTGCAGTCAGTTTCACGTCTCCCACGTCGAGGTCTATACGTAAAGCATCGTTAAAAACGACAAATTTACAAGGCCTCGCAGCAGAAACACTACCTCTCTGAATCGAGTGAATGAGAGCCGGCACAGACAAAAACATGTTACGACCAGCGATGTGCAACTTCAAGTTGACACACACCGTAGTTTTCAGATCTCTGCAGCATAAAATGTGATAACTACCTCGTAACTATATGATAGAACAGGTTTAAAATCTTGCGAAATCAGTAAGAGAGAAATTCTACTCAGTGAAGATAATGAAATCTGAAAATCACTAGCGCTCGCGGAACTATAGGAAGATCATCGACAAAGACCGTAGATTACTTATTCATTCAGCAGGAAAGTGACAAATTCCGGGTGGGTGGTCAAGCCAAGCTCATGCTTTATGCGTTGCCACATGTCCATATTCTCTTGTCCGATGTCAATTCTACTTAGGAGTATCTTGTCTATCTTCGTCAGTCTTTCTTCTCTTTCGCAATTACCGAGTCTGTCAATGTCGGTGCGACTCGATGACTGATACTTTCTTTTTTTCTTCGCTGGTTCGTCCGCCATCTTGTCTCTGATTGGTTATAATTATTGTGTCAAAATGGTTGTTGTGATGCGTCTAGTGTGGTAGCGCAGTGGTAGTACTTGTCACTTCTCGTTCTCAGCTTCCACCGCTGGCTAGCAGTATTGCGAAAAGAAGGGCAGAATGCGTCAGTCTCTCTCTGCCAGTACATAGGCTCCAACAACAAGCCTCACGTAGTGCCTCCTCGCGGCGACAGCGGCGGTAACTGAGCACCTCACGGACTCAGGCTGAACTACAGGGGACTCGGAGGAGGACTGGCCCCCAGACACGCAACATGCAGGCCCGCCGGTGTGTGGATAGGCCCTGATGCCCGTGAACCTGACTCCCAACTATGGGCAAATAGCCCCACTGCCTCAGTTGTGGGTGCCTCAGGAGAGGCAAAGGCTAGGGGAGCAAACCCCGACAGAAAACCAACCAGACCAACGAAGTCGGAGTGTCGCTGACTATGCCATCTGGTATAGTGTGGAAACCCGTCAGGGAAACGAGCACACACGCAACCTCATGGATTATGCCTCAGTTGGATATTAATCTTGACATCTGAGGCAGAAACTCGGGAACGCTGAAGAAGAAGAAGAAGAAGGTTATAATTATGCAGATGACCTAAGGTCGTACAGAATAGTTATGACGTCAGTTACCATCGCCTATCAGAAGCAATCTTTTCATGCATCTGTCAAAAGATACCGGTGGGCCTCTTTTCGCTTTGAACAGACGAAAGAAAGCATTTGGTGGGACAGTAGGGTGGTCACTGTCTAAGTGGGTATGTAAACCGAAGCCCAGTAAAAGCTTTTTGCGAACTGAAGCCTTAAAAAAGGGCGGGTGAGTGCCCCTTACGGCGGACCCCGGACGGACGACCACTGGCCCAGAACATGGACTCACTATTGCTTTGCGTGTGAGCCAAAAATTAGTGTTCAATCATTTATTTCTATGTTATCGAATTCTGTCGAGTCCGCGCCTCTTTCGCATATCATATATATACGAAAGCGGGGCCGACGCAGGGTGACAGGCGATAGCCACGCCACAAAAGCTGCAGCATCCCATGGAGCGAAAACTGAAACGGCGATTCACCCGCTATTTTGCGATGACAGGAGCGTGGCTTTCAGTACACAACAAATGTTTTCGCAATTCAAAAACCTTAGAAATGGCGCGATTCCGCCTGTCGCAACACTACAAATTAAATTATAGATATACAGGGAGTTATTTCCGCTTGCAGCACATCGGCTTTTTCTTTGTCGTCGCGTCGCCTACTGCGGCATCAGCGTCATGTCGCTGCGGAAACACATTCAAGTGAACAAACAAACAAACGCCGTAAAAATCAGCCCATTCCTGTAGAATGCCATATGTGACCCTCTCTCACGAAATCAGTCTTAACTTGCATTTTGGGTGTTTTGAGATATACACATTTCTGAAATGTACAGAGCCTGCTGATTAATTTGATATATGAATGAATGCTGTAGTGCAAAACTCATTTGTAGAAGTTATTAGGGTTTAAAGTTGTCATTACCTGCAAGCAACTCGTGCGTCATTGTCGTCCCATCCACTGTCACAGACAGAGACAAACTGTGTCGTTCCGTTCAGCAGGAACTCCACCAGGCCATACTGGGCTGTATTGAACCCCGTGGCCTGCGCTTTGAGTCGTGCTGTCACAAACACGCACGCACGCACGCACGCAAACACACACACACACACACACACACACACACACACACACACACACACACACACACACACACACACACACACACACACACGTGTGTGTTCTGAAGAAAATGTCATTGTCATGAAGTGGGTAAGCCCTTCGCTGCCATTGGACCGACAGTGTTTGTTTCTTACAAATAAAATTATTGTCAGTTCAACGTAAAAGATCCCCTAACCATCAAGGGATACAGAGTGGTTTCATCAAAAGGTATAGATACTCATGAGCCCCCATAGGCGCGGGGAGTCATGAGGATCTGTACCTCAATACCTCGGTGTTCAGTATTTCTCGGCAGTGAAGAGATTAGATTCAAGATATTTATTGTCCCAAAAAGGATTACTAATCACGAAGTACACTGATTCACACCGTACTCACGTGCACCCATTGGCGCTATACGTGTGTTTTTATCACATTAAAATACCGATTTGACATTGTACCGGTACGGTATACCGGTACGAGTGTTGTGTACCGGTAAGCTGGGTTATTACTTTAAGCAATGAACCAAAACAGAAAGTAGTAAGACGAAATGTAACGTGTGTGTGTGTGTGTGTGTGTGTGTGTGTGTGTGTGTGTGTGTGTGTGTGTGTGTGTGTGTGTGTGTGTGTGTGTGTGTGTGTGTGTGTATGTATGTATGTGTGTGTGTTTAAAGTGTGCTTTTGTTCAGCTTACTACATCACGGATGTGTTTTGTTCAGCTTAGTACATCACTGTTCCAAGTCATCCATATCATCACAGTAAATAGATCAACCACTGTAGTTCAAGGCTGGCAACTGCCTGCCTGATGGAGTGGCACCGGGCAAATCATGCACCACCCTTAAGCTGCCATATATATATATATATATATATATATATATATATATATATATATATATATATATATATATATATGTGTGTGTGTGTGTGTGTGTGTGTGTGTGTGTGTGTGTGTGTGTGTGTGTGTGTGTGTGCGTCAGAGAGAGAAGAGAAAGAGAGAGGGACAGAGAGAGAGGGGGTGGGGGAGAAATAAAAATTGTATAAAAGGAGTTATAAACAACATTGCCCATATTACATGCTGTTCTTTTAACTCTTAATATGCCTGCATGTAAACATTTGACAAATTACAACCACCACCCCCCTCCCCCTCCGCCCCAGACCCCATTCAAACTAATAATAATTAAAAAAAAACTAATTTAGGTAATAAACATGTTAATAAAAAGTGGTGTACTGTACTATAAACACACTTAGTGTAGTTAGTAATTTTTATATAGTGTCAAGACGAATGTATTTTTTTGTGGCAGTTGCCGGGTGTGATTTCAAAAGTGTATTTGTGTTTACATGAAGAGTTGTCTCATACATCACGGATGTATTCGCGCCGCGGAGTGATCTTTTAAAGGTGCTAATGTGTAGTATGGCTTCAAGCTGTAATGGAAGAGAATTCCAATCTGAAACACCTGAAACAAACTGGAATGATATATGACGCTTGTGGTATGGGGCAAGTGGAGTAGTCTTGTTCATGTTCGGCTGTCTGATGTCGTGGGTTAAAATGAAACATTTGAGAAAGATATGGAGGAGACTTTGCATTACGACACGTTTATTGAATTTTAGTTTTAAGTGTTTGGAGTTTGAGCATTTAGTTTTTATCATCGGTGTAGGTGGGATCTGGAAGGATTAGTTTTATGGCCCTGCGATATAATGAACTGACCTTATCATGAGGCTTTCACTGTTGTTTCCCATAGTATCGAGGCATATTCACAATGGCGTTTAACATGTGCGTGTTGAAACAATAGTTCACAACAGTAAGTATTGAGTATATTCTGAATGTTTCACAGTAGACATTAATACAGATTAATTAATATTTAGCTCCCCCAAAAAATTATGTGATGCTTCCATTTAACACATTCAACCCCACGCACGTGTTTCCCAAATTTTGGAGGCGTCATCTAACGACTATGCACCGGCTGTTGCAGGAGATGGATCTGACCATGATAATTCAAGGGTAGTGCCAGATTAGCTTGGCGCCGGCAGGTTCCAATCTAATCTGGCACTACCCTTGAATTATCATGGTCGACCCATCTCCTGCTGTAGTGCGTCAGGGCTGAATGGGTTAAAATGGTCGTCAACTAGCTGTGTGTTCCAATAGTCTATGTTCAGAAACATGTTCGACGTGTTCATTATTGCGGAGAGACAGTTTGAGAAGGAATGGGTGGAGGTGATGATTTCGACACGTATTCAACAGCATATATTTAGTTTTAAAAGGGCTGATTAGCTTGAGGTTGTTTTAGTCACCGATGCTAATATCGGCAATGCTTTGGTGCAGTATTATTAGCCACTGATTTATTTGCATTACAAACATGTAGTGGAGAGAGAGAGAGAGAGAGAGAGAGAGAGAGAGAGAGAGAGAGAGAGAGAGAGAGAGAGAGAGAGAGAGAGAGAGAGAGAGAGAGAGAGAGAGAGAGAGAGAATGCCTGTGTGAGCGCTCATGTGTGCGGTTGATTGGTGTGAAACGGTGGTATTTGCGGTTGCCTGTATACCGAAAAAAAAACCACCCGGTATAACATAAAGATACCTTTACGGATTTTCGTACAGGCGGCATGCAACTCTACCGGTAACACCGTGTTGTGATGACTGTATGTCATGTCATAATGACGCTATAACTGTATTATGATGCTTGTGCACGGGTGAAGCGATACTACCTGAGGTACAGGTGACGCTACCTGTTTGGTAATGACACGTGTACATTGATGGCGCTAATGACGTTATATCTGTGTATTGATGACGACGCAGTGTGTACTGATGGCGCTATACCTGTGTTATGATGTCATACATGTGTTTTGACAACGCTGTACCTATTTACTGAGGACGCTATACCTGTGCACTAAACACGCGATGATTGTATTCTGATGTGGTTATACCTCTGTTCTGATAACAGGCGACGCCGGCGTCCTCATAGTGCATACAGTTGTGTTGTCCCCAGGTGCTCGCCTGACACTGAGCCAGGCTACTTTCGTTTCCTCGACAGTCCACGTCGTCTAGGTAGATGGGGCCGGCACCTTGTCCGTACGCGGCGAACGATTTGGCCTAAAACACACACACACACACACACACACACACACACACACACACACACACACACACACACACACACACACACACACACACACATGCTGTCTTTACTTAAAACTAAACTCATCACAAAAATCTAAGAAACGTTTGCTGCTTGACGGATGTTGAATTTAATCGAAACAATAACTCGCTCGGAAAGAATACTGACCGAAAGAGAACATTATAAAATAAGATGGGACCCCCAGCCCAAAGTTGTTCCTATTTTCAAGCTTATCCTTCTGATCCATCCGTCCTTCTGCCCTAATCCACCCTCTGATCCACACACACTGGCACACAGAAATAAAGACGGACACTCGGCGCTTCCCGCTATTCGTAATCCAGACCAAAAAGGTGACTGCCAAGCGTGTAAAATACAGAGGAGAACCCAACGGAGAAAGAAACACGTTTAGAAAAGACAGTTACAACACAATTTATTAATATTTCGGGTAAATACCCTTTTTTAAAATAGACAAGCAAACAGATACAGAGATCAGTCGCTACTTATCTTCATTATTGCAGAAGGAATATTAATAAATTGTGTTGTAACTGTCTTTTCTAAGCGTGTTTCTTTCTCCTGTTGGGTTCTTCTCGCCATTCGTAAGCTCTGTGCCCTTGGGCTGGCGTAGCGATAGCTATTCTGAAGTAATAGCACGAGCAGCGAAATGACGTCACTTCAAGCTTCGCGTTATGGCATTATTAGTCCGCCCACGACGCCGCGGTGTTCATAGTGACGATTTGATGTTATACTTCACTCATCGCAGTACTAACATTTTCTCGCCAATGTGCATATTAATAATTTTTAAAAAATTTTAAAAACGTCTCCAGATTATTCTTTTAGGGACAATATCATACAATTTCAAGCTTGCCCGTCCTCAGACGCGGTCTCTAGTCACTGTCTCACACACACACACACACACACACACACACACACACACACACACACACACACACACACACACACACACACACACACACGCGCGCGCAAGCACGCACGCACGCACACACACACGGCGCTTGGCCCCAAAAGTAAGTTCTCCAGCAAGGTTTGCGTTGCTAGACGTGACATCATTTTCATCTTGTTACTGACTTCTTAGCCAGAATGTCGGTCCCGCACGCCCAAAACGTCGTGTGCATGCTCCGGAACGCGCTACGACGAGCCCCATTTCAAAGTTGTTCATATTTTTGAATAGGATAGGAACAACAAAAATAGACGTTTCTTGACTGACGACCGTATCACGGTCCATGTGTTTCTTGAATGTACACCAAAAGAAACTCAAGCACAAACAGACTTGACTGAATTTCGACGCAACGGACGGACATATTTGTAATGACTTGGTATACAGTTCTCTCATTACCTGTTTTTCGAAAGTGTTTAGTTGGCAACAAGAAAAAGATGGGATGAACAATAACCCACAAAGTCTCTTCTATGAGAACCTTAACCCACACAGTCCCTTTTATATGCGAGCTGTTCTCGCTGTCAAGGGTCTCTACCTGTTGACTGACTTTATTCTGATGTTGAAATATATCTCCTATTGAACAAGATGCGAACAAGAGGAGGATTTCATCCCAAAGTATACCATATTGTTTGGAGCTCACATGCGTTTTTTTTTTTTTTTTTTTTTTAGGAGCATTCAGAGTTGTTCATATTTTTAAGCTGATCCTTTTCCCTCCTCTCTAACCCAACCTCTGATCAACACACACCGGCGCACACAAATAAAGGCGGACATTAGTACTCTCTGTGAACTGGTGTAGCGACAGGAATTCTGAAGAAAAAGAAAAGCACGAGCAGCAAAATGACGTCACTATAAGCTTTACGTCATGGCATCGCTAGTTTCACGACGCCGGGGGAGTGGGGGGGGGGGGGGGGGGGGGGGGGGAGGAAGGCGCTTGCGTGTTAAGACTCTCGCCGTTCGCCCAAATATCAAACAACGGGATGGGGGAGGGGGGGGGGGGGGGGTTGCGTGTGTGAAAGACATGACGTAATGAGTTTCTATTGTGTTACTTTGCTGTCAGAGTCCGCGGTCTGCACGCCTTTAACGTCACGGGCATTGTACTGAAATCGCCCCACGGCGACCCATCCTAAAAAAAAGTCTCTTCTCTAAATAGAAGAGACTTAAAAATGTAATGACAGTGCATTTTTTGCTCGTTGAAGTAATGACGTAAGAAGTCAATGGGTCTAAAAAAATATAAACATTAAGAAACAGCAAATTGCATACGGCGGCGCACGCAGTGGATAGTAAGTGCATATCTTGACTGGACATTGCCTCTACCGCTAAGAACATACCTCGATATTGCCTGTTACAAACTAAAGGTGTATGGATCTTTTATTCATCCGTGTCAATCAAATGATGGAAACAAGCGATTTATTTAAAATTTAGCCACTGATTTTGCTGAATCAGCGTGGTTTTTCTTCATGAATTATGCCCCTTAGTCGCCATTTTTGGCGTCTGTAACACGGTTGCGTGGCAAAAACAACAATCACCCCCAGGCCACCCAGCTAGTAAAACAAAATGTCTGCCGGAGAGCAAAGAAATGATCGATGAACCATGCATGTTTATGTCACTTTCAACATCATACTGTGAATATGTCTGGTCTGAAGATTCAGCTTGTGTCTAGTCCTAAAAAAAAATAATCATGAAAAAGAAAAATGCCGCTGCCAACGAAAAACGAACAATGGTAGCAATCTTTATTTGTGCACTTCCTGATTCAAAATAGTCAAAATGTCTAAAATTTAACTTAAAATTTAATGATTTTTTTCTCGAACTCATAATTTTGTGGTGGGGTTGGGGGCCAGTTCCTACGCGACTGAGAGAGAGAGAGAGAGAGAGAGAGAGAGAGAGAGAGAGAGAGAGAGAGAGAGAGAGAGAGAGAGAGAGAGAGACCTCTCCCCATTGTCCCAAGCTGAGTTGCCGACAGATGACAGCAGCATCTTCCGGTCCCCACAAGTCGTCACAAACCGTGCCCCACGTGTCGTTGCTGTTCCGTCTGACCTCTACCCGACCTTCACTGCTGCTCGGTCCATCCATCAATCGCACCTGTACATCTGTGAATAGACAAAGTATTCATAACAATAGCAGCCCCATCTATCTACAGCGCATGTAGTCAAGTTCTGTAACTTGCGACTACGGTGTACTTTGATTAACAACAACAATAACAGCACTACTCAACATTCACAGACTCGCATCCATCTACCACGCTTGTAGATCTGTAGACTTGAGTAGACACTAAGTTAACATTAACAATAACAGCACGACTGTACCTCCAAAGGCACTATTCCGATGCACTGCGCCTGTATTTGTACATACTGTACGGGCACAAATAACTTTCCGGCACTACCCGACACTCGCTGGCAAAACTCCCAAGTCCTTACAGGGCTGAAGTGGGGTATTATATTTTGTTTTCCTCCCTAGTCACACGACCGGTCACTTTAGCGCAAACCGTACCATGTGACCGTGATATAAAAAACCCTGTAGCGAAAAAATGGCGGACGTTTTGTAGCCCTCTGGATGATGCATTTTGGATGCCAGTTTTGTATAAAAGATCGCCAAACATTCAAAAATACAAAAATGACTTAGTGTTGTTCGAAACAACAAATAACACTCAGTACTGGAGAAGGCAACGTCACACTCATGACATTTTAAATTACGTCATAAGTCTATTATGTATAAAGGTATATTCCTTTGACGTCAGTTATGTCTGGCCTGATCCAGGTCACTTTTCGCAAGATGTCTTCTTGATTTCTTTTACGAAAATAGTATAGGAATGAAAACAAATACGTTATTGGTCGGAGGGGTTCGCTGCACGGACCCTTGTAGGCCTTCGCGAGGTCAAAGGAACCATTGTACCCCTCAGGCCTTCGGCCTTCGGGGTACAATGTTTCCTTTGACCTCCCTCAAGCCTACAAGGGTCCGTGTAGCATACCCCTCCGACCAATAACTTATAACATTGAGCAGCATTTTGCTTGGTATAGTGCCGATAACAGGATGTGATTACTGTCGAGACCCGAATCAAAATGTCCGAGTCGAGGACATTTTGATCGGGTCTAGTAGTCGCATCTGTCTGTTTTCGGCACTATATCAAGCAAATTTCTGCACAATATAATTTAAGTACGCAGTCCAAAACAAAACTTTACCTTCGCTTCGTGCCCGCAACTCTGTGCGACTATCATGCACACCGAAACGGCAAAACTTACCTACGCATATTCACAAAATGATTTTAATTTTAATTCAGTTTAATTCACAAGCAAAGTTTAACAATGAAAAAAAAAACATAGCAGCAATGTGGATAATACTTTAAAAAAAAGAAAAAAGTAGCGAACAAACAAGAAAACACGACTGGATACTATAGGTGCTATGTGAAGCAAACGACAGTTTTGTTGACGCAAGGGAGCTAACTTTGTTGAGTGATTTTGAGCGTTTGGTCAGTTGTTCCGTCTACCTCCTACGCTAATACAGTTCGGTGTTTGTACGTTTTTGTTTTTTTTTTAGCCTGGAATGTTGCATTTCGCGACTCTAGTTTGGGTTACATATCTACAACAATGAAGGTAGGTTTCAAGTTATAGATTAGTGTCTTTAGCAGTTTTTGTATTCTTTGTATCGCTTTTTACGGGTTTCCATGTTCAATGCGAGCCGGCCGCCTAGATGAGCACACGGACGAGAAATATCTTCGGCATTGGTAAAGAACATCAAGTTTAAAATTAATCAAAGTGTTAACGTTGTCATAGTTGAAAAGAGTGCATTAGTGTTGCAGCAGAACAGTATTTTGTGTTTTATTTCGTAAGACCCTGGCTCAAAAATCCATCAACAGTTTGCCAGGGCCACAAGGCTTTTCGGGAAGAAAAGTATATCAAGCAAGCTCAGAAAATAAATAATTTGCTTGTTATACAATATATCAGTACATGTGTCAAAGAAGGAAAAAAATATGGAGTGGGTACATATAGACAAGACACGCAATGAAGCATTGTGAGACAGTTACTTGACGCCATTTTTTATTAAGAAACTTTGTATTTCCGATTCAGTATCACGCCAATTCAGCACGATGTCACAGGTTTTATTGAAATTGATGCAGTGGCGTAAGACTTCTTTTTTTTATAATTTTTTTGGGGGCGTAGGGAGATATTTTTTTATAATGGGGGACCAGCGTACCTGACCTTTCACTTTCTAGTCTCCAAAGAAGCAAACAACGGGAGGAAGGAGGGAGCTACGGTCACGGTCTCACTGACCCACAACGATCACGTCCGAACTCCTAAAACTCAAACGATAAGGGAAGGGGGGGAGGGGGAGGAACGGAGTCAAGGGTGGGGGTGGTCGGGGGGGAGGGGGGGCAGAGTCACAAAGGGGGGGGGGGGAGAGGGAGACGGAAGGGGTGGATGCAATCGTCCAGCCTTGAATTTTACTTTAATCACATAAAAGTCGAAAGTCTTTTTTTTTTCTAACAATAATTATTAGGCATGATGTGGGTCACCTGGTCAGCTTACCTCCAATCAAGACGGCGCTTACTGTGGAAACCAGTGACAGAAACAGGAAGCAGACACAAGCGGCATCCATTGTTTCTATGGAAACGCCTCACACTACACCATCAGTGCCCGTGTGTAATTGTCATACTGCTCACAAAATGTTGGGGATATATGTCAGTTATAATGAATTATCATCGGCTCAAGAAATGGGTGAAATGATTACATGTATTTGGTATTTGCGTGTATATATGTATACGTCCTCCTCCACCAACTTGTGTTGTGTGACTCCGGCGCGAACACAACACGGCAGAATAAACCAGTGCTGTTGTGTAAAGACAAAAGAATGTCAGTTCATGGTTGTGAAAAGCGAGATTTTCTTTGTATTACAACGAAAATATCGCGTTTACAAAAGGTGACTTTCTGTCGTGCCTTCACAGGGCAGAAGATTCAAAATTCAAGATTCAAGAAATGTATTGTCCATTAAAGGATATTTGTCTCTGCCTGCTGAGCGTAGGTCAAGGTTAACAACATAATATCTCAATTACAAATCAAACAGACAACATCGGTAAATCTCTGACTAGACAAAAATATAAAATACTGAGTACGTTTTGACACTAACATCATACGCACGCCCAGACGCGCACAGACTCACAAACTTAATTTATCTCTGAAGGCAAAACACGGCAAGTCCAGTATGGTTATGTTGAAGCTACCCTGTTTGTCTCCAAAGGGAACTGTAGGTCAGTAGGTGTGAGTCGGCTCAGCTGGAAAGTTACGTGCAATCCTGAGGGCTGGGGGTTACAGTTTAGACTTGTTCAACAACTGTATTGCCTGCGGAATGAAAGAGAGTTTAAATTTGTTCCTGTTACATTTCGGGCAGCGGTAGCGTCTTTTGGAGGGAAGGAGTTCAAAATGCGAGTGAAGTTGGTGGGTTGGGTCACTCATGATTGCACGTGCTTTCCTAGCCAGTCAGTTGTAGGAGGCTGTTGGTAGATAAGCCGATGATTTTGGCGGCCGTCTTGGTAACGCGGTGCAGCACGTTTTTGTTTGCTGTAGACAATGCGGGGAAGAAACAGATCGTGCAGAATGACAAAACAGACTCAATGATGCTGACATACAAAAGTGACAGCAGTTTGGGGCTCACGTTAAAAGATCTTAGTTTCCTCAGTATGTACAGTCTTTGTTGGCACTTTTTGAAAACAGTCTGCACATGTGGGCCAAAGGTAAGTTTAGAAGCACGCGGGCAATGCAGAAACCGTCAGCTGTTTTATATTAATGTCACATAACACAGAGTTAAATGAATCCACATATCAAGAGTTTAAATGAAGCCACATAACACCGTGTTAGGTCAATGCACACACCACAGAGTTAGATGAAGCAGCACAATAATAATAATAATAATAATAATAATAATAATAATAATTATAATAATATACTAAATAATAATATATTTTCCCCGAGACAGAAATTCATCTTTTATCAGAGGGTCATAAATGAAGCCAGAGTTTAAATGAAGCCACATAACATCACACAACACAGCCACACAATAATAGTATTAATAATAATAATAATAATAATACATTTTCCCAAGAGAAAAATTCATCTTTTATCAAAGCGGCATACAAAATAAAAGAGTGAAGAACTAAATACACAAGTTATACTAGTATTCAATATATGAACCACTTTATCACAAAACGTCCGGCCACTTAAGATGATACAGGGGCGGATTTCAAGGGGTTTCCCAGATGCACGGAAACCCCCCCTTGGCACAAAAAAAAAAAAAAGACACACACACACACACAAACACACACAATATACACACACGCGCAGTGTGTGACACAGTTAGTGACACATGCACATGCACAATCATTTACCAGAAGACAGTTGAACTTATCTCTCACCTTACGTTTTCCTGTTTGTTCATGCACAATCATTTACCAGAAGACAGTTGAACTTATCTCTCACCTTACGTTTTCCTGTTTGTTTTCTCACATTAATTTGATTTGAACACATTTATCTATATTTGGCCTAAATTCTGGTTGAAAGACGTGTAACAAACCGGGGTTCCAACAGCCAGGCGCGTGACCGGAAATGCGAGACTATAAACTTTTTCGCATCTGTCATCTAAAATGCCTAAGAAAAGAAAAATTAGTAGTTTTGACGCAGAAGGGTCACGGAGAATAAGTTCTTTCTTTGCTGCAAGAACGTCTGAAGGAGGTAAGCAATACCAATTAGTCCTTTTTATTTACTTATTCATTCACAAGTTTTCAGATCAAAATCTTCGAAAAATTCGCTGAAATGAGGAACTCCCCAGTCGTTTTCCTTTTATCTGTACGCTGCAGTCAGCTGGACACGATCATTATGATGCTCTAGAAGAAAATACTGATTAGGTTATGACTAATGAATTGATACAGTAAAAGTTACTCATTCAGATCCAAAAACCTTAAGTGTTTTGCTATTCGTAATTTACTCTTTTCATCCTAGATCTATTCAATGTTTTTTTTAAAAGCTATTTCTAATTTATTGTTTATTTTTTTTTTTTTTATTATAACCAGAAACGGGAACAAAGAACCTGTGTGGATAAGCCTTTATCTGCAGAAGATGCAGTAGGAGCGAGTGTGGAATCAGCAGGGACAGGCGTTGAAGTTCACATTGGAAACGTGCCCTCCACCAGTTTTGAAGCAGAAGATGTCAGTTTGCCGGTTTGTTTTATTTATTGTCCTTTCATTTATGTGATATTATTTTGAATTTAAAAGAGAAAAAAAAAGGTTATTCTTCTACTCTAAAACTTACGAACATCTTCAAAACAAACAGATCTATTCAACAGATAAATGTTTGAACTTGCCGGGGACTGAACGAAACTCATTAGCATGCATTTCAAGCGAATTCGTTGCATTGTTTGTAAAAAAAAAAACAAAACAAAAAGAAACAAACAAAAAACAAACAAACAAACAACCTACGAGACTGTTTAGGTTTAGTGGTCAAAGAATATGTTCTTGTATCTGTGCTTAAAGTTACTGCCCACATTCTCTCTCTCTCTCTCTCTCTCTCTCTCTCTCTCTCTCTCTCTCTCTCTCACACACACACACACTCACTCTCTCTTCCGTCTCCCCCCACCCTATTCTAATTTATAATTATAGATTATCGTCAGGAAAATAGTCATCTAGTAAATTAGTGTTTAAAGGCTTTTATTTAAGTTACCTTGATTTAACATGGCCGAACACTGAAATCTTATGACCTTGGACAAATGCTATGTGTAAACTATTTCTAGATTAAGAACAAAATGTATTTTTCTTTTCCTGCCCAACAGATTAGTCTAGTTCCAGACACATTGACAGCGAAACTTGCTGAAGATGAAGATGAAAACGAGTGTGATGACGCCCAAGGAAGCGGCGACTGCAAAGTGAAACCAAAGTGTTCCTTTGAGGAGCAGCCCAAACAATCTTCATCATCATCATGTCGTCACCGGTCAACTGGTAAGTCCAATTCGCTTTGAAAAAGTTCATAAATCACGTTGTGATGTTACATTTTTATATATCCGAGCCCTTAGTTTGTAGAGGGTGACAATGTGAGACTACTAATAAAGGCATTTATTCTCTCTCTCTCTCAATCTCTCTCTCTTGGAAGTTGGGATTTTGAGAGGAAAAAAATTGTCAAAATCCCTGTATGGTCTAGATCTCATCCAAGCTTGGTTTGAAGGCGTGCTTAAAAATGATAGCATGGTTGATAACCTTGGTTAGTAGTCAAGGTCACAAGACGATGAAATTAGTAAAAATTGGCAATTTTGGACAGGTGGTCATGTCTCACTTTTTCCAGGTATCAAAGTTAGAATGAAGATCATCATCAAGTCTAAGGAGTACTTAAAAATCACCAGTTGTTCAGTGACCTTAACCCCAGGTCACGGTTACAGGGTCACTAGGAAATTGGGAGAAAATTGAAAAAAATTGCCCCCAAAATGTGTATGGCCTAGATCTAACCCAAATTTGGTTTAAAGGCAGGTACTTATGTATGCTTTAAAAAAAAGGTATCAATTTCAAGGTCACAGGGTCATACTTTTTTCCTTTTTAATGGGGTACCTGTAGGTTGTGGGAGTAAGAAAGCTTGTGATCGTTTGAGCTTTGCTCTGCTTGTTTATCTTTATAATTAAAATTTGTAAAATTGATCTTCAATCAGTTCTGTTTCTGTGGTTGTTGCAGGAACATCACAACTTGACATCGCGGCAATTCTGAGTACTGGAGAACCCATTTCAGATTCTGCCAAGTTTGCTGTGTTGACGAATACCTGGGAACCATCTTCAAAGCATGTGTTTCCTATCACTGTGCTTAACAAAAAGAACAGAAGATTTCGAGGTGATTTCAAGTGGCTCTGTTACTCTTCTTCCACGGATGGAGGATTCTGTAAAGCATGTGCCTGTTTTCCAGGGCGTGATGACCTCGAACGTTTTGTTTCTAAACCATACAAGAACTGGACCAAAGCAAACGAAGACATGAAGAAACATGAAATGAAAGAGTATCATAGGGATGCAATGATAAAGGCAGAGTCTTTTGTTTCCAGCATGAGAGATCCAAGCAAGGCAATTGATGTGCAGATGTGTGGAGTACGTGATCAGTTGATCAAGAACAACAGAGCAGTTTTGAGCAGCGTCATTAAGGCGGTCCTTTTTTGCGGCAGGCAAGGTCTTCCATTGAGAGGTCACAGGGATGATGGTTTGATGAATGAAGAAAATAACAGCAACTTCAACGCCCTCATCCGCTTCCGAATTGATTCTGGTGACACTGTTTTGCAACAGCATCTAGAATCTTGTCAGCCTGGTTCGGGCTACACTACGTACATCAGTAAAACAACTCAAAACAACATCATTGAACTAATTGGTGACTACATCAGAGACAAGTTGCTTCGTGAAGTCAGAGATGCCAGGTACTTTTCGCTGCTTGCCGATGAAGTGACGGACTCATCGAACTGGGAGCAACTTGCAGTTGTTTTGCGCTTTGTAGATACTTCTAATGTCATTCGAGAAGAATTCATGGCGTTTGTCCCTTGTGAGCAAATAACCGGTGAGGCTCTGACTGTAAAACTGCTAGGATGCCTGCAAGAATGGGAGTTGCAAGTAGAAGACATCAGAGGGCAAGGATACGATGGTGGGTCCAACATGGCTGGCAAACTTAAAGGGGTGCAGGCACGGATTAAAGAGCTTAACGAGAAAGCGATCTACTTCCATTGTGCAGCACATTGTCTCAACTTGTGCATTGTCAAAGCCTGTGCTGTACAGAGCATCCGAAACATGTTTGGTACAATGAAGGAACTCGCTCTCTTCTTTGCCTTGTCCCCCAAAAGACAGCGCTACTTGGAAGAAATTGTGGAGGGCTATGCAGCTGATATCACAAACAAGCGAAAGCTGGTAGACTGTGTGCAGAACAAGGTGGATTGAAAGACATCATGCTTTTGAGACGTTTTCGAGCCTCTTCACGCATGTCTACAACTGCTTGTGTGAAATGGAAAACAGAAGCGAAAACTGGGACAGCGATACCTTAACTAGATGCCGGGGACTGAAGATGTCTATCGTCAGCAGCGAGTTTCTTGTGGCTTTTATCACTACACGAAACTGTCTGAGGTACATAAAGCCTCTTTCTGTGAGTCTGCAAAAAAAGACAAAGGATGTCATGCAATCCTACTCAGACATTGAGGCCACTGCAGCTGCGTTATCAGACCGTGACTAGGAGCAACATAGAACGAATATTCCCTACTTGGTTTGAAGAGGCCACTGAGATGGCGCAAAGTGTTCAGGAAGACATGGTGATGCCAAGAACAGCAGGAAGACAAACTCTGCGACAAAACCAACCAGCAGACACGCCTGAGACATATTTCCGACGCACCACGGCAGTCCCCTTCCTGGATCATTTGCTAGGAGAATTCAGCACCCGCTTCACAAATACCGATCTTGTCCACGATGGGTTGATGCTAATAGCTGAGAATGCTGCTAGTGTTGATAACGCAGCATGTCAACTTCCAGTCGGCGTTAGAAGTCTGACGGTCTTGTGGACATCTGACTTGCCAGACCCTGTAGGTGTCGAGGCAGAGTTCCACCGCTGATGTGTGAAGTGGAGAGCACGGGATGAGCAGCAACGACCCTCCACACTTGCTGCTACTTTGCAGCAGTGTAATGTCAACTTTTTCCCCAACATCCACACCATGCTCCGACTACTTGCCACACTACCCGTCACCACTGCTCACTGTGAACGATCTATTAGCGGGCTGAAATTGTTAAAAACTTGTCTTCGATCAACTATGACTAACCAGCGCCTGAATGGCTTAGCCCTCATGAAAATGCATAAAGAAGTTGAGGTTGATCCAGAAGCTGTTGCCGATGCTTTTGCAAAGAGGTTCAAGTCCCGAATGGCAACGCAGCTACCTCGCGACCTGTTGCTGCAGGATTCCTGCTAGTGTTAGTGCTGCATATTGTAAGTCTTCCTTGAAAGTTTGTGTGTGAGTGTGTATTTGTGTCTTGCGTGTGTGTGTATGTCTGTGTGCTTACCTATAGAAAGTAAAAAAAAAAAAAAAAAGGAAACCCCCCCCTTACCAAACCCTAAATCCGCCCCTGATGATAGACAATAAATACGAGACTGATATTATGATTAAATAATTACGTAAAAAAGTATAGTAACAGTGGCACCTAGTAGGATGCAGTACACGGAGCCAGTGAATCAATGTCATTGACTTTCCAGCTCGACGCACTGCACCGCCGGCACTACAGAAAGTGGCCAGATATAATCTATATATAACACAGAGTTAGATCAAGCCACACGACACAGAGTCAGACCAAGGCACAACACAGAGTTAGATCAAGGCACAACACAGAGTTAGATCAAGCCGCACCACAGAGTTAGATCAAGGCACAAAACACATAGTTGGATCAAGGCACACAGCACAGAGTTAAATCAAGCCATATAACACAGAGTCGGGATCAAGACATAAAACACATAGATCAAGCCACACAACGCAGAGTTAGACCAAACCACACAACACAGACTTTAACTCATTTAGCCCTGACGCACTACAGCCGCAGGAGAAGGATCGAACATGACAAGTCAAGGGTCGTGCTAGATTAGCGCGGCACCATTACGCGCCAAGTTGATCAGGCACTACATTGCATTATCATGGTTGATCATTTGGCACAATGTCTTTAGGTGACAACTCCAAACGTTGTGCTGTGTAAGCCTGGCCTTGTGGTTAAATGGGTTAACTAAACCACACAAAGTTGGAAGGATAAATGACTGTTCTATATATTACAGTCACACTGCACAGAGTAAGATCAACAGAGTTAGGCCAAGTCACACAACACCAAGTAAGACCAAGCTACACAACACTGTCTTGGTTGATAACTAAAGGCAGACCAAAGAGGTGACTGGCAGCGTGTAAAATGTAAAGAAATTTCCAACGAAGAAAGAAACACCCTTAGGGAGGACAATTACAACACAATTTATTAAATTTTCGGGGCTCAAACCCATTACTTTTCACTGCTTATCTTATTTGCTACCTATCTTTCATTTGCCAGAAGAGCCACTCTCAACTTCTCATCTGACAAATGAAAGGTAAGTAGCGAATTGTTTTCTTGTCTGTACATCCATCTTGAGAAAAAGGATTCTAACGGGAAAACTATGTAATAAGTGTAACCGCCCTTCTACTCGTGTTTCTTTCTCTGTCCGGAATTTCGACCGATAACTGCCGTGCATCATGGTGACAGCACACAATAAACAAAGAATTAGACCAAGCTCCTCATTCTTGTAATAATGACACACAAAAACACCATACCGGCTGCTGTCAATCCGAACCGTGCTGGTGACGTATGGATCAGCCCTATGTTGTGCCGGCACTTTATAGACATCCCGGATTTATTGTTAAGAGTAGACGCCGTGCAAGCATCAAAAGTTATCTCACAGCGAATAGACAAGCCGGAGGTGTGAGGCTGCAGACCGTTAAGGGATTAGAAACAATGGGTGACCGTGTGATCGGGGTGGATCCCGTATCGGGTCTCGTTTCACGGCTATTTGATACCCGCTATGGTAATAGTCGAAAACACCCCCCCCCCCCCCTGCCCCCCTCCCCCACACGCTCACTCACACACTCACACACACACACACACACACACACACACACACACGCACGCACGCACGCACGCACGCGCGCACGCCTGCCTTCAGATGATCAGGGGTTAGTTAAGGAGCAGAAGGTCAATCATCTGCAAGTCAAATCAGGGGGCGGCTTCAGGAATTCATGCTAAGTAAACTAAAGCTGGACCCGTCTAAGTCTTGTCCGCGTAAGGCTTGCGCAAGGTATATAATTAGTATAATTACCTAGTCGGCCCGACGTTCATTTACTTTTATGATCCTGATATGCAGTCCAGGTACTAGTGGTCACGAAAAGTATGGAACAAAACTATGTCCTCCACTGTAGAAGTAATTGTGATTTAAAAAAAAAAATGCTTGCGTGTGACGTACAGACCAAACAGGTGTCAATGTTTCTTTCTTTGATGAGATTTTCTACATTAATTTATGATACAGCATTTATGATACAGCAATCCATCTTCACCTCCGCCGTGAGATGGCTTTATTCACCTGTTCGGCGTTAAATTCCAATAACTAACTAACGATCCTACGGGCGGATCTTGGGGGGGGGGGGGGGAAGAGTCCAGGGGTTCCGCCCCCCCCCCCCAAATTCTTTAAAATGCTATAACAAACTGAGTGCCTTTGTGGGGTGTTTGGATCTCACCCCCACCCCACCCCCTCCCGTTGTTTCATTAAAGTCTTAACACGCACGCGCCTTCTGCCCCCGCCTCCCCCCCCCCCCCCCCTACCCGCTTTTCGATTTTCGGCATCTGAAAGCAAGGTCTAGCGCGGGGAGGCCTTTTGATTGAGGTTGACGGTCTCAAACAAAAAGTTGGACCCCCTCCCCCCCCCCCCCCCCCCCCGGCATCGAGGTAACTGATCCGCCCCTGCATCCTCGCCCATTTATATGTTCCATTTATTAGCCTACCCCTAGTTATGCTATTTCAAAGATAAACAACGTTTTTTTTTTCAGCTTTCAATTATTTTCTCAGTGTACCGTAGATAATAGGCAGTCTGAGTTTATAATTTTACCTGAAAGAGAGAATGTTATAATTTCTATTTGTTTCATTCTTGAAAAATTTTACATTTTCTTTAAAGAGGAAGGTCAAGGCTACAGGGTCAGGTGTTATCGGGCGAGTCGAGTCTGACATCACTCTAAATCTTTTTATAGTATTATGTTCTTGTCTGTCCAGACCAAAAAGGTGACTGCCAAGCGTGTGAAATGCAAAGAAGTACCCAACGGAGAAAGAAACACGCTTAGAAAAAACGGTACAACACAATTTATTAATATTTCGGGTAAATACCCTTTGTCAAAACAGACAAACAAACAGAGACATTAGCCGCTACTTATCTTCAGATGCATCTGAAGATAAGTAGCGGCTAATGTCTCTGTTTGTTTGTCTATTTTGACAAAGGGTATTTACCCGAAATAGTAATAAATTGTGTTGTACCGTTTTTTCTAAGCGTGTTTCTTTCTCCGTTGGGTACTTCTTTGTTCTTGTCTGTGCTTTTTATGTACCGCTGCTACAAGTAAAGTGTTATAGCATTGTAATGATGGGACCCGGGGACAATAAAATATTATTGTATTGTATCAGTTGTATTGTATTGTACTGTATTGTATTTTACTGCGCAATTGACTAGTCTTGAATGTTGTGTCGGTAGATACCTCATTTCATCGGCTGTCTGATACTTTGCAAAATGACATAAACAGACCGTCAGCAATGAGAGACGATGGCGTAAAAACGTGCCTCTTGTCCCATCTGACGTCAGTCATCCATAAAGTACACACATTAAAGAACTTGAACATTGAGACGACACTAAGGAGACACAGGGAGGACGCAGAGCGGTACTGAGACAGAGTAAGGACACAGAACAGTATAAATTAAGACACAATGAAGACTGAAACGTTGTGGGTTTTTTTTTTTTTTTTTTTTACTTTTTAAAATTTATTTATTTGTTTATTTATTGCTTTTATTATTGGATGCTTCAGTGATACATTAATTGTTTGCTTGTATATAAATTGACATTTGATGAAGGAATCTGGACAAATCTTTTAATGTTTTACAAATTATACTAGATGTTCTGCTCATAGGTTTGTGCAATGTGTGTGAGCATGTGTGGTTTGGGATGCGTGTGTAGTTCATCTATAAAACAGAAATCACTGACAGATAAACAGAATTTACAGAATATGGTGATACATACAACATAATGCACTCTAGATGTCTACACGCCTCAACGGTACATCCGTTTCAAACATGACAATTACATTAAGTCTCGTTCAAAATAGAATCTGTTGACACACATCTTTGCAATAAGTATTAAGTGATTGATTATTCTGACTGATATCGGTCTGGTTTGGTCCGGCTTATAACCGAATAAGATATCAGTCTCAGACAGAGTTACACTTTCACCAGTAAGCTGAAATATATAATTAGCAACATGCGCCCAAAGACTGAGGTCGAAATCTGATACAATGGCAGAAAAAGTGCTCAATATAATCAATCTCACCGCAAAAATCACATCGGTTACTATTTTTTACACCCATCTTATTAAGTCAGTAGTATGTTTGTAGGAAATATGTTATGGAGAATTTTCCAGTGCAATAACCTTAGCCGTTCTTCAAGTGTACAACGTTTTGCTACATTCCAATGCAGATCATCGATATGTAGGTTACATTTTTTGTACCAAAAGGCTACGGAACAAGGCAAACCGCTTTTTGTGCATGCTATCAGTGAACGAAAGTATTTGGCAGTGCGTGTTTGCGTGATATGCGATTTGTTTTCTGTGTCGTGTTGTGTGTTGTTGTAGGTTGCTCGTGCGTATAATGCGGTGTGCATTGCTCGGTATTCAAACATTCTCTGAGGTTTGTGTCCAACTAGATCACATAGCAAATCAAATGAGATCATATCTCCTTCTCTCCATGCATCTCTCACAAAAACAATGTGTGCCTTAATCCAATCAGGGACTGAAGAATAACACGTCCCGCTTGTGCGTAACGTTGTCATTATTACACAGGCACTGATCGGCAAAGTTTACATGGTCAGAAAATAACTTGTCCTTATGTTTCAGCCAACACAGTAATACCTTCCTCCAAAAAGTTGATTGTATTAATCCAGCACCCTTAAATTTTCTTGGCTTAACGTTCGCTAAAAAAACACGATAATTTACTTCCAAGCCTAGAAAAAGTATGCTGTGGTATTATTTTCCATGTTCTACAGTTTTCACTTTCTAGTCTTGTAGCCCAACTTAAAAGGAAGGACTCCTGCATATCGTGTATATTAACCATATTAAGACCACCTTCGTCTAAAGGTTTACATAAGACATTTCTCTTAACCTTCTCGAAGGCCCTTGCGTTGGTATCCTTTTTCTTCTGACAAAAATCGAAAGAAGACGGTGATAACTTTTTTCAAAATATCTGGAGCCACGAAGACACGTGGTTTTCCCGTTTCATCGTGTGTGTGTGTGTGTGTGTGTGTGTGTGTGTGTGTGTGTGTGTGTATGTGTGTGTGCGTGTGTGTGCGTGTGCGTAGTGTGTGTGTGTGAACGAGTGTGTGTGTGTGTGTGAACGAGTGTGTGTGTGTGAATGAGTGTGTCTATGTGTGTGTTCTCTGTACATGTGTATAGTGTAGCATATATAAATTCTTACTTCGGTGATACTGAAATCTCACTCTCGTGGTCTTAAAACCTTAGCCTACTCGCCTGCCGTATTCTTGGCGGTGAACTCCATCACAGTATTCCACCACATGATCTGATAGTAGTATCTACATGCTCAGAAACAGATCCACTATGCTCATACAATACAATACAATACAATACAATACAATACAATACAATACAATACAATACAATTCAATACAATACAATACAATAATACTTTATTAAACACAAATGAGTCATGTCACAAATCATGGAATCACGTTGTTCCATAGATGGTGATGTACTGAGGACAACTTCTGGAAAGAAACTGCATCTGAATCGAGAGGTTCTGGCTTTAAAAGCATGGAACCGCCGGCCAGAGGGCAGAAGCTCGAAGAGATGATTGGCTGGGTGTGACAGATCTGACTGACAGTGAAAAGTACTGGTGGCCACATGCACAGGGGCACCATGGTGTATGTTCTTAGGCTGTATGCAGTGGGCAGTGGGCAGATGTTCACATCTGCACGGGACATAGACGACCCCGCCCTCCACGAGTCGCCTGCTGCCTTGCAGGCCTGGCCGCTTGGCTGCGGAAAGGCTAAGGGAGGAAACCCCTGACATCAAAGCCCCCGTGTCTCCGGGGAAGGCTTTTGAGCCAGAGACTAGGACAAGGACAGTCTGATATAAAACCTACGACCCGAGGACCTCGATGCCATCGTCCCAGCTTGCTAGGCCATGGCAGATGAACCAAGAGTTTAAAGGGTGGGGCCAGTACTGCGCACACTGCACTCCACCAAAAAGCTCCACCGCGCAGGCTTTAGGAAACGTCCACGGACCATGACACTGACCATTCCAAGTCCTTTAGCGACGGGCGAGGGGCGAAACGGCAGGTGAAAGATGTCACTGGAAGCCGCAGTCTCAAACCTGCATGCAGGCGGTTCAGGATATTGGTCGCCTGATGTTGACCTGGGGATGACAACATCACTCGGCACACCCTGAACGACCAAGCAGCCTTCTCTAGGGACAGCACTGCTTGCTCCACACGGAGAGGGGCCTAGAAAAGGTGGCCTAACCAAAGCTCGTCCCCTCGCAACCCCAGTTGGCTAGCCGCGGTCAACGGGCATCTTCTCCTGCGGTCAAAAAACAAGAATGAATAACGGATCCACTCTCATGACGACCACGACCGGACTCAACGTAGCATGCTGGAACGTCCGAACCATGCTCGACAAAGCAGACAGCGGACGCCCTGAACGTCGCTCCGCCCTCATTGCCCATGAATTGCGGAGGTTAAACATCGACATCGCCGCGCTCAGCGAAGTACGCCTTCCGGACGAAGGCAGCCTCCAAGAACTTGGTGCTGTGTACACCCTCTACTGGTCAGGCAGGCCTGCATCAGAAAGACGGCTCTCAAGCGTGGGTTTCATGGTCAAGACATCCATTGCGACTAAGCTGGAAAACCTACCAACGGGCCACTCAGACCGCATCATGTCCATGCGCCTCCCACTGAGACACCAGCAACACGTCACCCTTCTCAGTGTGTACTCCCCAACCCTCCTGGCAGAGCCTGCTGAAAAGGACAAGTTTTACACTGACCTGCGCAGCCTCCTACAGAGTACCCCTGCAGACGACAAAGTCATCATCCTTGGCGACTTCAACGCCAGAGTGGGCCAGGACTCTGACGCCTGGAAAGGAGTCCTCGGCAAGCATGGCGTGGGGAACTGCAATGACAATGGCCGCCTACTGTTGAAGTTCTGTGCGGAGCAGCAACTGGTCATCACCAACACTACTTTTCAGCAAAAGGACAGTCGAAAGACCACCTGGATGCATCCTCGCTCCAAACACTGGCACCTTATCGACTATGTCCTAGTGCGTCAGAGGGACCGCAGTGACGTCCTCCTCACCAGAGTGATGCCCAGCGCAGAGTGCCACACTGACCACTGCCTTGTCCGCTGCAAACTCAGGCTCCACTTCAAGCCAAAACCCAAGAAATGGGGGCCCCCCAAGAAAAAGCTTGATGTTGCCAGCCTTCAGCGTGACGATGTGAAAGCTGCCTTTCAGACAGATTTACAGCGCAGGCTCAAAGACACAGCGGACCCAGTAGACTCCTCCCCTGAAACACTTTGGGAACAACTGAAAACTGCTATTGCAAAATCCTCTGCAGAAGTCTTGGGTTTCGCCAGAAAGAAGAACAAAGACTGGTTTAACGAAAACGATGTAGAGATCCAGGAACACCTAGCAAAAAAAAGAGCCGCCCATCAGGCCCACCTAGCCCAGCCTTCCTGCCCTGTGAAGAAGTCTGCCTTCCGCCTCGTCTGCAGCAGTCTCCAGCGCAAGCTCAGAGATCTCCAGAATGAGTGGTGGACCAGACTTGCACAGAGGACCCAGCTTTGCGCTGACAATGGTGACTACAGGGGCTTCTACGAAGCACTGAAAGCAGTGTATGGCCCCAGGCACCTGGTACAAAGTCCCCTGCGAAGCGCGAATGGCCAGGCACTCCTCACAGATAATACCTCCATCTTGAACCGCTGGTCGGAATACTTTCAGAGCCTCTTCAGCGCTGAGCCCACTGTTCAAGAAGCAGTCGTCCTACAAATCCCACACCTCCCAGTAAAGGTTGAATTGGACGAACCGCCCACCGCTGAAGAGACCCTCACAGCCATCCACCAGCTCAAGAGTGGCAAAGCAGCAGGCATTGATGGAATACCGCCAGAGATCTGGAAACATGGAGGCACAGCACTGCACAACAAGCTCCATGACCTCTTTCTCTGCTGCTGGGAGGAAGGAACACTACCAAAAGATCTCCGTGATGCAGTCGTTATCACCCTGTACAAGAACAAAGGCGAGAAGTCTGACTGTTCCAACTATCGGGGAATTACCCTGCTGTCCATTGCTGGGAAAATCCTTGCAAGGCTGCTCCTGAATCGGCTGGTACCTGCCATCGCTGAAGACCAACTCCCAGAGGGTCAGTGTGGCTTCAGAGCAAACAGGAGCACAACCGATATGGTCTTTGTGCTGAGACAGCTACAGGAGAAGTGCCGCGAGCAGAACAAAGGGCTGTACGTAACATTTGTCGACCTAACAAAAAACACTGTGAGCAGGCAAGACATGTGGCAGATCCTGGAGCGACTTGGCTGTCCCCCAAAGTTCCTCAACATGATTGTTCAGCTACACGAGGACCAGCAAGGCCAGGTCAGACTCAACAATGACCTCTCAGAACCATTCCCTATTCTCAACGGCGTAAAGCAGGGCTGCGTGCTGGCACCGACCCTCTTCACCATCTTTTTTAGCATGATGTTGAAGCAGGCCACAGTGGACCTCGATGATGACGATGCAGTGTACATCAGGTATCGTCTCGATGGCAGCCTGTTCAACCTCAGACGACTGCAGGCCCACACCAAAACCCTAGACCAACTGATTCGTGAGCTGCTTTTTGCTGATGATGCTGCCCTCGTTGCACACACAGAAAGAGCCCTGCAGCGCATCACGTTTTGCTTCGCAGATGCTGCCCAGCTCTTTGGACTCGAGGTCAGTCTGAAAAAGACAGAGGTCCTCCATCAGCCGGCACCCAAGACAGTGTATCGCCCTCCTCACATCACCATTGGCGAGTCTGAACTAAAGTCAGTGCACCAGTTTACTTACCTTGGCTGCATTATCACGTCGGACGCCAAGCTGGACAAGGAGCTTGACAGCAGGCTGGCAAAAGCGAACAGCGCTTTCGGGCGACTTTTCAAGCGGGTGTGGCACAATCAACAGCTGAAAACAGGCACCAAGATCAGCGTGTACAGAGCTGTGGTCCTCACCACCCTGCTGTATGGTTCCGAGTCCTGGGCCCTCTACCGCAGCCAACTACGACTCCTCGAACGCTTCCACCAGCGCTGCCTCGCGTACCATCCTGGGCGTTCACTGGAGTGACTATGTCACCAACGTCGAGGTCCTTGAACAGGCTGAAACTGTGAGCATCGAGGCTTTGCTGCTGCGGACACAGCTCCGCTGGGCGGGGCATGTCTCCAGGATGGAGGATCATCGCCTACCAAAGATCACCCTGTTCGGCGAGCTTGCTACTGGACACCGTGACAGAGGGGCACCAAAGAAGAGATACAAAGACTGTCTCAAGAAGTCACTTAGTGCCTGCCAAATCGACCACCACCAGTGGTCTTCGCTTGCTGCGGACCGTGACACCTGGCGCTCCACCATTTACAAGGCAGCTGTCTCCTTTGAGGACTCTCACAGAGCTAGCCTTAAGGACAAGCGGCTCAGGAGAAAAAACAGAGATGCCGCAGCTCAGAACCCTGGCCATACCTTCCCCTGCAGCCACTGCGGTCGAACCTGCCTGTCTCGGATTGGCCTCCGCAGCCACGAACAAGCCTGCAGACGTCGTGGGCAACTCCTATAAAATCTTCGTTCGCGAAGTCAAGCCAAGAGTATGCTGATGTGTATGTACAAAACCTACTTTACAAACAAACAAAATAAATAATTTAAATAAATAAGATAAAGTAAGTCTAAGGTACCTGGGACATATGCATGCTAGGTAAAGGATAGATTAAAATTATGAACATACACAGATGTGCATGTCCTTTGGTAGGTGTTCTGCAGTTTTATGTGTGCATTTAGGTAGGAGTTGGGAGCAGGCAGTATGGCACCTATTACGATCTATATATGTGTATATTTTCTTCTTGTATTCTGATGTGTATGTAAAAAAACCCGCATTACAAACAAACAAAATAAATAAATAATTTAAATAGTTATTTGGGTTTAATGCCGAGCAGGCGACTAATGCCATCTCATGGCGGTTAAATGATAAGATAAATTAAGTCAAGATACCTGGGACATATGAATGCTAAGTAAAGGATAGATTATGAACATGCACAGATGTACGTGTCTTTTGGTGGGTGTTCTGTGGTTGTGGAGTGCTGTTTGGAGTGGGCAGTATTACCATGTATGTATATGAGAACATCAGCATATGTACAAAACCTACTTTTCAAACAAATAAAAATAAATAATAAATTTAAATAACTAGGACATATGAATACCAAGTAAAGGATATATTATGAACATGCACAGACGTGCATGTCTTTTAATGGGTGTTCTGTGGTTTTGTATGTGGGGTGGGGAGCGGGTAGTATGCACCTATTACCATATATGTGTACATGTTGTGTTCACATGTGTTAATCGTAGGAAACGATCCGATATTTATTTGTTGTTATTTGAGTTTGGCGCAGCCTCAGAGGGCCATCAACCATTTTTTTGGCGTCCGCAAAGGACAGCCCCTTCTCCACACGCACCTGCTGAATCCTGCACTCGGAGATCCAACGAGGGCACTTCTTGTCCGAAGCCATATGCGCCCCCTGGCAATTCACACACAGGGGGATGTCTGTGCAGGACTCAGCAGAGTGTCCGGGCTTAGTGCAACGGGCGCATAGAGCCTCTGCCTGGCGGCATGTCTTCTGCCCATGGCCATACTTTTGCACTTAAAGCACCGGAGGGGGAGAGGGACGTACTTTTTCACTTTTAGGGAGTAGTAACCTCCCCAGATGGTAGTAGGAGCTGTGGGGGTGCCAAACGTCAGGATGATGGTAGGGAGACGGATCTCCCCACCACCTCTTTTGGAAATGAAGCGCCTGACGTAGGTCACCCCCTGTGACTTAAGGTTCCGTACAAGTTCATCTTCAGATAGTTCGGCCAATGCTCGATCTTTAATCACTCCTCTAGAGGAATTCATTGTTTTCTGGGGAGTGACCTCCACTGGAGTGTCTCCGATGGAGGAGAGCCTCAGTAGCCCATTGGAGTGTGCCCGGGTACGGCACTCTACCAGCAAGTCACCAGACCTTTCAACACGGCTCCTGAGGGTCTCCCATACCAGGAAAGGGTGCAGCCTGGAAACAGACTTCTCTTTGACTTTGCTGTGGATAATGAGAAAGCGAGGCCAGGCGGCTGACGCCTGAGGTGTCGCTTCCTCACAGTCAGAGTCACTATCGTTCTCAATGACAATGTCGGCGGGTATGTGCCGCTTTGGTGCCAGTTTTGTTTTTTTGATATTTTCCATATTATAGTATGATAGATATTCATCCCCCGGGGGTCCCCGCCCGCCACCGAGCCCAACAAGGGAAAGTGCAGTTGTCGGCGGGTCTCCAGCCGACGCACAATGGAGACTGCCCGAAAGATATACTCAAGGGGGTAAGCCCGATTGAACCGTTTGAGTCACCGCCTTCTATCACACTGTTGAATGCAGGGGAATACTGGCGTAAAGCACCTAATCAGCATCAGAGGCTATAGCATGGTGCTCCGTATAACAACCCGCATGTCAACAGGGGGATAGGGCTCGACGTGACAAGAGCCGATTGACTAGGCCGGTACGACTAGCCTCCCGTTTAGGCAGAAGTCAAGGCCAAAGTGGAGTATTTCAGCCACCAGGATCCTCTTCTCCCCCGACACGGGTCTCCAAGCACGGCAAACACTTGGGATCCAAAGGACCAAAAGCTCACGCGTATTTTTAAGGACCAATCCAACATGGTAGGACCTGGGTAAGCACAGCTCCTTAAAAACCGGACCAGTGAAAAAGACTGAACAACATATCTGCTGACATCAAGTCCTAATCCTGGACAAAGATGGCACCCCTCTGCTAGCCCACTCAGTCAGGGACTGAGGAGACTACCCACCCACGCCACGTGGAGGCCGGTGCCCAGTGGGCTTGACTCGGTGGAAAGGGTAGCAGGAGAAAACAGCCAGCAGTGAAACGCAGAGATGGCGACATTTGAAATGGAGACATTCCTGAAAATTGGAAAGGAATGTGGACTCGAAGGAACTCAACTCCTCGAGTTCGTAAAGGAGAGAGAGGAGAAAGAAGAAAAGAAGAGACTGGAGAGAGAAAGAGAAAAGAGACTTGAAGAAAGAGACTGGAGAGAGAAGAAAGAGCTAAAGAACGTGAAATCAGGAAACTCGAAATCCAAGCAGAAGAAGCAGAGAAACAGCGAAGAGAGGCAGATAAACAACGAGCAGAGGAGAGAGACTGAAGAGGCGGAGAGGCAGCGTCAACACGAAATTCATCTAAAGCAGATGGAGATAGAGGCACAGAGCCAGAGGGCTAATGAAGCAACAGCATTAGCCAGCAGAGAGCAAACAGCCCGTGCGCCAAAGCTACCACCTTTCGTTGAAAATTCAGATAAGATGGGCGCTTATCTGGAGCGATTCGAGCGCTTCGCAGGCAGCAACAACTGGAGACAAGAAACTTGGGCTATCAAACTGAGCGCACTTCTAAATGGCAAGGCGCTTGAATTTTACACCCGCTTGCCACGAGAAGAAGCCGAAGATTATACGCAGTTGAAAGCCGCCCTGCTGAGACAGTACGACTTCACTGAAGAAGGTTACAGGCGACGATTTCGGAACTGCAAGCCTGAAGAAGGAGAAACACCCGGCCTATTCATTGAGAGAATTAGAAGCTACCTGGAGAAATGGATAGAGCTGGCTGGTTTAAACAAAGAGTACCAGGACCTTGTGACCTCATCATCAAAGAACAAGTCTTCAACGCATGTTCAAAGGACCTGGCCGCCCACCACAGGGAGCAAAAAGACCAGTCCCTGAAGGCCCTGGCCGACTTCGCTCAAAGATATCTTAACGCCCACAACATGAAGTTCGGGTCCAGTAAGCCGCAGCGTGTGTCTGCACCAGCAGAGGAAATCCACAATGTCAGAGACACCCCGAAATACAAGCCGGTGGAGAACCTGACATGTTTTCTCTGTGGAAAGAAAGGTCACAAGGCGATACGGTGTCCTTCTAAAGATGTTCCCCGAAGCAACAATATCAGCAGATGCAACCGAGATCGCGGGATAGCAGGCAGAGGCAATACCACGTCTCAACACAGAACCGCCGCTGTATTAGCAAATGATGTGACGTCATCCAGTGACTTTGAATCTAGACTGAGAAAGGCAGGCGACACCGGAGCTGATTGAATCTTTCAGAAAGAATGGACGTATCCCAGTAGGAGATGGGGCTACATTTTTACCAGTCTCAAACATTGCGCTGCCTGAGAATGAAGTGCCAAACATGCCGGTGGTGTCAGGATTCGTCGGAAACACACCAGTGAAAGTGCCGAGAGACACTGGTTGTAGTTGCATCATCGTGAGAGAGGACCTAGTGACTGAAGACCAGAAACTACAGGAGTGGACCACCCTCATTTTGGCCAACGGAACTGTGAGGATTATCCCCCTTGCCAATGTCAGTGTCAACACACCAAACTTGACAGGAGAGGTGAAGGCGTTATGCGTGAAGACACCAGTCTACGACCTCATCATCGGAAACATTGATGGTGCCAGAAACGCAGACGATCCAGATCCAGAATGGATACCTGAAACATGTGCAGTTACCACAAGAAGTCAAGCAAAGAAGAGTCACCAGACCATCCCTCTAAAAGTGGCGGACAACACGGAAGCAGCTGTGGTGAATAGGGATAGGCTGGTGGAGCTACAGAGAGCCGACCCCACGCTTGACAAGTTCCGAGGTCAGACCGAGCCCGTGATGCGAAAGGGAAAAGAGATAACCTTCGAGACCAGAAAAGATATCCTGTACCGGAAATTCGACAGCAATGGAGATAAACCTGTGCGTCACGTAGTAGTCCCTGAACCTTTGAGAATGCAGGTGATGAAATTGGCCCATGATTCCATATTGGGAAGACACTTGGGAATCAACAAGACCCTCGATAGGATCCGAGCCGTCTTCTACTGGCCTGATATGCAGGGACGTAGCGGGCATGAGAAAAGTAGTCCGGCGGTTACCAGAGAAAGTCAGAAAGTTTTAAAACTATTTGAGGGACGATGGCGACCAGAAGCTTATTTATTGATACTAAAATGTTAACTCTATTTTAAAGAAACAACATTCAAATCCAAAGACAGACATACCTATGATATGCTGGCTTGGAATCAAGAATTGGGAAATGTCACAATTGTTTAAATCCGGCTTCAAATGGTCATGGGTAAACCAATCAATTAGTAAACAAATTTGCCTTTCTGCAGTTAGAAGATAACATGTCAGAGTTGAAGATCGTTTGTTGTAGATGAGACTTGCGAAACAAAATTAAAGAAGAGATATAACCCATGAAGAAATGTTCATCACAAAAGCTTTGCATCTTAGTCCTGAGTCAACTTTGACAGCAGACGTTAGTGTTGCACGGGATCAGTTTTTGAAGCACATTGGTTCTTGACACATTCACCTCAGAAAATGTCCCAAAACTGACTGTTTGCCTGCGTGCTGCAGAAGCCACAAAGTTGTTGGCAGCACGAATCAAGTTGAGCGAGTCAGTTTTAGACTTGGGGACGTGAAGTACCATTAAATGTTTCAATCGAGCCTCGTGCCTGCGTGATCTTTTTATTTGAAAAAGGCGTCTGTACATCGCACACCACTATGTGGTGGCTTGATGTGACCAGATGTATACAGTTATGACAATTCACAAATCAGTCATGTTTTGTGTTAACTGTCGGGTGTATTTCGGGCATGTTTAAGCCTTTATTGGCTAAGGGCTGCCTTCATCAGCGTGCTGACCCTTTTGTTTTTGTAGAGTAGACCTTTGTTGTTAAGTTTTTATGGTAGTTTGTTTACAATACAATACAATACAATACAATACAATACAATACAACTTTATTGTCTGTTCGAGTCAAAGCACGGGAAATTTGCCTTTCGGCTCGTCATAAAATAATATAAGACATTAACAAACGCTACAAAAACATACTATGAAAAATTATCATTGCAGCAATCTATCACAATCAGTCTGTCACAAGATGGGAGGTAATGTTAAGTAGACCATACTTATCGCGGCGTTATAAACGAGAGTTCAAAATCGAGACAGCAGTTGGAATAAAAGACTTCTTAAAAACATTTTTTTTTTGGCAAGTGGCATGTTGAAACGTCTGCCTGATGGTAGCATTTGAAACTGATCAGATTGTGGGTGACGAGAATCATTGACAATGCTAGCAGCTATCCTTCGGACAGCTCTGTGGTACAGATCATCTAATGGGTACTCTCCTAGGCCAATGATCTTCCCAGCTGTTCTGACGATACGTGACAGTCTGCCCCTGTTTTTTATACTGAGGTTGCCATACCAAGCAGTGATGTTAAGTCAGTATGCTTTCAATCGGGCTTCTATAAAGGGATTCTAAAACCTTGGAACTGACATCAAAACTTCTCAGTTTCCTAAGAAGTTACAGACGCTGGTTTGCTTTTTTCACAATCAGATCGGTGTTTCCAGTAAAGGACATCCCACTACCCATGACTGTGCCAAGGTATTTAAATTCAGTGACCACCTCTACAAGTTGATTATTAATTGAGACACGTACAAAAATGTCATCAACTTTCCTGTCATTAATGACGAGTTCCTTGGTTTTCTGTACATTCATTTCCAGAAAACTGTCTTTGCACCATGACTCTAATACTCCTATCTGTGCAAAGTACTCAGCCAGACTGTCTTCTTTTTGGAGTAGGCGTACAAGGGCCATGTCGTCTGAGAACTTTAAGAGACGAGAAGTGGCAGTGTGACAACGCATATGGTCTGTGTATATAGAAAACAATGTCGGAGAGAGGACACAACCTTGAGGGCAGCCTGAATTTAACACCATTTGGTCAGACAGACTGCCGTGTACATTTACACGTTGTGGCCTGTCCTTCAAAAAGTCTCGCACCCACAGAATAATGTTTGCGTTCACATTAAAGTCCATCATACGCTGCAAAAGCATCAGTGGTTCAACAGTATTAAAAGCATTAGAAAAGTCAATAAAAAATAATTCTCACATGTGCTTTTGATTTTTCAAGATGTTGAAATACAAGATTGTACAGAGTAAGGCATGCATCCTCCACACCCCTATGATTTTTGTAAGCAAATTGGAATGGATCCAGGAGTTCGGCAACATCATTTAACAGATGCCTCCGCACCACTTTTTCCATACATTGTAAGAATAATAATAATAATTATTATTATTTATATAGCGCTTAATCTTATTCAAAAGCTCTAAGCGCTTTACATTCTGTACACAAAACTAAAAATACAATGACATATGCACATAACAAACAAAACACAATGCCCGAACACACCACTTTTACAATAAACTAAACAACAATACATACATAATAATTTATATTCTAATTAACATTCAGTCTAAACAAGGAGGATTGCAGACACTGGCAGTTATTCAAAGTAAAGCTTGAAGAGGTGAGTTTTCAACGACCTCATGAAGTCAGAGACAGACTCACTGTTTCTGACCTCAAGAGGAAGTGTATTCCATAACACTGGGGCTTGATAAACAAAAGTGCGCGTGAAATTAGCAGCCGTTCTTTGCGTGTTGTGAAAAGTCGTAAAGGGTTTGCCATATTTTTGTGTGATATCATTACATACTGGGATTTGGGGCTGACGTGAGCAGCCGAATTTTTGTAGCCTATTGTGGTTATTCTGGAAAATTCTTTCTTTATTAATATTTATGAGTTTCAGTTACGTGTTTTCGTTCTGATTGGTTGCGTTGTATGATTTTTTTGTTGATTATTCTGGAAACTGGTTGTACTATAAAAGATTGGTGCTGGGAAGCACGGGGGTACATTGTCTTGCATTGTCAGTTGTAGAGACACACAGTTTATCGTAGGTACATGGCCCGTATAGGGTGTACATTGTGAGAGACACAGCGTAACGGTGGTATATGTTGTGTGAGGAACTTTGTGTCGCCAGTGTTGACATTTGCAGAAGAGAAGACATTGTATCAGTGTAGGTGTATTTGGGAATGCATTGTGTGGAGATCGCATCGCTGAATTAAAATATTGTTGGAACTGTTACTCCAGTATTGTCTACATCGTTAAGCCACGTGTGACGGGTTGCAGCTGAATGAAGTTTATTTAAAAGAACCTTACGTGCGTGAGTCTGGTGTGTTTACCATACTACGACCCCACCACGTAACAATGTGTTTCTATCTACCCTTGGTACATTCACCTGTATTTTCCTTTTTTAAACTCTCCCTACTGTCTGCACTGCCTGTAGCTCTTGATATTGGATGTGTGTTGCTAAATGGTCTGGTTAGGTTTATTTAGCGTATTAGACCGGCTGGTGACATACATTCAATATGCTGTTAGTTCTTCTTTTTTTTTTTTACAAGCAGTGCAGGCACGTCCTGAGAAAGTCTTGTTGCTGTCGGGACGTTAAGCAATGTACAATCAATCATTGTATGCTGATGTGTATGTGCAAACATACACCCGTCACAAACAAACAAATAAAAATATAAATAAAATAATAAATTAATAAATAAAATAAGTCAGAGATACATGGGATCTATGAATATGCAAGCTAAGTAAAGGATAGATTATGAATATTGAATAAACAAATTTCCTCTCCTTGCTGGCTACTACCATACCACTAGTGATCATGTGCATCAAGGAATTCCTTCCATCCATAATTAAAAGGATAAATAATAAATAAATATGTAAGTGAATACATAAATAAATCAATAATAAATAAATAATTAAAAATATGTAATATAATGGAGAGGGCTACTATCTGTATTGTGTCTCATGCAGTCCCGACAAAGCTTGATCATAAGAGTTCTTGTGAGTACTTGAGTGCAGATTGGTTGAATGGGTTGCAAAAACTAAAATTTTTATATTTAAGTGTTTAGCTGAACATGGTGATTTAGATGGAAACGGTTCGGAAATGGATTTCACACCTCCTGGCTTGTGCTTAAGAGCCGTCGGACTTTCATAAGAGTGTGCTTGACCAGTTAAAAATCCCATCTCAACTAATTTTTTTAAAAAAAAGAGCAGAGCTACACTTACAGCCGTTAGGCTGGAAAACAGACGAACAACATGCATGTTGTATCCGGACAAAAAGTCTTCAGAATGTTGAAGATGGTCGGCATACACAATGCACAAAGGGAGTTTACTGACTTTCCGGCGATATGCTTTCCTCCCACAACGGACCGAGTTCTATGGGAAAGGCTGTTTTCAAGACCAGGAAAAATAACGTATTTGACGTTGATAAGATGTATTTCAAAGTTCAAATCGAAAATAATCTCTGTTTCACTTCAGGAGCCAAGTAAAGCTGCATCAACCGTGCAGGTCTGATCGACTTCTTTCGAAGGCATCTCGCTGACCGCCATTTTGAAACTAGCGACGCGAGTATGCTTACCGCATTAAAAATATTACTTTTAAACTTATTTTATCGTAAATATGTATGCATGTTTACTTGCTCAAGATTTTAATTTACTCGCTGGAATAAACGTGTAACTTGTATGCTTGAAATTTTCAATGTTATGCACAAAAAATGTCTTGCATCTTATCCGGGCCGTGTACTGACGAGGACCGCTGGTTCCTTCACATCGAAAAATAGCTTTCGAAAAACAATTCTGTAAAAATGTCTCCATTCTAAGGACAAATATTGTTGCCATGCATAAACCATAAGGCATTAGTACTTTCGTTTCGTAGTACCTGCAAACCATTGTTACTCTTTTGACGAACTACCTCTGCAGAAATTGCGTAAGCTGCTATAGACTATGAGTGATGAATGACCTCGTAGTAGGTCCTTCAGCGGTGGCCTCTGTTGACTGACGTCTCGGCGTCCGTCGCTCCGCTCCCCCGACAAGCACTCTGTACAATAAAGTCTTAATATCATAACACTTGCTAATCACAGTCACACATATTGGATGATATGAGATACATTACGAAACCTGGCTGATACACCTGACAGGCTCATCATTTTTTCACACACACACATGCTTCGTAACCCCCCACCCCAACCCCCCATCCCATAACTCTGTCACTACATTGAAACAGACTATAACCTAACACTCGCCATACATTATTTCATACACTGGAAAAGACTATACTTAACCATGTACTACCCTCATAACGACTTAGGCCACCTCACATTCCTTAGTTATCCATCTCGGTAAATAACTACATAGAAAATCACTGGTTATCTCAACGAATTCCAAACCAACATAACTGAACCAAACCCATAAACGCTACACAGCCGAATTAACTCTTACTAACGCATACTATCTTTAACTCAACAACTATTAATAATACAAATAAACATACCTGAGTTCTAGGTTTCAGAGTCTTGGAATACGGCTAGTGTATCTGACATACATCCGTCCACAATGACAGCCTAGCCCGCACTGGTTATTTAGATAGACTGAGCTCTCGCTAAAATCCCCGTACGAAACGTGTCCCTACGATTTCACGTGGCCGCCTGCCCCCACGGAATAATTGTCACAAGACAAACCGCTGACAAAACCGTACCATACAAAACCCTCTGTGTGAACCCTATGCGTGAGCATAGAGTTTCATCGCATGCTGCCTTTGTTTCTGGTCCGCCCAGTAGACAAGGGTCCTAAGTCCGACGTCGGCCGCAATGACAGGTCCAAGAACACATCTTCAAATTCAAATTCTCAGAATAAGGTATAATCTGAACTGACACTCCTGCACCCAAAGTACAGGCAAAGAGCAAAGGCGGGAATATCCTCTGTCCACAGGCACACACACACACACACACACACACACACACACACACACACACACACACACACACACACACACACACACACACACACACACACACACACACACACACACAACCGAATAAAAATGTTCCAGAAATCTGCACCACCCCCCCCCCCCCCCCCCACCCCTCCCAGCTTCTCTCTATCGGGACGGCCTTCCAAAACTTCTGCCCTTCATTACCGACATCATCAACACATCTCTAGAGAACGGTTCCGTCCCTGATATCTTCAAGTCCGCCATCGTCCGTCCTCTCCTCAAAAAACACAACCTCGACCCAAACGAACTCAATAACTATCGCCCAGTCTCCAATCTCTCTTTCCTGTCCAAGCTTCTTGAGAAGGTTGTTCTCAACCAGCTCAACCCCCACCTCGCCGACAACAACCTCCTCAGTCCCTTCCAGTCTGCCTATCGCAAACATCACAGCACTGAAACAGCCCTTCTACATATCTTAAATGACCTGCTTCACTCCATCGACTCGGGCAACATCTCCCTTCTTACGCTATTCGACCTCTCTGCCTCCTTCGACACTATAGACCACTCTATCCTCTTCCACCGCCTTCACCACTCCTTTGGCATCACTGACTGCTCACTCCTGGTTTCTCTCCTACCTCTCCGACAGACAGCAGTCCGTCACCATCGACGGCGTCTCCTCCAACCCAGTCACGCTCTCCTGCGGAGTTCCACAGGGGTCCGTCCTGGGCCCGGTCCTTTTCACACTCTACACCTCTCCCCTGTCCAACATCATCCAGTCTCACCACATACACCACCACCTCTACGCTGACGACTCACAACTACTAGACAAAGACAAACTCGACAACACTCAGTCACTACTGACTCGCACGGCTGACTGCTACGAAGATGTGAAAAACTGGATGACAGCAAACAAGCTTAAACTGAACGACAACAAAACGGAAGCCATGCTGGTAGGCACTCGCCAGAAACTTTCCCAGCTCCCTCCCTCTCTCCACCTTCAACCCGACAGCACCCCCATCTCCCTCAATGGCTCGGCCAAAAACCTCGGCGTTATCCTCGATTCCTCTCTTACCATGACTGACCAGCTTCGTCTCCGCCACGGCCCAGGCATGCTACTTCCACCTCTGCCGCATCAGTCAGATCAGAAAATACCTCACTACCGAAGCAGCCACCAAACTTGCTGTCTCTCTCATCCTATCTCGCATCGACTACTGCAACTCTCTCCTTTCCGGCCTCCCTCAATCCACCACTTTCACTCTCCAGCGCGTCCAGAACAATGCTGCCAGCCTCGTCCTCAGAAAGAAAAAATCCGACCACATCACTCCCCTGCTCGAACTCCTTCACTGGCTTCCCATGACACAACGCATCCAATACAAGATTCTGTCTCTCTGCTACAAATCCCTGAACAACTGCGCTCCTGCCTATCTCTCCAACTTACTTCACCCCTACACTCCTTCCCACTCCCTCCACTCTGCCTCCGACTCTCTCTGCCTCCACATCCCCCGCACCAAACTCAGCACTTTCGGCCCCCGCTCCTTCTTAGTATACGGTCCATCCACCTGAAACACTCTCCCACTCTCTCTCCATCTGAAACACTCTCTCTCCTCCTTCCAGTCCGCCCTCAAAACTCACCTCTTTCAACAGTTCTAGCACTATATCACCACACTCCCCACCCCAAGCTGACTGTCGTAATGTATTTCACTATTTGTGGTACGTGAGTCGTTGTCTAAAGCGTGCGCATGCGTGCGCGAGTTGTGAGTGCGCGCTTAGAGTTCTAATTATTATAAGATAAGCGCATTATAAATACCGTAATTATTAATGATTATATTTGCACCTGGTGTCATCGGCAGGTCAGATGGAATTGGGGCCCCGTCGGCTGAGAGGTATTTACGAGTTGGCCTTGAAGTCAACCCCTCTTTGCACTTTGCAATCATAAACACAGAGTGTAAGACAGTTGGACAGCAAAAGTAGGTAAGTACTGGGCCAGTTGTCCTTCCATCATCTGTCTGTCTATTGTCCATCGTAAACTTTAAAAGCCCTATACCGCTGCTACTGCTAACACCAACTGTGACCCCCCTCCTCAGTCCCCCCTAAAACAAAACAAAACAACACCAAACAAACAAACAAAAAAATCAAAACAACAACAACAACAACCAAACAAAACAAAACCCCAAAACAAACAAAAACACACAAACAAACAAACAAACTTCTGCAACAGTGCAACAGTTAGTTACCAAATGCTACATAGAGGTCTAGCTATGGTTCAGTTTAGACACAGGAGAATCCAGCTCAGCGGCACAAGACGTCTTCAGTAATATTGAGAATAGTGGAATTTCGTTGATAAGTTCCTGATCCTTATGGCATCATAAAGCAGTTAAGTTTACTTGAGATTGTTCGCCGACATTTCAGTGTTTTGAATATTTACGGCAGCAAAGCACAGCCACTGGGCGGTAACAGAACTTTAGAGCCTACCTTTGAATCCACCACTGCACAGACACAACGGATAGACACACTCCCTCACTCAAACACATACGCACGCGCACACACACTCCAACAGGAACAAGCAAGCAAATGATCTTGGGTGACTTGACTTCATGGTTGATCGAGTTGACTGCTGTCGTTATGCGATTTGACCCTTACTTTGGCGACTTCAATGACTGCTTACCGTTTGGCGAGTTGACCCTACCTTGGGCGAGATGGCGCATGGGCGAATTAGCATATGGGCGAGTTGACCGGCAACTTTACACACACACACACACACACACACACATAAACACACACGCACACGCACACACACACACACACACACACACACACACACACACACACACACAAAGTCTCAGAGTGGGTTACCTACCATTTTATGTGAAAATGGGTTCCCATATTTCTATTTATTCTAGGGCTCTGGAATTGATGCGAATGTTTAGAACTCACCTACAACTAAGCTGTATAACTTAAAATAAAATAGACATTTTCTAGAAACAGAGCCACTAGAGGCAGAAAAAAATGGGTTTCTACCAATAAAGTGGGTGCCTTCTCACACAAAAACTGGCATTACAGTGAAAATGGGTGTCTTCACAACATTAGGCGTCTATAATAAGGTCAAGTTCATGAAATACTTCTTTTTCACATTCATTTGTGTTTTGTTTTTTCAACTTAACATTTTAAACATTGTATGGTGCAAAATTGAATGAACACTGGCCCGTAACCTTTCGATTATGATTTTTACAGAGGAAATCTTTTAAACATTGCTACGTTTTGTCCTTCTGAAGCAAAACAGTTTTCATGGCATTTATGTGAGAATTCTGGAAATTAAAGGACTTTTTAAAAAAAATGTACTCTGGAGTTGGAGACAAACAGCAACAGAGCATTTTGAATATTAAAACTTATCATTTGAAATGCACCAGTGTGTGCAACACTGAAGTGAGACTAAAATAGTCCAAAGGGTAGTGCCAGAATAGCTTGGCGCCTCTAGGTGCCAAGCTATGTGGCACCACCCTTGAAATAATGCCATTGGTCTATGTCCTCATCTGTAAGTTCTGTAATGTAGCTTGCATATATATGACAGTGTACAAATTTGAAGCTTTTAGCCTCAGTATGATGTGGGTTATAAAGAGTGGAAAAATATGAAAGATAGGAAAAGACCCAGACGAAGAAACTAATGCTTAAAATGACAAAACAGAACACTGACATTAATTAATTAACTGACAACATAGGAAATCACTTGAAACTTCAGCCTTTATTAATCACATCAAAGGTGCATGCATATAAAAACACAGTAATTGCTTGTAAACACTTCAAATCAAACAATCAAGAGCAGTCAAACCTTTTTCTGGCAACTTTGTGATGAGTAGGAAAACTAGTTCTTGCCCAAGTTCGGCACGTAAAGGGTTTCCGCAACTTATGTGCCTCTCTTCATAAAATGGAGAGAGAAATATAATACTGAGTTCTAGCAAGTGCGACAATAAAGTTTAGCCAAGTTGGTATACCTCATCCAGTGCCTAGGTTAAAGTATGCACCAGCGGTGCCAATGTTGCTATTTTGGCACCAGACCAGTCCGAGCGACCGGTCTGGTGCACCCGATCGGTTTAGAGCATGTGCTTTCTGCACCTGTAATGGGCAACCTCGGAGAAAGAATCATGTGAGCTTCGTTTGATTGCTGCAAAATAACATGAATAAAGAATAAACCCTTTCCCATATATGCAATCCGGCAATAATGCATCCATCCTTATGCTAGCACCACGAAACATTACGCGATTTGGCAGATTTGAAAAATATCTTTTTTAAATCCTCAGTGGAGGTGATTTTTGCGACATCTGTGTCGTTTGCGGCAGAAAGCACCGTCAAAATTGAAGTACAAGAAATGAGCGCACTACATGTACAATAGACTTGATTCAGTGGTATGGGGCATGACACAAAGCCTCCGCCATCTCAACACAAAACTGGTGTGTTCGGCCGGGGAGGTAAAAGTCGCAGCTACAAGTTAAAACCGCAAACGAACCTTTTTTTCCGACTGCGATCACAATCTTCCGCGTGAACGTACGAGACCACACTACAAGTGCAAAAGCCAACCTGCGCGCGCAGTTCTGGTGCACATGACCGGTCCGAGCGACCGGTCTGGTGCGAAAATAGCAACAATGGCACCGCTGGTGTGTTTAACCTAGGAAGAGGGCGAGGTATACCAACTCAGCTAAGGTTTATGCTTCCTGTGACTTTTGAAACAATGCACAGTATGCAAAGTGTACATTATAGTAACAAAAAAAAAAAGTTACAGACATTTCCAAAATGATCCAGGCGTACATCAGATAAAAACAAACTATACGCACTGAAATAATAACACTCTTGTAATAAATCTTTATCATGTTGGCAATGGTTTTCTTATCTTATTATTGTCTTTCATCCCAATTGGTTGTATATTGCTGAACGTCCCGACTTTTTCAGGACATGCCAGCACTGATAATGAAGGGGAAAAAAAAAAAAAAAAAACGAACAGAAGATATTGAATGCATGTCGCCAGCCGGTCTAATACGCTAAATAAACCTAAGACCATTTAACAACACACATCCAAAATCAAGAGAGATACACCACCACCACTCCCCTCCCCCTCAAAAAAAAAAAAAAAAAAAAAAAAAAAAAAAAATTATTCAGACCCAAAAGGTGACTGTCAATCATGTAAAATGCAAAGAAGTGCCAAACGGAGAAAGAAATACACTTAGAAAAGATGGTTACAACACAATTTATTAATATTTCGGGTAAATCCGCCTTGTCAAAACAGACAAACAAACAGAGAGATCAGTCGCTACTTATCTTTGTTCACAGAAGGAATGTGCCCCATTCCTTCTGCGAATGAAGATAAGTAGCCACTGATCTCTCTGTTTGTTTGTCTGTTTTGACAAAGCGGATTTACCCGAAATATTAATAAATTGCGTTGTAACCGTCTTTTCTAAGAGTGTTTCTTTCTCCGTTGGGTACTTCTTTTCAAGAGATACAGGCAGCGCAGACAGTAGGGAGAGCTTAAAAAAGAAAAATACAAGTTAATTGACCACGGGTAAACAGAAACACATGCCCCAGAATTGAGAGGAAAACCCACCTTTTGGGGCTGACCAGGGTGATCCTAGGAACTAAAAAGTAGTTGACCCCACCCAAGTCCCCCAGGGCAGACCCGGGTGGGGGCCACTGTTTAGTTGCAAAGTAAGGTTAATGTTACACAGCATACAAAATGATCCAGGTGTCTATCTATCTATCTATATCCCGTAGTCTTGCCGACCGTTGGCCCGGGGCACCACTGATGACTTGGCAACCAGCTCCCTCCAATCCTCTCTGTTCTCTGCCATTCTCAGCGTATCACCCAGCTTCAGTCCTGTCCACTCTGAGATATTGTCCTCCCATCTTTTCCTCTGTCTTCCTCTCCTTCGTCCTCCTTGCACAGTGCCTTGCAGGATTGTTTTGGCAAGCCCTGCTGAACGCGTGACATCCCCATACCACTTCAGTTTGCGTTTTTTCACAACGGTTAATAGGTCTTCATAGGGCCCGATGGCTTGTCTGATTCTGCTTCCCACTTCCTCGTTCGTGATGTGATCTCTGTATGAAATGCCAAGCAGCCTTCGAAAACATCTCATTTCAGTGGCTTGTATCCTCCTTTCAAGGTCATCTGTGAGGGTCCATGACTCGCAGGCATACAAGAACACTGAGATGACTAAGGAGCGCATCAGTCTGATCTTGGAGCAGAGTGTGATGTTTCTGTCCTTCCATATGGTCTTCAATCTTGTCAGTGCTGTTGTCTGCGCAATCCTGGACAGTATTTCTGGTTTTGATCCCTCATCTGTCACAATGGCTCCTAAGTATTTGAATTTCTTAACTGTTTCCAGTTTTTGGCCTCCAACCATGATTTCAGTGCCAATGCCACTGGTGTTATTGGTCATCAGTTTGGTCTTCTCTGCACTGATTTCCATCCCATATGCAATGGCTGTACTATCCAGCTTTTCCACCAGCTGAGCTAGCTCCTTCTCTGTTCCTGCAAGGCCATCAATGCCGTCCGCAAAGCGCAAGTCCGTGATTGTTCTGCCTCCAATACTGACAGTTCCTTCATGATCTTTCAGAGCGTCCGTCATGATTCTTTCCAGGAAGATGTTGAAAAGAGTAGGTGAGAGCAAGCAGCTTGTCTGACTCCAACTGTAGTCCTAAACCAGTTTCCTATTTTGCCGTTGAAGCAGACTGCGCTAGTGGCCTTGTTGTAAAGGTTTGCTATGACTTTGATCAGGTTGGCATTGATGTTGTATAGCTTCATGGTGGACCAAAGGGCTGCATGCCACACCCTGTCAAACGCTTTCTTAAAATCCACAAAGACATGATAGAGGTCCTGCTGGTGCTGGAGGTATCTCTCACACAGAACTCTCAGGTTGAAGATCTGCTCAGTTGTGCTGCGCCCTGGTCTGAAGCCTGCCTGTTCCTCAGCTATGATTTCCTCTGCCTGTGGCTTCAGCCTGTTCAGTAGGATCTTTAACATGACTTTGCTTGGGTGGGATATAAGACTGATCGTGCGATAGTTCTGGCATTGATGTAAGTTGCCTTTTTTGGGGAGAGTTATTATAAGTGGTTGGGTCCATGGTGTGGGCCAATCCCCTGACTGCCAGATCTTATTGCAGATTGTTAGTAAGGCACTTATCATGTCTTCTCCCCCTTCTTGGACTAGCTCTGCAGGGATGTTGTCTGCTCCTGCTGCCTTCCCTTTTTTCAGCGACTTCACTGCAGCCTCTACTTCTTCTCGGAGGATGGGATAGTTGCCATTGTTGGTCACGGGTGGGTTGACAAGTATGCCTGGGTCCCCTGCAGCTCGGTGGTTGTACAAATCTGAGCAGTACTCTGTCCATCTCTTCAGTATGTCTTGGTCTTCCGTAAGACAGTTCCCTTCACTATCTTGAATGATCGAGGAGTGTCCTTGTTTTACACTGGTCAGGTCTTTCACTAGCTAGTATGCTTTTGTGCTATTATTTTTGTTCAGATTTTCTTCTATGTGTTTACACTGATCTTCAATCCACTTATTCTTTGCCTTTTTCATGCTTTTCTTGATATCCTGGTTAATTTCCCTGTATTGTTTAGCTCCTTCTACCTTTGATTTCTTTTTCTTTAATTCCAGGTGTACATCAGATAAAAACAGAGCTATACATGCTGAAAACAACTGAATAATAACGTTCTTGTAATAAATCTTTATGTTGACAATGTTTGTTTCTTTTTATCTTATTATTGTCTTTCGTCCCCAACCGCTGTTTCATTTGCAGAGTTTTAAATGTTATACAGTATACAAAATGATCCAGGCGGACCAACCCCATAGTAGCACTCTTGTAATAAATCTTTATGTTGACAATGGTTTTCTTACCCCTTATTATTGTCTCTTGTCCCCAACCATTGTTCCATTTGCAGTTCCATTTTCAAAGTTTTAAATGTTATACAGTATACAAAATGATCCAGGCGGACCAACCCCATAGTAGCACTCTTGTAATAAATCTTTATGTTGAGAATGGTTTTCTTACCCCTTATTATTGTCTCTCGTCCCCAACCGTTGTTCCATTTGCAGTTCCATTTTCAAAGTTTTAAAAGTTATACAGTATACCAAATGATCCAGGTGGACCAACCCCATAATAATACTCTGGTAATAAATTTTTACGTTGTCAATGGTTTTCTTATCTTATTATTGTCTTTCATCCCAGGCCGGCTGTTTTCTTTTGCAATTATACAGTATACAAAATGATCCAGGTGTCCATCAGACAAAAACAAGCTATACATGCTGAAACCAACCCAATAATAATTAACACTTTTGTAATAAATCTGTATGGAAATGAAAATGACGCGAGTGTCAGAGAATCTCAATTCATTTCTTTTGTAACTTTTTCAGTCTGTTGCAGATGTAATCCTTAATGTTTGTCCAGCGCCTATGTCTAAGTGCGGGCTCTTTTGTGATTGCCTGCTGTATCTCGGCCTTTCCAGGAAGTTTGTTCACAACAAGGTGTGTCTTGAAACAAGTTTGAACAGCTTTCTCTTCAGCTTTTCCCCATGGTTTCCTTGTAAATCTAGCTTTCTTTTGAACAGGAGCTGATGCAGTACTGTCATCATCAAAACTATCTAAATTGTCATCAGGCTCTGGACGTCTTTTCTCTGTCATGCTCATTGATTCCTGTGTTTTGACTTGCTACTTACTTCATTCACAGGTGCTGTTTCCCCCGAGACCTCTCTGTGAGTTTCTGATGTGTCTTCATTGTCAGTCAATCTCTTCATCATCGCCCAGTTCAGCTCTAATGCAACTCTTAAAATCTGTCATCCCATTGTTAACTGACAGAAGAATCTTTGAAACTTTTGCCTTTTTTGAAGGATGTCTTGAGGTTGGCGGTAGATATGGCGATGTATCCGAATATCATGACCAAGGAAGTCTGCCAGCTGATCCTGGTCTAACTCCGAGATGGCCATGGACTGAGCCAAAGTTGCAACCTGCTTCCGTAACTGAGTAAATGTGAACATGGCTGGGTTTGACACTTGTGCTTGTAGCGCATGTGCCTTCAGAACATCATGGCCTCTGTAAGGCCTCTGACCAGAAGGTGTGGCAAAGATGTACTGGGAACCAGCTAGAGCTGGCACTGATTGCCTCATTTGAAGGATTCTGTCCACGTTGGTTAATTTGGGTTTAACGTCCACAGCACCAAGGTGATCATGGACGGCCCTGACGGGCGGGTTATGGGGGACAGGGAAATCTATTGCCTATGGAGTATGACCTGAACACTGATCAACTCAGGCGCACTCCAACTGTGCCACTTTGATTTACCAGGACCTTTCAACAGACATGCTATTGAACAAATCCGTTTTTTCCCCCTGGATTCTGAATCCAGCTACGAGGGCCGGGACGGGATTCGAACCCATGACCCAGCGATTCCCTTCGCTCTCCTGCTCCAATGTTTAACCACCTGAGCTATTTCGGACTCTCATTCTGTCCACAGTTGTCATCACTATCTTCTTTGTCAGCAAAATGGGAACACTCCTATTAAACTTGCCTCTGATTTCCACTCGCTGAAAATGATTCACCATTTTCTTCTCAACCTCTGTGAGACCTTTCAAGATATCTTGATTGGTGATCGATCCAATCTTAGCATTCTGGAAGTCTGATACCTTCATTCTCTGAACTTCTCCCCCTTGTTTTCGGTTGAAAAGTGATACAGTGCAAAGAGTTGCTTTAACCACTGTCGAATAATCTTCCGAAACCATTCTTGTCTCAAGAAGCTGTTGGACCTTCCTCACATCTTCACATGATGGGATCAGCTTGGGTTTGTTCATGGTCATTTTCCCGACCGACTGGGCTGCTGTAGCTGACACACAATCGTACCAATCCCCGGTGAAGACAGAGTCAAACCGCTGCGCCTCAGAGAGCTCCTGTCGCCACCTGTCATCTGAACCATGCCCAAGTTGTTTGGATGCCTGCGACTGTTTGATCTGTGAACATTTTTTCAAAGCATGGCCTATGCACATTGCGAGATTGCCTTTTTTGAACTGATGTGTGTCCTCATCAAATTCTGCTAGCTCTTTTACAGCCTGTACAACATGATCAAAGATAGCTGAATTGATCACAGCATTTAAACTTGCGATTTTCATTTTAATAGTCTTCCTAACTCCCACATCCTGGAGCTGACTTGCCCAGCCGTGTGTTCTTCAATGTCCCTGTGGTCAAATAATCTCTTTCCATACTCAAGAAGCAAGGGGTCTACCTTACTAGTTTTGGTGCGATACTTGGGAATCAAACATCCTGATTTCTTTTCAAGAACGGCAACGTTATGCATGTAATCACCCTCATCTTGTAGTTTGATCCATGCTTGACGTATCTGCTTAGTCCATTTTTTCATCACCAAAATGTTAGCAACGTCTGCCTCATCTGCATGGACATCTTGTAAGTGCGTGCTCATTTTCAAGACAAGCTTGCCACACAATTTGCATGCATGTTTCTTGTCCCATTTGTACTTTCCTTTCCCTCTCTGCGACACGTGCACACCCGTTTCTTCGGTAAGCACTCTTTCCCCACCCCCAACGTCATGTTCCTTCTGCTTATCCACATTGTCATTGCCACCCCCTAATTCACCCCCTAACGCACACTGCACCTTGCTGGTACTTGCTTCACTGACACCTGCCCAGCCTGAACCAGCCACTTTAAATTCTAACATATTTAACATATTCAATACAATACTGTCTGTGTCAGAGACCCCAGAGATTGATGGCGACACACCGTCTGAATCCTGTGAGCTTGAGCCAGGAACAAACTCCTCGTCATCACTGTCCTTGTATTGCGATGCGCTTGCACTCTCAAGTCCATCCCAGGCTCCATTTGCTAAATGGAAAAGGAAAGAAAAAAAAAAAAAGCTGCATTATGACAGAAACAGCCCAATTTTGGTTTAAGGGGCCTTGCACAAGAATATAAGGAGTAATCCTGTGTATGACCGATTTACATATGTGTGATCTCGGTGACGAGGGCTGGCTTCTGCAGCAGCAAAATCCATGTTTTCTGAAAATGTAAGCAGTTTTCACACATCTGTCAATCCCACGTGACCCTTTGACTAGAGAGAGGTCACTCAAATTGGTATGTTTACAAAGGTCTTGCCACAAAGTATCCTTGGGCCAAGTTTGAAGAATGTGGCTTGAATAGTCTCCGAGAAAATGCCACTGTTAACGTTTACCATGGATGACGGATGGACACCCAATGGCCCAGAACATAAACTCACTTTTGCTTCACACCCTCCTACCAGACGCACCCTCTGCGGCAGAGGCTGGCCCATCATGCTGCAGCTGACTAATTTTGCCATGGGCCTTGGTCATGTGCCACGAAGGGGCGTGCTTGTCCACTTCAATACTGATCCCGATGGGTTTGGACATCCTGCTGCCATCTGGTGCTGGGTGTGTGCCATCTGGCGCTGGGTGTGTGCAGAAAGTGCTGAGTGTGGCCAAAACACTTTTAAACAGTGCTGCAATGCAAACATGTCAAATGCAACCATTGTAAACCGTTGACATTTTGGATCAGATATATACAATTACTGCAGTACCCCCTGCCCTCTACGAACAATAACTGGTAATACAGTAAAAAGCGACACTTCAGTTGCACAATCCGAAAAAAACTGTTCTTCGAATCGCGAGGTACTTTTGCGTATGAGGATTGAAATACACACTGAAATCTGGCGCCATTTTGTTTATTTTGTGCACATGCATGTGTCAAGTTACTTTTCGATCACAATCACACATGTCAGGAAAAAAAGCAACACAATCGCGTGACAGATTGACCTTGTAATGGTGTTATTGAACGAATTCCTTTCATTGAAGAAGAAAGCTTTTGTTAAAATCGCGGGGTTCTATTATCTGTTATTACAAGACTGACTGAACAGCAGACGCCGGTCGTAGCAGACATCTCAGTTTTCTCGGCCAAACGGGTCCATATAGGCTACTGTGCAATTGTATCGGATTGGGAGCATCTCAGTTAAATAACTGCGCTGAAGAAGTACACTTGGGCGTGCTCTTAACTAAGAAATATTGCATAAAATCAATCGTACCTGCAGATGGAACAACGGTTGGCGGGTCGAGAGACAATAGAAGGGGAAACAACTCAGTTCATGTCACTGGGCAGCCGACCAATCAGGTATCAAGTTGATCCATAGAGACGCTCGCTTCCGTGGTAAACACACAGGCCCAGTGCGTTTCAAACACACAACATGAGGTAAATCTGCGAAAATGGGACGTCCTATTTTGATATTTTTTTCTGACTTTTGAATGAAAGATAATGCAGAAACAACCCTCAGAAAAAATGGGTGCCTGGCTTGTTCACCCAGAATTTTACACACACCCATTTTTCATAAGGATGGTAAAGAAAGTCACCCATTTTAGGGGTTTTGTGCACACACACACACACACACACACACACACACACACACACGCGCGCGCGCGGGCGCATGTATATATGTAATCATTCGAACAAAGTTGTGGTAAATTGACACTACCGGAAGTTGATGAATCAAAGATGGCAGCCTACATCGTGAGAGAGCGATGGGCAGTGTTCAGGCGTGCCTTTCCTCTTTTCTTGGTGAGCTAGTGTCTTGTCTGTTAACAAGATAACGAATCCAATTGAACAGACACCATAAATACTGTCGAAATGTCCGACCCGCCGTTCACCATACGGATTCACTCAGAAAACAACCAAGACATGGACTGGATGGTACGACCAGAAGAAGTTACTTTTCGACAGACACTGGTACGTCTATTCCCTCAGTGTATAGTTAGTTACAAAGTACGTAACTGTAGTATGTATTTTTTCCTTAGCTAGTAGTTAGAGCTCAGTACCGGTGTGCAACTCTAGTTATCAATAGTACTGTGTGTCGATAGTCCTATGTGTCGATAGCCCTGTGTGTCAATAGTTCTGTCTTGGTAGTCCTGTGTATCGAAAGTCCTGTGTGTTAGTACTTTGTAATAGTAGTCCTATGTATTGTTATTCCTACGTGTCAGCAGCCCAAAGTGTCAATGGTCTAGTGTTGATGACATATCAATTGTACACAATCTGTGTGTCCATAGTTGTATGTGTGTTGATACAATGATAGTACTGTGTATGTGAAACTGAAAGCCCTGTGTGGCAGTAGTCCTATGCATCAATAAACTCATGTTTTGCTACAAACTGATATTCCTATGTATCAACAGTCCTGTCTACCAATAGTGTATGTTGATAATCCTGTGTATCCATTTATAATCTGGTGTATAGATCCAGTGTATGTGTTTCAATTGTGTTATGTATTGATGATCCCATTTGTCCATAGTTCTGTGTATCTGTATGGATTAAACCTGTGTGTCAGTATTTATCAGTATCAATAGTTCTGTGCTCGTATCTTTCAATAGTCCTATTATCAATAGTCCACTGTCAATAGTCCTAATCTATCAATAGTGTTGTGGAGATGGCCTTAGTCACCAGCTCGGCATTAAACCCAAATAACTAAATAATAATAATATTATAATAATAATACCGTTATTATATATATATAGGCACTTTTTCTCAATTTTTGGGCAAATCGACTCAAAGCGCCGCAAACTGAAACCCAACACGCACACTCACGTAACAGACACTGATTTACGCCATTTAAGACAAACACAGTACAAGACAGATGAAGGGCCAGTTCAGGTACTGAAGTTACAGAGATTTTTGATCGCTTGTATTTGAAATTTGTAAAGTGGCCTGAAACCGGTACCAAAGTGTGTGGGGGGGGGGGGGGGGTGGAAGAACTGGAGTACCCGGAGAAAGAACCCCTGACGGTCCGCCCGAATTAACGGTGACACTTACCAGAGGAGAAAAGTCCGACGCCGGAACCCATTTTCGAACCTCGCACCTCTGGCATTGGTGGCAGGTGCCTTAACCACTGCACCACGGACCGCCCCGAACTAACTAACTCAATAGTGTTGTGTTTTGTTCTGTATGGATCGTCAGTATCATAAATATTCAACCACTTTTTACATGCATATTTTTTTTTAATATTTTACAGCTCTGGTCAAATATTTAGGAGAATATCAATCACTGGTTTCAGAATGGTCAGGCCTAAATGAATTGTTCTGTAAATGCTTACTTAGATGCAATAGTCAACTATTTCAAAGTATGCAGACAGATTTTTTTATCACTGCTATTTTACCTGACATCGACTTTCCAAACTCGCAGCATCAAAACATGGCAAAAATCCGGACACTTTGATAAGGACTATGGTTTGTCAATTACTTCCGTTGCAAGCATGCGGCCTCGATAGCTAAAGTCACAAGCAGTACATTCATTGTAGCCATACTTACTAACTTAGCCAATTATCTGGTCAATCACTGACAAATCTAGACTGCCTGTAGCCAGCTATCAGGCTTTGCCTTGTAGATGTATACAGAGATGCAACTAGGCATTGGACTTCGGTCATAAACTGGTTGCAAGGCTTATATGTCCGATTAAAGTAGCTGCCAGGAGGTCAAATGTCCTGTTGAAATTGCTTTGAAACCATCAGTGTACGATTACTTTTCTGTTGCCTAGGACTTTCTATTTTACATTGTACAGGGTTTACATGAGATGCGGTCCTCCTGTCTGTAGTAGGCTAAAAATAAGTCTGTCTTGCACACGATGTGTGTGCGTATATGGTCAAGAGTACAACTAGGCATCGAGTGCCGGTTTCACTACCTGACTGACAAAACAAAGCCTTCACACTCAAAATCGGGCATGCATCTCACACAATCAGATATCTCAACTGGTTAGAAATTGAACATACCTTCTAATCCTGTGTCATTTCTTGCATACGTCCGATGGGATAAAAGAGTTATTCGTTGTTTTGTGCGATCGAGCGGTGGAAGCCCAAATTTTGAATGTGACATCACTCACGTGTTTTTGCTTTCAGATAAAAAATTCCGGGGAATGAAAAAGAATTTTGAAACCAAGTTTAGGCTGATAGAAAGCCAGTGCAAGTTGCTATTTTGTTACCATGTCGTCGAGTTTTACATGTGTCTAAGTTTAAAGTAGTTTGAGGGCAAGTAAAGGCTAGCATGAACGTAACATGTGTCGTCAATTTCACATACATGTGCAAATCTCGCTGCAAAATGGAACACAAAAAACTTACCGTGAGTCACCTAATTAACATATCCTCGACAACATTACTCTTCATTCTGATTATCGTAAACAAATTAGAAATCCATTCGAGAATTGAAAGAAGGCTGCGTTTTAAACTTCTTCAACCCAAAAGTTGTAAATTTTGTGTTACGTTCAAACACGAAAAAAAATCTCGCAATCATCAACGCGCATGATTTTCTGGAATCAGCGGCCATTTTGAGATTTGCATTTGGTCAGTCTACGCACCTCATACCTACAGGTGAGACCGATGGAGCAGGGAAGCGACAAAGTTGAAGGTAAGTTTTGGTTGTAAATGGTTACGTTCAAGCAAAATTGATGACTGAGCACCATAAATGTTTGTACTGCTTTTCTAATTACTTCAAATGAATGTTGATGCAAACAAATGTAAAATCAATCGGTTCTATGACCGTGAGTTTTGAACAAAGGAAAAAAACATTACTTGATGGAATTTGCCTCCATCCGACTATGACGGTATAGTTTTGGTTGTAACAGTTATGTTCAAGTTTCTGAATGCGATATTCAATATTTTAAAGTTAAAATTAAAGGATAAAACAGAACAATTAATGTATGTTCCGATTAGTTTTGCAGCGCAGCAACACTTTGAAACAATAATTATTACCTTTTAGTTTTACCGTCACCTTGCCGTTGTGTCCGCTTGTACATAACTTTACACACGGTTGAAGGTTGTCAGCGTTACTTTCAGGCAATTACAGCTTTAATTTTAAAGATTAAAAAGAACACTATGTATCACACATTTTTATTGATTCAGTATTGTTGTCTTTAATGTTCCTGATATAAAAAATAGAGTAATTGTCTTTTGCTCCTGCTGTTTGATTGTTCATAACTTTACACAGTTTGGCCAGGTAAATCTTTACGTAAAGTTATGTTCAAACCATGAGTTTTGCATTTTGGGGGAAGTTTGAGTCATACATTTTTTGAGCCAATTTTTTGGGAAGCAATTTTTTGCTGATTTGATTTATACTTAGGTCATAGGTTATGAGTTGTTGAATTATAGCATTTGTACATAACATGACGCAGTGCAAAAGGGAATCTATAGACATAACACCTTCAATCAAAAAATGGTCGTTTTTCTTATATTAAGCTGTGATAATGTTCCCATTGTCTTTATGTACTTTATACTATTGTTTCTTTATTAAGTAACATAAGATTAAGTAAGAATAACCCTGTTCTGGCAGTATTGGACTGAACATAACATGACGTAACACAGTGGTTGGATTGTAAAGTTATGTTACACTGTGCTTCATGCTATTTTTGTATGGTTTAGTGTTCTATGATAAGCACAGATAGTCTGTGCATTTTTGTAATTTTTGTTATTCATTTTTCAAAACTTTTCTGCACCCAAGAAATGACAATTTTTAAGAAATGCCTTGAACATAACTTGACAACAATTATGTTGTCAAGTTATGTACAGTTAAAACAGTGCTCAGCTAACATTTTCCTTCATAGTAACAGTCTCTTTTAAAGTGGAAGACTGGTTTGATTATTTTGTCTATTGTAACTAATATACAAACTATTATTCTAGCTAGATGACTGTGTGAACATAACTTGACAAACTAGACTGACATAATCACATTGTGAATAAGTGTAAAGTTATGTTCATTACTGTAGCACAATTCCTAGTATACTGTCTTTGGGATGCCCACTTTGCTAGTTGTTATTCATATGAAAATAAAGCTTGGGTACTAAAATATAAATTGTTAAACCCAGAATATACATTTTTTTTTTTTCTGTTTTAAGTAGTTTGTACATAACATGACAACATCATGTGTTGTCAAGTTATGTTCAACCACAGTTGTGTTTGGTTCACACGTTGTCTTCCAAGTTACAGTCTGATCATGCCTTTTACTCTTTGTTGTGCTGGCCAAGCTTGATAACTGCCATGATAATTTAATAATAAACAGCCATTTTAGCTACAAAGCTGTTGAAAAATAACCAGACATTATTAGGCTGATGCTAGCTACAAACAAATCACAAACGTGGACACAAATTGAAATTATCTGACCCTCTCTGTTTCAGTTCTTCAGGATTTGATCCTGAATCGAAAGTTTCTGAGGCTGAGGGGTCTTTCCCAGCCTTGAAAGCATCCAAAAAATGGATGCTAAACACGTGTGGTAGTGCAGTGCCCTGACAGGTTGTACCCTGGTGAGCAGTATTATGTCAGCATACTTGTGCTTACAAATGATAGCTGCCAGAAATATTTTTAAAGTATTGAAACCAGAAAAATGTGGATTTTAAACATGTTTCAGATCCATTTAAGTTTGAGATGGAGACATTGAAAAATTACAAAAGGTTGAAAGGTACGGCAGAAACAAGTGGGACTGGTTGTCATGGCCAATAAAGAAAAGGAGTTTGAAGTTTCCTTAGGAAACTTGATCAGCAGGAAGCTTGTTATGGGTTGCTTCAAGAAAGCACTGTGATCATTATGCAACATAAATAAAGCAGTCTGTTTTTTTCTGTTTCAGGAGTGATTGTTGAAGTAGATCCTCTGAGGGTCACATTCCTCAAGCATCACCAGACAAAACAAGGAGTATTTGTTTACCCTGAAATAGATGACATCCAAGAAGTAGGGGATGATATGATTGTAGCATCAGCTGTAGATTTCCTTACTTACTTACGCCTGTGACCCCTACCCGGGTATAGGCCGTCGACGAGAGACCTCCAGCAACTCCTGTCCTGTGCTTCTCCTTCGATTCTACTCCAGGTGGTTCCCAGTCTCTTGATGTCTGCTTGGAGGTCTCGACGCCAGGAGTTTCTCGGCCTACCTCTTTTCCTCTTTCCCTGGGGGTTCCATGACAATGCCTGCCTAGTGATACTGGAAGCTGGCTTTCTCAGACTGTGACCGATCCATCCCCATCTTCTTCACCCAATTTCATTCTCTGCTTTTATCTGCTCTGTTCTCTCCCAGAGTCTGACGTTGCTGATCTTCTCTGGCCAGTGGATTTTCAAAATTCTTCTAAGGCAACTGTTCATGAAGGTCTGTACTCTGTTGACTGTGGTTTTTGTCAATCTCCAAGTCTCTGCTCCATATAGGAGAACTGCTTTTACATTGGAGTTGAAAATCCGGACTTTGGTGTGTTGTGACAGCTCTCTGGAACTCCACACTTTTTTCAACTGGAGAAAGGCTGCTCTGGCTTTACCGATTCGTGCTCTGACATCTGCATCAGTGCCACCTTTTTTGTCTATGATGCTCCCGAGATAGGTGAAGGACTCCACCTCCTCCAATGGGGTGCCAGCAAGCAAGACTGGTTCTTCCCTGGTTGCGTTCAGCCTCATTGTCTTTGTTTTCTGTTTGTGAATGGTGAGGCCCACTTGGGACGAGATGTCAGCAAGCCTCGTGGTCTTGTCCTGCATTTGTTGATGAGTGTGGGACAGTAAAGCCAAGTCATCTGCAAAATCGAGGTCGTCAAGCTGTGTCCACAGTGTCCACTGTATTCCACTTCGTCTGTGCTCTGTGGTCATCTTCATGACCCAGTCTATGGCCAGTAGGAAGAGGAACGGAGACAGCAGACACCCCTGCCTGACACCAGTTCTGACCTGGAGCTCCCTGGTGAACTGCCCTTCGTGGATCATGCGACATGTCATGCCATCGTAGCTGCTCTTGATCAGGCGGACGAGCTTTGTGGGTACACCGTAGTGTCGTAGGAGTTTCCACAGAGTCTCTCGGTCCACACTGTCAAATGCTTTCTCATAATCCACAAAGTTGACGTACAGCGGGGAGCTCCACTCCAGAGACTGTTCCACGATGATGCGGAGAGTGGCGATCTGGTCTGTACATGTCATCGGCGTTTTTGTAGCTATTTCCTTTTATGCAGGGTGGGGAAGCTACCCCCACGCCACCCCCTTACTAGGAGGACCAGGGGTTTTCTGTCGGGGTCACCTTCCCTTAGACCATGTTGGTTCACGGCACCTTATTTCATTCGGTGCACCCCTCTCACGAGGGACCCCCTATCCACCACCCAGGGGACGCGCCTCAACGCCATATGGTCCCAGCGCGAGGGTAGATTTCCTGCTGCTCTCCAACAGTGCACGCGAGTGGAGAGTGGTTGGGTTTGATAAATTTTTTATTGTTTCTGCCATGTTTAGCTCGTGTGTGAAGCTAAAGTAACTACTTTCTGTGCCAGTGGTTGTCTGCTGAAAACCATCAGTCATTGGTAAACTTAGGCCAATTGGTGCTAAATTATATTTGTTTTGAAAGTTGTACAGAAAAGTGTTACTTTGCGGAGGTATATGGGCAAAAGGTAGGCTTCGAGCCATGAGCAATGGCTAACCGACGTCAGTTTGCAAGAGTGTTAAGTGTATTGTTGGTGTTCTAAAATGTATTGAAAGTTATAACATTTTTCACTTGGTGCTTTCTCACATTGTGGAACCACATTGTGCAGAGATGTTGTAAAGTTATGTACAAACATGTACAGATTTGTTTTGCTACTTGCTTTAAACATTGTAGACACAATTATTAGAACTGAAAAATTAAAGCTGGTATTAGTGGTAAATGCTGGGGTTTACTGACCACAGAATTTGATGTAATTTCCCATTTTTATCTTTTATTTTTACTTCAGTGTTGATAATACCAACATGTTCGGTTGTAAAGTTATGTTCAAACTTGCCATTTTCACACATTATTCCCTTGTATTATCAATTTTAAACCTGATAATTACATCACTGCTGTTCTGTAGTGTAGAAGAAAGCTACAGGTGATTGTGATTTTTATTTTCTGGTTCTTGTTCATTTGTGGTCGCACTTTTTTGCTGAAATTTAAAGCTCATGGTGTAAAGTTATGTACAAACAATTACAATATGTATTTGCTGCTTTCATTACTCTTTTAGACACAGTTTTGTGAGAAATAAAAGTATATTTGTTAAAAACACATCACTTGAGTAGTGTTTTGTTATTTTTGGATTTATGCGTGTTAGTTAAAGAGCCTCAAGTTTGTTCGTCACGGTGTAAAGTTCTGTTCAAGCATTGTGTGTTTCTTGTTTTTAGCCTTCATTTCATTCTATGTTGTGAATGGTGTTTTTTTTTTCTAAATTATTCTGTAATCTACAAGAGTTTAGTACACAATAAAGGGGAAAACACACTATCCTAATTGACTTTCTTTGCTGTGTTGTCAAGGATTTCAAAATTTTTGTTCGCAAGCAAGTTGTCCATATTTTGAAAAAACGTTTATAGCTACTGTGTTCACACTTATCTCCATTAGAATAGTTTGGAATCAATCACTGTGCAATTGAAATTGTGTGTTTAATACCAGACACAATTTTTAAAATATAATTTATGTATTTTTTTGCATAAATGTATAGCTGAGTGTAAAGTTATATTCAAACAATTTCAGTGTTTTTGTGTATCTATTCACCCCATCAAACTTTCTTTAAAGTTTAATCATAGCCTAGTAAAGAAAGAACAACATGATAATTTATACAGCATGAATCTACTTTGTGAAAGCTAGAAAATGTGTTTTATAAATGTGTGACGGTGTAAATGTTATGTACAAACCATAACGATTTTTCTCCAATTACTTCCAAACAACTGCTCATTGGAAAATTCCTTTTGGGGGGGAGGGGGGGGGGGGGGGGGGGGGCATGTTACTTATGACTAAACACATCACAATCATGCAAAATGATGCTCATATGTTTAAGTTCAAAATCAGAGACCCATGTCACACTCTTTGGACACTCAGTCATACTCTTGACCATATGTATCACTATTGCTGATTGGCCTATTCTGATCAGGTATTGTTGCCCGTCCTTCCTTTTGCCTCGAAACATGCATGTCACGTGCGCATTGTTATTATCAGTCAATGATATTTGCTATAAACATAATTTTCTGACAATGCCGCCAAAGAAAATCTTAAACCTCACTGTCACAACCCCCGCTTCCAGGGCGCGAACTATGAGCACTACCACTTGAGTACTACCATTCCAAACTAACACAAAAGCCAGAGGAACAATTATGACAAAATTTATTACATATAAAAATAACAATTCAAAATATCCTCGCTCAATCCTCACCCCACACTCACGCACCATATTCACGCTCACATCCACACTCCCCAGCATGAATATCCAACATACGCAATACACAGTAACATCAAATATATAATAAAACAAATATCCTTAATAAAACACAAATGAAAATTGAGAAAAAAATTAATATAACTCACAAGTTACTGGATCTCCTTGGCGGGAGCACAAATGACAAGCTCAAATTAGATTAATGCTTTTGCTTCTGCAATAAAGTCCTTTATAGCACATGGCTCCTTTTGAATAAGTAGAATACACAATATTTCTGTCACTGTGACAAATTTCCTCTCATAATATTGTCACCACAAAGAAACAAAATTAGTCTCACAATGTTCTTTTACCAGTTTACAAATGGACAAGACTTTTCTTAAAGCAAGTTAGTAAACACTAAATGGGACGACCCGACCTGGGTTAAACGCGGGGTCTGCACCGACGCTTGCAACAGCGCTCAGGTACGGCGTCATAATCCCACGAGGAGTGACACAGCCAGCCTCCACTCTCACAATCGTACCACCCAGCCCTTCTGCACAGCAATGGTGGCGGACTTATCCACTTAGATCTTTGGATGCATGCCATCCGTAAAAATGCCCCGGCTGGGACGGAGACAAACAAACAAGACAAGCCAGGGGTTCAATCGTCACAGCTTCTCTCTCATCTTAGGACACCGGCTCCGGAGCAACCAGGGCCGTATCGCAGGGCCGTCACAGAAGGACAACATGGCTAATTCAGTACTTGAGGATGGCAGCTAATGGTGAGCCCCGCCTGCACAAATCTCCCTCAGAGACTGCTGCTTTTTCCGCTGCTTGGAAGCGGCTGACTAACAATTTGGATATAGTACGGTTTAGCAAAACCTTGTGCTCAGTAAAAAGGGTGATGTAAGATCACGCAGATCAGTAACCATCTGATCGCACAGAGCAATCATGTGCGGCACACGCCGACCTCCGCAACTCGCATGGCAACAATTTTTTGTGTAAAGGCCAAACAACTCACCTGTGCTATCCTTTTACCTGGTGACTAACCAATCTCTGTCACCCCTCTAAATTTAACTCCCCTAGAAAAATAGGAAAAATAAACCCGTGTCGTGACACTCACGCAGGACAGCAAACGCTGTCGCTTTTCTGTAAAGGTTCAAATGATTTTCAAATCTTGGCAGCTACATGCACTTCAACGACAATATCCCTGACGCTAAAGACCAGAAGTGCCATAGATCTGTCAGCGGACGGAGAAAGCGAGACATTGAGATGACTTTTGGTTTTGGTTATGTCTAAATACAGGGTGTGAACTGTATTAGATGATTGATAATGATCACTGTTTGTGAATAGTCATGTTTGGGTTAATATGAATTTAAGACCAATACAAAATGCTTCCTTTATTTTCTGTGTTTGTTTGCTATCTGTGTACAGAGCAGCTTTGCAGTTTTTTTTTTTTTTGTTGTTGTTGTTGTGATGTATGAAAAATGAAAAACACCAAAAAAACAAACGAACAAAGAGACTGAAAACTAAGTGCATTCATATTGGAGTCATTATTTGGTACTGGTCACAACAACGCAAAGTTGTCATGAAAAAAGATGTAAGACAATTTGTATTTTATTATGAAAACCTTGAACATTGCTGTAAGCTATTAAGAAGAGATCAAACAATCTGCAGTAGCATAGATTATATCAACAGAGCTGGATAAAGTGGTGAAATCAGGGGAAAAGGACCGAAATCGCTTCAAAAAAGGTGTCTGAAAAGAATGGAGCTTTAATAATAATAATAAAGGAGGTTTGTTAAGCACTTATTCTAAAAGTAGCTCTAAGCGCTTTATTGTGTTATAGTTATTGTGTGTATAGTGTATTGCTTTTTGTGCATTTCCAGTAAATAAAACATCAATGAAACATGCTAAAAGCTGATAAATTTGTCTGCTTTATATCTCCTTGAATTTTGTGTGCAAATTCCAGGTTTCTAACGTTTCAACTGGTGTCGTGTATCCGATGTCAACAAAAAGATCGTCTGCAAGCGGTAAATGTCGCCGGTACAAATCAAAAGTGCACACCAAGAACGCCTGAAATGGGCTTATTTGCAGTCATCCATTTCCTTACTAATCAGATCAGTTTTTGTCCACCGTGTCACAAACGAAACGTTAGAAACCGACGAACTTAAACATCGGTTATCTGCAAACGGGAACAACTTCCAGTCATTTTTCACTTCAAAGGTGGGAAATTGAGCCTCAAGTACAGCAACTGATGACAATTTACCCGCTTACTCTGAAACCATGCTTCTTTGTGGCCCCCAGAATGCGACATGTCACGCTCAAATTCACCTGAAACGCTAGAAACCGGTTGACTTGTGCAAGCCACGAGTTGCCGATTTTCTAAAAATACCTGGTTTTTCTCTTGATTACCACTACCAGTCAAAAGTGGGCAGTTTCACATTAATATGATATGTATCATTGTTGTTGTTGTCGTTTAATATTTAGAGTATGTTTAAGCAATTGTGAATGAAAAAATAAACAGCGGCACTGAGAGGCCGTTTACACTTGCACATCTGCCCCAGGTTTAAACCGCATTTAGTCTGGGTTGGTGCGTTTACGGTTGGATCTAAACTGGATTCCATCTCGCATCATCGTTGGCACTTTGCAAAGACACCCAGCGTGACGTCACTGGTGGGAATTTCAGTACACAACAGATTTCATAGCGTCCAGTGTGCACATTGACAGTCAAACATGAGTTGTTTCCATGGCTTCTCATCCAAGTTTTGGCTACATACGTTCATTGTAAGTTCACAGAACAATTTTCCGCCAGCAGTCATGAGACCTGACAGACCGAACATTTCTGATAATTAAATATGTGGTGGTCGAACTGACAATGTAAGAACGCTGTTAATGAACAATGTTGTCATGATCTGTAAGATTAAGAAATGTTTTCTTCTTTTTTCAAACTTTTCTGTGCTAAGTAGGGGCGGATTAGTTAACTCGAAGGGGGGGGGGGGGGGGGCGGGCGGGGGTTTGACTTTTTGTTTGGGACCTTCAACCTGACACAAAAGGCCTCCCGACACTAGACCTTGTCGTCAGTAGCCGAAAAATCAAAGCATCCCCCACCTTCTCGCCATGTGCCAAAATCCCGAACAATGGTGGAAAAGGGGTGGGGGGGGGAGGGGGGGGGGGGTCGCAACTCCCCCAAAAAGGGACTTTGTTGTAGCATTTTAAAGAGTTTTTGGGGAAGTGCTGGTCCCCAATTCTGCGAATCAGCTCAAAGCGCCGCGAACTGAACCCAACATGCATGCTCACTTGACACGCATGCATTTACTCTGAAGACAAACACAGTACAAGACAAACACAGGACATTCACGTGGTGCGAAGGGTCAACTTGGCTACCCAGATTTCGGAAATTTTGATCGCTTGTATTTGAAATTTATAAAGTGGCCTGAAACCGGTACCACAGGGGAGTGGGAGGAAAAGCTGGAGTACCCGGAGTAAGAACCCCTGACGGTCCACCCAAATTAACGGTGACACTAGAGGAAAAAAGCCTGATGCCGGAACCCGGTATCGAACCTCGCACCTTTAGCTTTGGTGGTAGGCGCCTTAACCACTGCACCACGGACCACCTGGACGGGTGCCATGATACATTCTTATGATGCTTTGCCAAGGTCACATGAGCTGGTCAACCTCGGTTCCAAATGCAAGTGTAAACGTACCAAACCAGGTTGAACTCTACTCGGGTTGAATCCTGGTTCCAAGTGTAAACGGCTTCTGACTGAAAACGTTTAGTTGTGCCCCTTTAAAGACAGCAAAATTCAGAAGAAAAAAATCTTAGAATCAAAGCTCTTGTAAAAAAAAAAAAAAAAAATTAATTGAAAAATAATCAGTCCTCTGCAATGCACACACATAGCACATGCTGAGTGCCCCTTCAGAAAGCCTAGCAAACCAACACGAATAAGCAAAGGGACTGTACCCGTACACTGACCTGGCTTTTTTCAGTAAGCCTTATGAAATCTGTCTTATAATGTATTTTCTTTGGTTCAACTGAGGGAACTTTTAAGTTGTATAATTTCTAACATTTCAGTGTCACACGACACATGATATCAGAAACTTCATTTTTAAGTTTTAGGGCTAAAAAGAAGTTCATCTAATTATTTCATATCAAAATAAGTTGCTTTCATTCTGATATCACTATTATCTGCACATCAGAGCACAGTGAAACGTTAGAAACTTCTTCAAGTGGCTGAAGACTAATTTCAATATTATGCCGAAGAAATTTGATCCCAAGCTTTTTTAATAATTCTGAAACTAGATTGATACAAAATGCTGCAAATTAAATTTCATGAACTTTGCTCAAGTTTTTTTTTTGTACCACAATTTCTCCTTTTTGTGACCAGTACCAAATAATGACTCATAGTCATAAGTGAATTCACAATACTAAACAGTGTAAATTTCATGCATTTTACTGAAGGCATAATTGACACAACATGAAAATATAAATTAAATATAATATGTTACGCAGCAATGACCTATTGAAATTGCTGTCAGGCGGACAAATGTCAGATTCATGCTGGCTAACCCAGGACATTTGACCTATCTGTGCAAATTTCTAGTTGCATCCCAGAGTATGTCAGGCTGTTTTCTGAAAGTTTTAAGATCTTTAAAGCCTGTTTTTCAGAGATTTTTGTAAACCTATGTAATGATGATGATGTTATTGTTATTATTAAATCTATGTATCTTGCAAAGGGAAGGGTGAGGCATGATTGCACAGCCGGTCACTATCAGCACAGTCCCACAGCCACCTTTTGTAACAGGCATCTCAGGTGCCGCTGCACTGGCAAGGAATTCTGATAATGTATGCCGGCCCCTTGCCTTATTTACATCCATGAATAAGCAGTCATATGGGTTTAAATACTTGGCTTTGCAGAGCTCACGTTTGAAGACTGGCTTAAATTACATTAATCATTCTGAAAATCTGACTGATTCGTGCATCCTCATTTTTTAAAATTAAAAAACATTTTTGGGAGAGTTGTTGGACAAATACTTCAGGTGGAAATTTTTTATTCTGGTCGAATATTTTAGGACATGGCATTTTTGGGTGCTGATCGAACATTTACTTTTTTCCAGTGAAAATTTGTTTTTAAACATGGGCTGTGGTCAAATATTTGGAAAGGTCGAATATGGTAGTCCTGTCAGTTTGGTACTTACTTACTTACGCCTGTCACCCCTACCCGGGTATAGGCCGTCGGCGAGAGACCTCCAGCAACTCCTGTCCTGTGCTTCTCCTTCGATTCTACTCCAGGTGGTTCCCAGTCTCTTGATGTCTGCTTGGAGGTCTCGACGCCAGGAGTTTCTCGGCCTACCTCTTTTCCTCTTTCCCTGGGGGTTCCATGACAATGCCTGCCTAGTGATACTGGAAGCTGGCTTTCTCAGACTGTGACTGATCCATCCCCATCTTCTTCGCCCAATTTCATTCTCTGCTGTTATCTGCTCTGTTCTCTCCCAGAGTCTGACGTTGCTGATCTTCTCTGGCCAGTGGATTTTCAAAATTCTTCTAAGGCAACTGTTCATGAAGGTCTGTACTCTGTTGACTGTGGTTTTTGTCAATCTCCATGTCTCTGCTCCATATAGGAGAACTGCTTTTACATTGGAGTTGAAAATCCGGACTTTGGTGTGTTGTGACAGCTCTCTGGAACTCCACACTTTTTTCAACTGGAGAAAGGCTGCTCTGGCTTTACCGATTCGTGCTCTGACATCTGCATCAGTGCCGCCTTTTTTGTCTATGATGCTCCCGAGATAGGTGAAGGACTCCACCTCCTCCAACGGGGTGCCAGCAAGCAAGACTGGTTCTTCCCTGGTTGCGTTCAGCCTCATTGTCTTTGTTTTCTGTTTGTGAATGGTGAGGCCCACTTGGGACGAGATGTCAGCAAGCCTCGTGGTCTTGTCCTGCATTTGTTGATGAGTGTGGGACAGTAATGCCAAGTCGTCTGCAAAATCGAGGTCGTCAAGCTGTGTCCACAGTGTCCACTGTATTCCACTTCGTCTGTGCTCTGTGGTCATCTTCATGACCCAGTCTATGGCCAGTAGGAAGAGGAACGGAGACAGCAGACACCCCTGCCTGACACCAGTTCTGACCTGGAGCTCTCTGGTGAACTGCCCTTCGTGGATCACGCGACATGTCATGCCATCATAGCTGCTCTTGATCAGGCGGACGAGCTTTGTGGGTACACCGTAGTGTCGTAGGAGTTTCCACAGAGTCTCTCGGTCCACGCTGTCAAATGCTTTCTCATAATCCACAAAGTTGACGTACAGCGGGGAGCTCCACTCCAGAGACTGTTCCACGATGATGCGGAGAGTGGCGATCTGGTCTGTACATGATCGGTTCTTCCTGAATCCTGCTTGCTGGTCTCTCAGCTGGGGGTCAACGGAGCTCTTCATTCTCTCTAGGATGATCCTGTTGAAGACCTTTCCTGGTACTGACAGCAAGGTGATTCCTCTGTAGTTGGAACACTTGCTGAGGTCGCCTTTCTTGGGAAGCTTGATTAGGTACCCCTCCTTCCAGTCAGCTGGCATCACCTCCTCTTCCCAGATCTTTCCAAACAGTGGGTACAGCATCTCCACTGTTGTCTCTAGGTCTGCTTTCAGAGACTCCGCTGGGATGCCATCTGGCCCTGCTGCTTTGCCATTCTTCAAAAATGCCACTGCTTTTCTGATCTCTTCCCGGCTGGGTCTGTCACAGCTGATGGGTAGGTCGGTCTCTGCCGGCTGGATGTCGGGGGGGGTCGGGTGGGCTAGGTCTGTTCAGTAACTCTTCAAAATACTCGGCCCATCTGTCGAGTTGGTCTGCTCTGTCTGCAATAGGCTTGCCTTCTTTGTCTTTTACTGGTCTTTCTGTATGGCCATACTTACCCGACAATCTTCTGGTAATGTCGTAGAGCTGTTTCATGTTGCCGCTGCCTGCTGCCTTTTCTGCCTCTGCTGCCAGGCTGTCTGTGTAGGCCCTCTTGTCTGCCCTGATACTCCTCTTCACCTCGCGGTTGGCTTCCGAGTATTCCCCCTGTGCCCTTACTTTGGCTGCTCTCGTGCGACTGTTGTTGACCGCTGCTTTCTTCTGCTTCCTCGCTTCTATCTTCTTCAAGGTCTGTGCCGACAGTCAGTCCTTGTGGTGGTGTTTCCTGAACCCTACAGTGTCTTTGCAGGTTGAGTTCAGCGCCTCTCTAACTGCCTTCCACTGCTGCTCTGTGGTGACCGCCTCCTCTTCATTTACTAGCTCCTGTAGCGCTTGAAACCGGTTGGACAGCACCAGTTTGAACTCTTCTCTAACTCCAGTTTCTCTCAGGAGGCCTACATTATAGCGCTGTCTTCTTGTTGTCTCTGTGCGGCTTTTCTTTAGCTTGAGCTTCATTCTTAAGGTAAGCAGATGGTGGTCTGAGGCGACATCTGCTCTCCTCCTCACTCGAACATCTTGAAGGGATCTTCTAAATTTCTTGCTAATGCAGATATGGTCTATTTGGTTCTCTGTTGTATGGTCAGGTGAGACCCAAGTTGCTTTGTGTATTCTTCTGTGTGGGAAGATGCTGCCTCCAATGACAAGTCGGTTTAGAGCACAAAAGTCTACAACCTCTCCCCGTTCTCACTCATCTCCGAGCCTAGTCCCTGTCTCCCCATCACCTCTTCGTATCCGGTGTTGTCCTCCCCTATTTTGGCATTAAAATCGCCCATGACGATGGTGATGTCTCGCTCCGCACATTTGTCCACGGCACTCTGGAGTCGGTCGTAGAACTCTTGTTTCTCTTCCTCGTCACTGTCATTGGTGGGCGCATAACACTGGATGACGTTCAGCTTGAGCTTTTTCTTGGTTCTAAAGGCTGCTGTTATAATTCTTGGCCCAAGAGGTTCCCAGCCCATCAGCGCTCTCTGTGCCACTGGTGACAGCATGAGTGCTACTCCTTCTGTATGGGGGGCATTCTCCTCTTCATGACCTGAATACAGAATCATCACCCCACTTAACAGCCTTTTCTGGCCAGACTGCGTCCATCTGGCTTCACTGATGCCTAGCAGGGAAAGGTTGTACTTTTGCATTTCCGCTGCTATCTGGGCGGCCTTGCCGCTCTGGTACATGGTCTTGACGTTCCATGTGCCCATGGTTGTATCCCTGGATAGAGAGAGGCGGCTCGGTCCTGTGGCTTCCGAAGACTTCCGGCTTTCACCACAGGACGTCATAAGTCTTCTAGTAGAAGAACCTTCCTCCTCCAGGAAAGGAATTACTGTTAGTCTTTTCGTCGGCGTTTTTGTAGCCATTTCCTTTTTTGCAGGGTGGGGAAGCTACCCCCACGCCCAACCCCCTTACTAGGAGGACCAGGGGTTTTCTGTCGGGGTCACCTTCCCTTAGACCATGTTGGTTCACGGCACCTTATTTCATTCGGTGCACCCCTCTCACGAGGGACCCCCTATCCACCACCCAGGGGACGCGCCTCAACGCCGTATGGTCCCAGCGCGAGGGTCAGTTTGGTGAATAGTCCTATATGTCTGACATATGTAGTCTCATGATAAAGAGTCTGTGTGCGTGCTCTGTTGTGTGTGTGTGTGTGTGTGTGTGTGTGTGTGTGAACATAGGTGTGTCTGTGGGTGTGTGATGTATTTTTTAATGGGTTTTACTACCAGTACAAAAAAAAAAAAAATGATTTGAAACCCTATCACAGAAAATATTTGTGCAGGAAGTGATTTCTCAGGTGCTGCCGCATGCAACAATCACTGCTTTTGAATGTAAGTACTGTACAGACCAATGAATAAAAGACATGCCACTGTTTTTATTTGGCCGTGTGATCATTCATTTGAACTACCCTTCATTTAATGGATTTTCTGTCCAAAACATAGGTTTCTTAGGGATGAAGAGAAATGTTTTCCAGATGAGGAAAAAAGTTTGTTCTGAAAAAGACTTTGTTCTATCAGTATTTGCTGTTCAGTTCTGACAAAGTCACATGGTTGTAATGTGGTCTGTTAGCATGAGATCTTGGTAGCCATTTTGAAAGCTACTGGACACCTTCCAAATAGAAAAAAATTGGAAATCAGAAGTTGGTCAAAATTACACGTGTTTAGACAAAAAAAGATGTGGATTAAAAGCATAAACATTCATGCAGTATGTTTGTCTGTGCTTTTAATCAACTGTGTTCATCAAAAAGTGTAATTTTATGATTTCCAAATAACATCTATTGCTGTGTTAATTTTTTTCTCTGGTTGGCAAATATGCTACCTAGTCCCAGATGATCATTAGTTTGTGCATGATTGAGATTTGATTTATTGTAAAACTGTGACTGATGGAGATGTGATTTGTTTTTGAAAGACTGAGACTGATGAAGACGTTTGTTGTTGTCAGATTGTGACTAATGTAGATCGCATGTGATTTGTTGTTGTCAGACTGGGACTGATGGGGATTTTTTGTTATGAGTATGACTGATGTTAGATGTGATCTGTTGTCAGATGAAGATGAGGATGGTGATCACATCACTGTGAGGAGTGAGCAAGAGATGCAGGACATGTTCTCTGCTGTAAGTCAGGTGTCTTGTGTGACAACATTGTGTAACAGGAGTAGTGTGTGTAGCAAAATGTTGTGTTTGCGTGTGACAACATTGTTTGAGTGTGACAAAGAGTGTGACGGCATTGTGTGAGTGTGTTTTTGTGTAACAAGGTGAGTGAGTGTGCATTTTGTGTGTAACAGGAGTGTTGTGTAACAGTAGTGTTATGTGAGAGTGTTTGTGTGTAACAGGGTGTGTGTGTATAACAGGAGAGTTGTGCAAGAGTACAGGAGTGTTGTGTGAGTGTCATATGAGTCTACAGAAGTGTTATGTGAATTTGGTGAATCTAACAGGAGTGTTGCGAGTGAAACAGGAGTTTACCTTGAGTTTTAGCAGAGTGTTGTGTGAATGTAACTGGGGAGTATATGAGTGTTTAGGTAAATGCTGAAGACGCTTGCAAGCTTCAGTTATTTGTGATTATCTGTTTTCAGTATTTCCGTGAAGTGAGTGATGAAGACCGAACAAGAGGACTGTTACCACCGCTCATCATCTTCCCCAAAAGTGAGTCCATTCATGTGTCCCCCCAAACCATTAAGTCCACTCAGTAAGTGAGTCCACTCTTGTTTCACCACCACCCCTCTCCACCCCCACCCCCCTCCTCCTCCCCCTCCCTCCTCCTCCCCCTCCCTCCTCCTCCCTCCTCCTCATCCCCCCCACCACCACCAAAGTGAGTCTACGCAAGTTCCCCCAAAATGAGAGTTCGCATGTTCTCTGTCTGTTTACCTTATACACAGTGATGAGCAAAACCCCCAAAGTATGACAATAAATGGTATGCCTCTAGAGGCTATCACTTAAAAAAATGTAAAACCCTGTTGAAGCAACAAACATGCGTAGAAAATACAGTTACAATACAATTAAGTGTGTTGTAACTGTCTTTTCTAAGCATGTTTCTTACTGCGTTGGGATGTTCTCTGCTTGGCAGTCACCTTCTCTGCCTTGATGTTGCGAACAAGAGAGTCTCCAATGACCAGCGTGATGGTGTCACTCTGCACTGTATGTCACAGTATTTGCTCCTCTGGAGACACTCTGTTGTTACACTGCTGCTGGCTGCTGGCGTGGTCAGACCCGTTGTTGACCTCAGGCAGGCCGCCGCTAATCCGCACTGGTATGAGGTGCTCTGGGCTCTTCTCGGCTGCACTCACAGCCTGTACCGCAACCAGTTTTTGCATAATGGCATAATGGGTGGAGGGGAGGGGTGACAGGGAGCAGCGATTGCGTTGCCCGTTACCTGGCGTGGAGATGCACAGCTGTCAACATTGGCAGACAGGTCAGTTTGAATGTTACCACTCATGGCAGCATCTGAGCTGTTGGATGCAGGGGCTGACTTCTTTTTCAGCTGTTTTTGAAGATCCCTCAGGCTGCTTGTGGCTCTGTTTGGCGGAGGATAGCTGGTTGACAGTGCTGTCTGTGGCCTGTTGAGCTGTCTCCACACCAGTTATCCTGTCATCCAGGCCGGACAACACCTTGCCCACACTTTTCTCCGTAACCTGCAGGTCTCTGGCTCTCTTGACCGCCTCATCACAGAGCTGACTCTCGAGCTGGTCAATCCTGGCTAGGGCTGCTGAAAGTCCTTTGAACAGTGACTGACGTCAGCGCGAAGGTCCGTGATCAGGTTACAAGCACTTTTGAGTTGCGCTTGCAGAGTATCAGGGTCAGTGATGTCCTCATGAGGACATGTAGTCCCGCGGGCCGTGGTGGTTGGGGCCTCTGTATTAAGTAATCCCAGTCCCAGGGACTTGGTCTGTAGTTCATGTTTGGTCGGGTTGGGGGAAGGGGCATGGCAGTGGACATTACACCAACAACTGTTGCCGCAACAAGGGATAAATCAGTGCGGGCGTTCTGAAGTGGCTGGCCAGTGGTTGGGGTGATGGGATTAGGCAGGGATGAGTGATCGGGTAGAAGGGGCGTCGGCTGATAATCCCCTGTGATTACGACTCTGCTGGCTGCACAAGAAGTGAGACTTCCTTGTTGTCCAAGGGAGTGGAGAGGGTAGGGGCGATGGGGGTGTCTGCTAGGGAGACAGACAACAGCAGGCCCCGTGAGTAGTTGGGAGGGGTGGTGGGTGAGGTGACGGTACTTTCTGTAAGGTCAGGGACAGTTGCAAGATGGTTGTTGGTGACGGGGACATTTTCTGTAGGGTCCGCTGTACCGGCCAGGAGCTGTTGTACATAATCACAAAGGGCCCGGTACTCCGATCTCACCCACAGACCCTTTCTCTTCCCCTGAATCATGCTGGTGCCACCAGTTGTCTGCCTCTTCCTAAGTGCTCAGTGATGATGATAAGTTTGTTTTCATCTGTGTGTACCGGCCCTTCATAGATCTTGACTATTGTCTTGGCCAGGTGATCAGGGACTGGGGTGTGGGGAGAGAGGTAGCCATCAAGGGTGACAGCGTCATTGTCATATACTAATAGTCAAAACTTAAGGGCCACCCCACTTTTTGTGTCATTGTTTATCGTCGCAAGTATGCTAATAAAATACAATGTTTTTTCGATCCAAATGGGTTAAAAGTTGACCTTAGACCGTCCACTGTACAGGGAACAATAGACAACAATTCATCAATTTCCACGAACGTGTCAAATGCACATGAAACATCATCAGTTTTTGTGAAAACTGTGCAATATTGGCAAGCGTACCAAAGGCAAGCAGGTGGAAAGACTTGTTAAAGTCGTGATGCACGTGCTAAAAGGGTCAGTCGTGAACACTGAGCACTTCTGTTTCGCTACAAATACCGGTACAGTAGGGGCATAATTGTCACTTTCCTAACCATGCCACGACGAAGCCGACCGCCAGTAGATCAAGGCCGGGCGCTAGTATGGCTGCAGGATGGAATTTCCGGACGAGAAGTTGGGAGATGTCTTGGGGTGCCCCATTCAGTGATCCAGAGACTGCTGGCACTATTCCAAGAAACTGGAAGGGCAGAACGACGACCCTGCTCAGGACGCCCGCGCTGCACCAGCAGAATGGAGGACGGATACCTCTGTGTGGCGACGTCAAGTAATGCAAGCTGCAAACATTAACGTCAGCAGAAGCACAGTCTGTCGACGTCTGCGCGAAATTGGCCTGGCTTCATGCAGAGCAGCAGTGAGAATACCCATCACTCCAGCTCATCGCAGAGCCCGTGTTGCCTGGAATCGTCAACATGTGAGGTGGAACAGATTCCAGTGGACTCAGGTTTTGTTTACTGATGAGTCACGGTTCACTGTGTCCTTCAACGATGGCAGGGTGAGGGTCTGGAGACGCCAGGGCGAGCGATTCATGGATGGATGCGTCCAAGAGGTGGATCGCTGCGGAGGAGGCTCAGTCATGGTCTGGGCAGGCTTCAGCAGGGAAGGCAGGACCCCCCTCCACGTCATCCGAGGCACTCTGACTGGACTGCGCTATCAGGATGAGATTGTGCAGCCCCTCATCCAGCCAGCTCTCCAAGCCATAGGCGATAATGCTGTTCTGCAGGACGACAACGCTCGACCTCATCGCGACCTTGAGCAACGGGGCATCATGAGGATGGAGAGGCCAGCTCATTCACCTGATGTGGCTCCCATTGAGCACCTCTGGGATGTGCTGGGGCAACGTGTAGTCAGCAACCACCCTCCACCTCAAGGCGTCCCCCACCTGACTCAGTTTTTGCATCAAGAGTGGGAAGCGATCCCACAACATATTCTCCTAACTCTGGTGAACTCCATGTGTCAACGCTGCATTGAATGCTTGGCTGCAAACGGTGGGTACACTCGCTACTGACTGGACCAGTCTTGTGTGACTTTCAAATGAGGGGTGGGTGAACATTCTCTCATACTGTTGTTGTTACAATTGCTTGTTTTACTCAAAACTTAAATGAAATTGTTACTGAATAAATTAGCAAAGTTCTGACTCCAAGTATTGTTACATTATTTGTGTGGTGGTGTCGGTGCGTCTGCGATAAAAAGTGGCCCTTACGTTTTGACCATTAGTATAGTTGAAGTCTTCCCATAACACATTGTGGACTCCTGCAGTGTATTTGGGCAGAAGCTGCATATATCTCACATACAAGGCATTCCTCCACGTCTTGAGAATGTTATGGGCAAGAGCACCTTTACTTTCAAATCGTGTAGGGTGCGCAGAGTAGGGTGCCAGGAACACGGGGCAGGAGGGGGAAGGGAATGGAGGGTGGGTAAGCAGGAGAGGGAGGGCGTGAAGAGGGTGTGTGGGGTAGAGGAGGTGCCAAGAACAGGGGGCGAGGTGGGAATGGGTTTTGGCGTATGTCAAGTGTGGGGTAATATGGATTGATGACATATGATGCTGGACCTGCCAAGCTGATGATCCTAGGCAGATAAGGTTGGAACTGATTACATGGGCGGTCAGGCATGACAACCCCACGGATAGACTGCAGCGCTGACAGCGGCGCTTTGTGTAAACACATCTGGCACCAGTTTTGTGGCCAAGACAGCAGTCTTCTATGGTGAAGTCTGGCTAGTCTATGGAACATGCAGCGTACAGGCCAAAGGAACGTTAAACAAAACATGTTTTTTTACTCACTATAAACACGGTATGGTGAGACGGTATGCAAATCCACTCTCCCTCTCCGTCGCAGTATGTGTTTGAAATTAGGAAACGGAAATTAGTTGCAGTAAACAGCACGTTAAAGTCCGGTATAATGAACACAATGGAAGATGTGAAATAGTTCCAAAATGCCACACACAACAAAACACCACAATTCACCACTGAACATGAAATCAATCTAACAAGAGAGAGAAAAAAAACAACTTGTAAAAAGAATAAACAAAAAGGCATAATATTGCCTATCTTAAATGCTGTCCCATTAACTCTTAAAATTCAAGTACGCAAACACTTATCAAGGCTATAAAATGTTATTTGAAAAGTGATGAACTGTAATATATGTACACCAAGTGTTAGTAAGTTTTTATGTAGTGTCAAGATGAATGTATAATTTTTGGTTGATTGTGTGGGTGTCTCCATGTTCACGGGATCACATCTCGTTGACTCAAAGACTTTTATTTGCAAGGCCTCCGGCACAAAGCATATTCGTGTACAATATGGGGGAGCATTCACACAGGTAGGCCTGATGGTAGCCAGTGACATACACTCTAACAGAAAGACATGGCATTATACTAAATCAAAGGAGAGTCCCTTGTAGGCCCTTGAGAGTTCATAATAATAATTATGGTATTTATAATGCGCTTATCTTATAATAATTATAACTCTAAGCGTGCACTCACAACTCGCGCACGCATGCGCACGCTTTAGACAACAACTCACGTACCACAAATAGTGAAATACATTACGACAGTCAGTTTGGGGTGGGGAGTGTAGTGATGTAGTGCTAGAACTGTTGAAAGAGGTGAGTTTTGAGGGCGGACTGGAAGAAGGAGAGAGAGTGTTTCTGATGGAGAGAGAGTGGGAGAGTGTTCCAGATGGATGGACCGTATACTGAGAAGGAGCGAGGGCCAAAAGTGCTGAGTTTGGTGCGGGGGATGTGGAGGCAGAGAGGGTCGGAGGCGGAGCGGGAAGGGATGTAGGGGTGAAGTATGTTGGAGAGATAGGCAGGAGCGCAGTTGTTCAGGGATTTGTAGCAGAGAGACAGAATCTTGTATTGGATGCGTTGTGGGATGGGAAGCCAGTGAAGGAGCTTGAGCAGGGGAGTGATGTGGTCGGATTTTTTCTTTCTGAGGACGAGGCGGGCAGCATTGTTCTGGACGCGCTGGAGAGTGAAAGTGGTGGATTGAGGGAGGCCGGAAAGGAGAGAGTTGCAGTAGTCGATGTGAGATAGGATGAGAGAGACAGCAAGTTTGGTGGCAGCTTCGGTAGTGAGGTATTTTCTGATCTGACTGATGCGGCAGAGGTGGAAGTAGCATGCCTGGGCCGTGGCGGAGACGAAGCTGGTCATGGAAAGAGAGGAATCGAGGATAACGTCGAGTTTTTGACCGAGTCAGAGACGGAGATGGGGGTGCTGTCGAGTTGAAGGTGGAGAGAGGGAGGAGCTGGGAAAGTTTCTGGCGAGTGCCTACCAGCATGGCTTCCGTTTTGTCGTCGTTCAGTTTAAGCTTGTTTGCTGTCATCCAGTTTTTCACGTCTTCGTAGCAGTCAGTAGTGACTAAGTGTTGTCGAGTTTGTCTTTGTCTAGTAGTTGTGAGTCGTCAGCGTAGAGGTGGTGGTGTATGTGGTGAGACTGGATGATTTTGGACAGAGGAGAGGTGTAGAGAGTGAAAAGGACCGGGTCCAGGACGGACCCCTGTGGAACTCTGCAGGAGAGTGTGACTGGGTTGGAGGAGACGCCGTCGATGGTGACGGACTGCTGTCTGTCAGAGAGGTAGGAGAGAAACCAGGAGTGAGCAGAGTCAGTGATGCCAAAGGAGTGGTGAAGGCAGTGGAGGAGGATAGAGTGGTCTATAGTGTCGAAGGTGGCAGAGAGATCAAGTAGCGTAAGAAGGGAGATGTTGCCCGAGTCGGTGGAGAGAAGCAGGTCGTTTAAGATATGTAGAAGGACTGTTTCAGTGCTGTGATGTTTGCGATAGACTGGAAGGGACTGAGGAGGTTGTTGTCGGCGAGTTGGAGGTTGAGCTGGTTGAGAACAACCTTCTCAAGAAGCTTGGACAGGAAAGAGAGATTAGAGACTGTGCGATAGTTTTTGAGTTCGTTTGGGTCGAGGTTGTGTTTTTTGAGGAGAGGACAGACGATGGTGGACTTAAAGATATCAGGGACGGAACCGTTCTCTAGAGATGTGTTGATGATGTCGGTAATGAAGGGCAGAAGTTTTGGAAGGCCATCCCGGTAGAGAGAAGCTGGGAGGGGGTCTAGTTCGCAGGTTTTGAGAGGCATGGACTTAATGAGTGTACCCCTCAGACCTTCCGGGTACAATTATTAACTCATTCGTGACATACCGCATGGGAATACGCGGCCAAAGGCCGCGTATCCCCATGCGGTACGTACGCGAATGAGTTAACTTTTTAACTGCCAAGACAAAGTGAACATAATCCAGCTGCAAGAGGTCACGAGCCCCTGTGACTGTGGCGGCTACTGAGGATCTATGCCTCTTGCTGAGACCAATTTGTATGCATGCCCCTTGGAAAGTTGAAGCTTTTGGTTGTTTAATAAACACAAATTTCAGAAACACTGTGTGCATCCAGTGGCAGGGAGGGGGTTAATTTGACCTCCTCAGGTCTACAATGGTACAATGTAGCTAACCCCTGCTTTCAGTAACTTAACCCTTTGGCTGTCAGTAGTTTTATGTTGAGGTGATTCCTGCAGGAATCATAACATAAACAGCTATCAATAGCCAAAGGGTTAAAATGTATTTAACTCATTGTACCCTAAGGCCAAAATCTCCCTGACATGTTCTGGGGTGCAACTTGTCAGTAGCAGTTTATGATGAGGTGATTCCTGCAGGAATTACAACGTAAACAGCAACAAATAGCCAAAGGGTTAAAATTTATTTAACTCATTGTACCCTAAGGCTGAAATCTCCAAATGTTGCCGTTGCCCTCTGAAGACTTCATTTGCAGTGCAGGACACAGATCGACCATGATAGTTCAAGCGTAATGCCAGAAAAGCTTGGCGCCTATAGGCGCCAAGCTATTCTGGCATCACCCTTGAACTGTCATGGTCGATCCTTATCTTGCTGTGGTGTGTCTGGGGTAGAATGAGTTAACTCATTGTACTCTAAGGCTAAAATCTCCAAATGTTGCCGTTGCCCTCTGAAGACTGCATTTGCAGTGCAGGACACAGATCGACCATGATAGTTCAAGGGTGATGCCAGACCTATCATCATAATCATGGTCGATCCATATCTTGCTGTGGGGTGGCAGGTGTAGAATGAGTTAAAGGCAGCTGAATAAGTGAGTCTTTATCTGCTTATGGAAGTCACTGCAGCTGTCAGCCTCCTTCATGGGCAAGACGTTTTTTTTTGCGATGACAAGTGTTGTTTATCGAGTATTATTTATTTTCAGTGGGAAAGACGCCACAAAACAGGAATATACATGGATTGAAGGTAAGATGCTGCTTAGTGTATGCTTTGTTGTGTTAAATTGGTTAGTATACATGTATATATGGATCGCTCAATCTGTTTGCTTGTTTTTCTGTCGGGGTGTTTGTGCAAAAGAGAGTCTATGTTCTGGGCCAGTGGTCGTAGGTCCATTTTCTGTCGTCTATCCGCGGTCATCTGTGGTAAACTTTAACGTTGGTATTTTCTTGGAGACTATTTGTGATGAAGCTCTATGCTCGTGCATCTTCTTGGCTTGACTTCGCGAACGAAGATTTTATAGGAGTTGCCCACGACGTCTGCAGGCTTGTTCATGGCTGCGGAGGCCAATCCGAGACAGGCAGGTTCGACCGCAGTGGCTGCAGGGGAAGGTATGGCCAGGGTTCTGAGCTGCGGCATCTCTGTTTTTTCTCCTGAGCCGCTTGTCCTTAAGGCTAGCTCTGTGAGAGTCCTCAAAGGAGACAGCTGCCTTGTAAATGGTGGAGCGCCAGGTGTCACGGTCCGCAGCAAGCGAAGACCACTGGTGGTGGTCGATTTGGCAGGCACTAAGTGACTTCTTGAGACAGTCTTTGTATCTCTTCTTTGGTGCCCCTCTGTCACGGTGTCCAGTAGCAAGCTCGCCGAACAGGGTGATCTTTGGTAGGCGATGATCCTCCATCCTGGAGACATGCCCCGCCCAGCGGAGCTGTGTCCGCAGCAGCAAAGCCTCGATGCTCACAGTTTCAGCCTGTTCAAGAACCTCGACGTTGGTGGCATAGTCACTCCAGTGAACACCCAGGATGGTACGCAGGCAGCGCTGGTGGAAGCGTTCGAGGAGTCGTAGTTGGCTGCGGTAGCGGGCCCAGGACTCGGAACCATACAGCAGGGTGGTGAGGACCACAGCTCTGTACACGCTGATCTTGGTGCCTGTTTTCAGTTGTTGATTGTGCCACAGCCGCTTGAAAAGTCGCCCGAAAGTGCTGTTCGCTTTTGCCAGCCTGCTGTCAAGCTCCTTGTCCAGCTTGGCGTCCGACGTGATAATGCAGCCAAGGTAAGTAAACTGGTGCACTGACTTTAGTTCAGACTCGCCAATGGTGATGTGAGGAGGGCAATACACTGTCTTGGGTGCCGGCTGATGGAGGACCTCTGTCTTTTTCAGACTGACCTCGAGTCCAAAGAGCTGGGCAGCATCTGTGAAGCAAGACGTGATGCGCTGCAGGGCTCTTTCTGTGTGTGCAACGAGGGCAGCATCATCAGCAAAAAGCAGTGGGCAATGGGCAGATGTTTACATCTGCACGGGACATAGACGACCCCGCCCTCCACGAGTCGCCTGCTGCCTTGCAGGCCTGGCCGCTTGGCTGCGGAAAGGCTAAGGGATGCTCGTGCATAGTGCTCACACATTAGGTTAAATACGGTACGGTTTTTGTTAACGGTTTGTTTTGTGCCGATAGTCCGTGAGGCCGAGGCCCACGTGAAATCTTTAAGTCATGGTTAGCACGGGAGTTTAGTGAGTACTGTTATAGTGAGTTCTAGGCGGAAGCTGTCTTGCAGAGCAGTAAATGCGTTAGTACGGGCTTTCTTGTCAGAGGGATCAGATGTGTTTGAGATACCTAGCCCGTATTCCAAGACTCTGAAACCTAGAATTCAGGTATGTTTCTATATATGTAGTATTGATAGTTGCTTAGTTAAAGACAGTATGCGTTGCTAAGAGTAATTTGCTTGTATAGTGTTGGCCGGTTTGGTTCAGTTATGTTGGTTTAGAATTCAGTGAGTTAGCCGGTGTTTTCGTATACAGTTATTTACCGAGATAGATAACTAAAAGAGTGTAAGGTGTGTATGCCTAAGTCGCTAGGAAGGCAGTACGTGGTTGGTTAAGCATAGTCTTTTCCAGTGTATAGAGTAGGGTATAGTGAGAGTGTAGGTTATAGTCTGTTTCAAGATAGTGACAATAATGGGGGTGTTATGAAAGTAGTTCGGGTTATGGAGCACATGTGTGTGTGAATGAACATGTGAGTAGTTGTATCGGCCAGGTTACGTAATGTTTCTCATGTCATCCAATATGTTGTGTGTTTAGCAAGCGTTACGTTTTGGATTCTTGTTGTTGTGTTTAGAGTGCTTGTAAAGAGGGAGCGACGGACGCCGAGACGTCAGTCACCAGACCTAACGTGAGGTCATCACCCCTCCAGTTCTTCACTCAGGGAGTGAAGCAATCGGGACCGAGACACCCGAGTCGAAGCAAGAACTGTGCTGCGGTACGAGTACGAGGACGTCCGTGATAAAGACACAGGACGACAGGAAAGAGCGTACAACAGATGTGAGAAGGACCAACGTAACCAGGCAATAACATCAAACAGGTTGGAGACTGTGAGAACTGATACCTAGCCAGGCAAGGATATTGTGTGTGTGTATGTGATATTAAGACGTGATAGTGGGGAAGGAGTGATGTATATAGCTTGATAGTTTTGTGAGCATTTTTCTTTTATTGTTTACTAGTGTATAAAAGTTACTTTAGAAAGGGAGCCCGTGTGTTGAGTTTTACCGCATGAATGCGCCCGTCTGAGTCAGTGGCGGTGTATGCGTCTGTTGCGTGAGAGTCTGTACGTGCGACTGGGCAAGTGTGCGTGCGTTACAGTGGTGACCCTGTTTTAGCGGTAGTTTAGAGTAGTGCGGGCGATAATGAGTAGCTGTTTGAGGATAAGGTTTGATTGCTATGTGCGTGTTGGGTCGTTTGGTTTAGATTCCCCTCTCCGATTCTAGGGGGTAAGATCCGTTGTTTCTGTAGTTTTCTGGATCTTACGAGGAGCTAGTTCTGGTTTCTTCCTTTTGTATAGGTAGTGTTCTTTTGCCTTGCTCTTCTTTCTATCGTTCTTATTTTTCGTTCCATCTGGACGTCAAGTAGGTCACTGTTTTCTGTGTAGGTTGTTGATAATTGTTGTGAGTTTTCATTTTAAGTTTTTGCCGTTCATTTGGTTGTGGTATTTGTATTTTTACGTTTTCAAGTGTGGAAAATTGTTGCAGTAAGTATGGAGTCAGACCCGGTAGAGGCGTACATTAAACAGGGTGAAAGGTTAGGACTTAGGGATGAGAAGCTTTTTGACTATGTGGAGAAATGTAAGGATAGGGAGGATAGGGCGAGAGAAAGGGAAGTTCAGAGAGAAGAAAGAGAAGTTCAGAGAGAGAGAGAGAAGAGAGGGAAAGGGTACTTAAGAAGGAGGAATTAGAGTTAAAACAGAAAGAGTTGGAAGTTCAGAGAGTGAAAGACAAAGAGTTAGATTAGAGTTTTGTAAACTTAGAGAGGAGAAAGAGTTGGAAATACAGATACAGAGGGAGGAGAAAGAGCTAGAAGCTCAGAGAGAGCGAGAAGAGAAAGAAAGAGTCTTAAAGGAGAGTTAGAAGCTCAGAGAGAGTGAGAAGAGAAAGAAAGAGTCTTAAAGGAGAAAGAGAAGCTCAGAGAGAGTGAGAAGAGAAAGAAAGAGTCTTAAAGGAGAAAGAGTTAGAAGTTCAGAGAGAGTGAGAAGAGAAAGAAAGGGTCTTAAAGGAGAAAGAGTTAAAGTACAGAGAGAGAGAGAAAGAGAAGAGAGAGCGTTTCAGAGAGAGAAAGATGAGAAGTCTCTAGCGTTTCAGAGAGAGAAAGATGAGAAGTCTTTAGCGTTTCAGAGAGAGAAGGACGAGAGGGAACATGCGTTAAGGGAGAAGGAACTAGAGTATCAGAGGGAAGAAAAGGAGAGAGATAGGGAGGTACAACTACAGTTAGCTCGAGATGCGGAGTCTAGGGCAGCTCCACATAGTGATTCGGTAGGCCGGGGCATACGGAATTTTCCTAGACTGCCGATGTTTAAGGAGTCTGTGGACTCTATTGATGCTTTTCTGTGTCATTTTGAGGCTCACGCGCAGGCGTTGAGTTGGCCTTCTGCAAACTGGCCCGTTTTACTTTCGTCTGTGCTAGAAGGTCAGGCCTTGAGTCTTTTCCATAGCTTGAACGTTTCGGGGAGCCTAGATTACGAAACGTTGAAGGAGTGTCTCTTGCAGAAGTTCCAGTGTAGTGCGGAGGGTTTTAGAGAATGCTTGAGAGCTTGTCGGCCAGAGACAGGGGAATCGTTTGTGTCGTTTGGCAAACGATTGTCCCATTTGCTCATACGTTGGGTCAAACTGTCAAAGATCGACCACACGTACGAAGCATTGTTCGATCTCATGTTGGCTGAACAGTTCTTTGGTAGCGTTTTCAAGGATCTGGCGGTATTCTTGAGGGAGCGTAACCTCAAGACTACGGACGAGTTAGTACAGAACGCGGAGGCTTTTCGGCTGGCACATCGTGCGAAAAACCTCGCGCGTAGGACCAAGACACTGCCAGTCGGTTTGGTCGCTGCTAACACGACTGGGGGTTACCGGGGCGTCAATACTTTACGTGGAGCCCAGCTGGTTAACGGAAGAGGTACTTTGCGTTTTCAACACGGTGATAGAGGTAACAGCAATGGCGGTCGCGATCCGTACGCACGAGGAGAAACATCTGGTCGTGGGTATGGTTGTGGTCGTATGGCAAATTCGGACACTCAGTGTTTTGCGTGTCATGCATACGGTCATTTTAGTCGTGACTGTCCTAGCAGTAGTTCAGGGGCTCAGTGTTTCACCTGTCAGGGGTACGGCCATCTGGCTCATCAATGTCCTAACAGTCCCGGTATGGTGGAGGGGGCGGAGCAGCCGACTCACATGGCCAGTTTTGCAGTCCCAGTCGGGGAGGAACCATGGATGGGCGCGGTGTGTTCAGCTGACGAAGGTGGTTGCCTACCGCTGGTGGACGGGGTTGTTAACGGATGCCTTGCTTCTGTTCTCCGTGACTCAGGTACAACGACCGCAGGGGTCAGACGTAGCCTTGTTAGACAAGATCAGTTCACGGGCGAGACGCAGAAAGTAGTTTCGTTCGGAGGGAAAATAGAAGTTTTCCATTGGCAAAGATAGAGATTGACACAGAGTTTTTCTCGGGTAATCTGATTTCTTGCGTTATCGACGAGCCAGTAGTCGATTTAGTCTTAGGTAATATGAAGGGTGTACAACCAGTCATCAGTAGTCGGAGCTATTAAGCAAGCTCAGGTTAAACGCAGTGAAGTCGCTTCAGTCGCGGCGAGGGCGCGAAGTAAGCGTAGTTGGGAACAGAGGGACCATGTTATTGCTGTCCAGAATCAGGGGATTGGTCAGCGGGCTTGGCGCAACAGTCGGGTTGGTCTGAGACGGCATAATTCTGTTGCGGACAGAAAGGCCGCTGAGCACCCAATATATAGGTAGGTCGGAGATTGGAGTCTCGCGATTGTGTGGATTAGAGTGGGCAGTCGTTGGATCGTTTTCATTTCTGGAGGTTTTTTGCGCGTTAGTTCTGTTTTCAAGTTCGCTGTGCGATCTGAGGGTGTACGTTGAGGATTAAGGCTGTAATATTTTTCTTTGTTGTAGTCTAGATAGTCAAAGTTAGTCCCTTCATGTTTTAGGATAGTGTAGTACGTCGAGTAGTCTTAAAAAGAAACTTGGTCGTTTCTTTTTTTCCCGAGGAAGGGGGAATTGTGATGAAGCTCTATGCTCGTGCATAGTGCTCACACATTAGGTTAAATACGGTACGGTTTTTGTTAACGGTTTGTTTTGTGCCGATAGTCCGTGAGGCCGAGGCCCACGTGAAATCTTTAAGTCATGGTTAGCACGGGAGTTTAGTGAGTACTGTTATAGTGAGTTCTAGGCGGAAGCTGTCTTGCAGAGCAGTAAATGCGTTAGTACGGGCTTTCTTGTCAGAGGGATCAGATGTGTTTGAGATACCTAGCCCGTATTCCAAGACTCTGAAACCTAGAATTCAGGTATGTTTCTATATATGTAGTATTGATAGTTGCTTAGTTAAAGACAGTATGCGTTGCTAAGAGTAATTTGCTTGTATAGTGTTGGCTGGTTTGGTTCAGTTATGTTGGTTTAGAATTCAGTGAGTTAGCCGGTGTTTTCGTATACAGTTATTTACCGAGATAGATAACTAAAAGAGTGTAAGGTGTGTATGCCTAAGTAGCTAGGAAGGCAGTACGTGGTTGGTTAAGCATAGTCTTTTCCAGTGTATAGAGTAGGGTATAGTGAGAGTGTAGGTTATAGTCTGTTTCAAGATAGTGACAATAATGTGGGTGTTATGAAAGTAGTTCGGGTTATGGAGCACGTGTGTGTGTGAATGAACGTGTGAGTAGTTGTATCGGCCAGGTTACGTAATGTTTCTCATGTCATCCAATATGTTGTGTGTTTAGCAAGCGTTACGTTTTGGATCCTTGTTGTTGTGTTTAGAGTGCTTGTAAAGAGGGAGCGACGGACGCCGAGACGTCAGTCACCAGACCTAACGTGAGGTCATCACCCTTCCAGTTCTTCACTCAGGGAGTGAAGCGATCGGGACCGAGACACCCGAGTCAAAGCGAGAACTGCGCTACTGTACGAGTACGAGGACGTCCGTGATAAAGACACAGGACGACAGGAAAGAGCGTACAACGGACTTGCACGCCTAGATGTGAGAAGGACCAACGTAACCAGGCAATAACATCAAACAGGTTGGAGACTGTGAGAACTGATACCTAGCCTGGCAAGGATATTGTGTGTGTATGTGATATTAAGACATGATAGTGGGGAAGGAGTGATGTATATAGCTTGATAGTTTTGTGAGCATTTTTCTTTTATTGTTTACTAGTGTATAAAAGTTACTTTAGAAAGGGAGCCCGTGTGTTGAGTTTTACCGCATGAATGCGCCCGTCTGAGTCAGTGGCGGTGTATGCGTCTGTTGCGTGAGAGTCTGTACGTGCGACTGTGGGCAAGTCTGCGTGCGTTACACTATTCAAGCCAACGTCTTCAAACATGGCCCAACGATACTTTGTGGCAAGACCTTTATAAACATGCCAAAATTGAGTGACCTCTCACAAAGGTCAAAGTCACAAGGGATCAGGAAATACGGGCAAAAGTAGCTCTATTATGACAAAATTATTTTTTTTCTCAAATACTATTAACAACTTTAAACCCAAACTTTTTACAAAGATACATGATGGTAAGACCTTTCTATGCATATTAATTTGCTTGACCCCTAAAAAAAGTCAAGGGTCATAAGAGATCAGGAAATAGGTAAAAAAAATAGCCATATTTTGATGAAAGATTTTTTTCTCAAATACTATTCACAACTTGAAACTCAAACTTGGTACAGAGATACCTGATGGTAAGACCTATCTATGCATACTAATTTGGATGAGGCCTCGGAAAGGTCAAGGGTCACAAGAGGTAGGCAAATGTGTGTAAAATACCAATTTTGTTAAAATAGAATTGTAGTTATTATCAACATTTTGCAAACTTTTCAATCAAATTTGGCACTAAGGTAGCTGATGATAAGACCTTCCTATGCATACCAATTAGTTGACTCATCGCAAAGGTCAGGGGTCACGGGTTTTTGACATATGTGTGAAAAATGCTTAAATGTTGCTGGAGTTTGGATTTTGCTGGTGCAAAAGCCAGCCCTTTATTTATTGTCACAAAGGTCACACATATGTAAATGGTCATGTGCATGAGCCATAAGTGCTTTGCCTTTCCTGTTTAGTAATTTTACAGTCAGTATCTCTCAAACAGCTGGACTGATTTGATTCAGATTTTAAGTGTACTCTTATGTCAATAACCAGAATCATATTGCTGCAGTCAAGGTCATTTCAATTTTGTGTTATTGTCATTGTGCAAGCAGTATATAAAACCATCAGATTAATGGGGCCCTCCCCCCTTCTCATGTTTGATGATTAATAGTCTCTGTCTTGTCAAGGCCTAATGATGCACTGTCTGTTAACCACAACACCAGTGGCAGGCCATCCCACTCACCCTGTCTTTGTGTAATGGTTAATCCTGTCTTCATTCAATTAACAATCCAAAGCCACAACTGGTAAGGAACATGATAAAAATCAGACTCATCAAGAGGCAGAGGCTTGCGGGGCTCATGACGATCTATGTCTCTTGCAGTTGGTTCACTTTCACTTTTTCTCTGCAGTGAATGGGTTAACAGCTTTGTGTGTCGTATTACCAGATCAACACCAGTGGCGGGCCATCCCACTCACCCCTGCCCCCCTTCTTTGTGTAATGGTTAACATTGAATGTGTCTTGTTACCAGATAAACACCAGTGGCAGGCCATCCCACTCACCTCTGCCCCCCTTCTTTGTGTAACATTGATTGAGTGTGTCTTGTTACCAGATCAACACCAGTGGCGGGCCGACCCACTCCCCTCCTCAAGCAGTGCCGGGTAGACCTGAGGCCAGTGGACTGCAGTCTATCTTACAGTGCGGCAACATCAGCGAAACACAGCTTCAGATCCTTGAACAGCTGGGTGCTGGAAATGGGGGAAGGGTGTACAGGTAATGTTGGATACAGGACAAGAGGAGGGTAGTGTAGAAGGGGTGTTTATCATGCACTAGGTCACAGTCGCACACCATCTGGAACTCGCCTTTTGAGGTGGAATACCAGAAAGACCATTGCTAATGTTCGTTCAAATCACTCGCATGAAAATAGCATGATGGTATAAGACAATAATAGTTACAGGAAAAAGGCAACCAGGAATAAACAATTATTGATAATAATAAATGTTTCTTACAAAGTGCGGGGTCTGCCGTATTGTTTGGAACTCTCATGCCTTTTTCTTTTAGGAACATTCACAGTTCATTTTCATTTGTTTCCTCAAAACACATTACTGATGACAGTACTGTTAGGAATCGTGTCTAAGCTAGACTAATTTTATCCAAAAATGGTTGTGTACGTACATGGTAGGGGAGGTAACAAGGGGCGCTATAGCCTAGGTCATGACCTGAGTAGCCTCCCTTCCATCCCCATCCGGGCACGCGCCCACCGGATGCTCGCTAGTCTGTTTCTTCGCTAGACTGTGGATGGTTGTGTACGTAGATGTCTCTCCTTTGTGTATGGTGGTCGTCGTGTGTCTTGGACTTTCCGATTCTTGGAAGTGCTAGCCGCTGTGTGCCTCATGCTAAGCTTGGACGCTTACCTGTGGCTTTCCTCATCTGTTCCCATGGAATTACTTGGACCTGACGAGCCAGCGGGCGACTTGGTGAGCTACAGTCCGCAGTCTTGCGGCTGTGTATGGTGTGAACCGGTCGTCTTGTGGCCTGAACTCTCCATTTCGCAAGTGCTAGCCTCTGTGTACCTTGTGCTAAGCTGGGACGCTTTACCTGTGGGATTTCCTCATCGGTGTTCATGTTCTGCTTTCACCGGACGAGCCAGCAGCGACTTTGTGAGCTGCTGTCACGGACCGCGGGCTTGGACGAGCCGCCGGCGGACTTGGTGCGGCCTCCTCCGGCTGTTGGTGCTGGGCTTCGCTGAGGTGACATGGTTGGTCTTTGAACTTCGTTGGTTTGCCAACTTCTCCGTTATGGCAAGGTAAAACCTCAGTTATTGCCCTCGACCGGCGCTCAAGGGAAGGGGGAGTGCGCCGGGCGTCGGCATACGCCGTGCACTTGACTTCGTTTCGGTTCGTACGCGCGGATACTCGTTGCGGGCCCGCGGGGGTCACGCTCGCTCACTTGTCATTGTGCACTATGTGTTGCAGTATGCGAGTCTGCATCTGCACGCAATGTGGGGAGTTTCAGTGGCCTAGTGACGAGCATGCCGTCTGCCTACCCTGCTCCGGCTGTGCCTCCACTCACCCGTATGTGCCTGGTCTGCGTCCCCTGGCTGGAAGAGCGGTGGTCCCAGCTGTGGAGTGAACGGCTGGCACCAGCCCGAGAGCGAGCTCCAGCACCGGTGACTGCCACAGACCCCGCCTAGTGGTATTTCACCAGTTGTGGAGCCTTGAACGGCACGGGATAGACCAGTCACTACCGACCCTAGAGCTACGGCCGTTTTGCGGGCATGCACGACCCACACCCGGGCTGGGAGCCCGGGGGCGTCTTTACGAGTACGGCCCTCCTATACCTTGACACAAGGCCAGCACAGAGATTTGGCACACCGCTCCAAGGTCAGTGACCAGGAACCACGACCGGACAAGCATGCTGGTCTGATGCGCGCCCGCTCGCCAGTAAGAAGGGGAAAGCACGAGACGGGACTACGACGAGAAGACATGCCCCGTCTACCCTCCGGTGCGGACAGGCCATTCACTGTTGGATGAACCGAGCGGATATCTGTAGCTCGACGACGTTCGCGCTCAAGGGACAGGTCGACTCGCCAACGGACTGCTTCCCGCGCCTCGGATGCAAGCCGACACTCTCGAGTGACCTCCAGGTATGACCCGGCCCCCGCTGATCGTCCTGCCACAGTGCATCCTTTAAAGGTGGGACTGACTCCATGGCACCACATTCCTCGTCACGACGATCTGGTCGTTACGCGTCCCCGCTTAGACACCAGCCTCGGCGTCGCTCCCGCTCCAGACGATCCCGTTTCCCCCCGTCACAGCCGCTCCCCGCGTGACAGCCGGTCAGCACAATGCATTACGGTCTTGTCACGGAACACTTTGCAGGACTCAACGGCAGTTCTACCCTCGCGGCACCGCTCCCGCGTGAGAATGACTCCTCCCAGGGCGACGACCACTAGGCGGGACACTGCTAGCGAGATTCCTTCTCACCGATGTGGAGCAGAATGGGTTCCACGTGGCCTCCCCACGCGTGTAGAGGATGACGCCTTCAGCTTGGCCCCGGAAGACTTGGTGTCAGAACTCCTCTGGGATGACAGCCCCACTCCGTCCAGACGCTCACGCTCTCGTGATGACGTTGATTTGCAGCCAACTTCCTTGGGCCATATTTTGGAGACTCTCCGGGCCCTGGACGAGGCGGCACATCTCATCGCAGATTGTCTCCCCACGGAAGACTGCCCACCTCCCCCCCCATTCAAGAGGAAAGCGTCGGCCTTCGTGGACGCAGAGCGACAGACCAGGCGTTTAAAGTCTCTCTCCCAGCCTCCTGTATTCCGAGACCTGCGCGTACCACACCTCTGTCAATGCCATGGCAGCGGCCGCCAACTGTGACTTGCTGCGTCGGGGTGCCCTCCTCCGCACCTGCCCTCTCCCTAATGACTTGAAGCTCCAGCTTCGGCAGGCACCGCTCGGTGGAGACCTACTCTTCGGCCCTACTTGGCTCGCAGTCAAGGACGCTAACAAAGACACCTAGCCCAGCTGAGCCTCCCCGGGCAGCTTTCAGGCAGCCCGCAAGGCTGTGGGTCGCGCCCTGCGGTCCGCTAGACCCTCCGCTCGCCCCTTCACCAGAGATGGTCGTCTGCCCCCCTGAGCCCCGGCCTTTTGTCGCCCCTGCACGCTCTCTGACTCCACCCCTGCCCGGACCTGGCCCAAGCCTGCCCGTTGCCCCAGGTGAGGCAGAGCCCACTGACTGCCTCCCTCTTCGGCACCCGCCAACCGCTTCTGGGTCTCCTGTCGGCAGGAGGCTTGCACTTCGCAGCGACGTATGGCGGTTGCTGCTACCAGACGACCCGTGGATTCTATCGACCATCTCAGAGGGACTTCAGATCTCCTTTCGGTCTTCCCCCTCCCCCACTCCCCCCCCACCTCTCCTGCGCCGTCCACCCGTGTGGACCTCGGTACTGACGGACCAGCTCAGAACCGACGCCCTGCACTGCGAGGTAGCTGCTTTGCTCCGGAAGGCCGCCACGGAGGTCGTGGCGCGACATGACTCCCCAGTGTTCTACAGCCGGCTCTTCGTGGTGCCCAAGCTGGGTGGCAAGTGGCATCCCGTCATCGACTTCTCTGTGTTAAACAAGTTCATCGTCGCGCCGTCCTTTCGCATGGAGACCGCCTGAGCCATTCGCGCCGTAGTGCAGCCCATGGACTTTGCCGTCAGCTTAGACCTGTCCGATGTGTATCTGCACATCCCTTTGCACCCCGCCACCAGACGTTACCTACGCTTTGCCTTCGACGGTGTGATCTTCCAGTTTTGCACACTGCCCTTCGGACTCAACCTCAGTCCTTGGGTGTTCACCCGCATCAAGGAAGCTGTGGTAGCCAGAGCCAGGCGGATGTCTTCGAGCCCCACGTCGAACTACCTGGACGATCTTCTTCTGCGGAACCAGTCCGAGGCCTCCTTGAAGGAAGACCGAGATGCGCTTCTTCATCTACTCGACAGGCTCGGCTTCCTAGTCAATGCAGGCAAGTCCGACCTCACGCCGTCGCGCCGCTTTGTTCACCTAGGCATAGAGTTCCACACTGGCCTCAACGACGTCCGGCTGCTGGAACAATGGATTCAGAAGTTGGCGACCTTAGTGCGACAGGTGTCTCAAGAGTGAGACAGGAATTTATGCCGCCGACTGGACAGGCCACGAACACAGACTTCAGGCTCCCAAGACAGAACGGAGTCACAGACAGGATGAGGTTCTCAGTCAAGGCAAATCAACTGAGACCGAAGCCCGCAACGGGGAGGAAGGAAGCTCGGTCAGTCATTACAGCCGACGAGACGTGGTTCCTCGTTGAGTTCGGGCCCCCAGAGCACCACCTAGGGGCATAGAGAGGGACACCCAGCGGCCTCGGTCCCCGCGGCACTCGGTGACGGACACTACACGATCATGCTGCAGATACCGCATGCGAGGGGACATCTCCACTTCCCGCTCCTTCTTGCCGGACCGGCGGACAAGCTTGGGTGCGTCGCAGCAGCAGATTTCTTTACGACACCGGCCGGTCCTTCAGGGATCGATCTACCTCGAGGATGCGGCGGCCTCGACGTCAGTGCCAGGACCTTCTTCTTCTTCTTCTTCTTCTTCGGCGCTCCCGAGTTTCTGCCTCAGATGTCAAGATTAATATCCACCTGAGGCATAATCCATGAGGGTTGCGTGTGTGCTGACCGGTTTCCACACTATACCAGATGGCATAGTCAGCGACACTCAGACTTCGTTGGTCAATGGTTGGTTGCACCCACAAGGCAGTGGGGCTATTTACCCATAGTTGGGAGTCAGGTTCATAGGCATAAGGTGGGCCTGCATGCCGCGTGTCTGGGGGCCAGACCTCCTCTGAGTCCCCTGTAGTTCAGCCTGAGTCCGTGCACTACATGAGGCTTGTTTTAGAGGCTATGTACTGGCAGAGAGAGATTGACGCATTCTGCCCTCCATTTCGCAATACTGCTAGCCAGCGGTGGAAGCTGAGAGCAAGAAGTGACAAGCACTACCACTGATCTACCACACTAGACGCATCACAACAACCATTTTGACACACAGCGCCAGGACTACTCGGATAGCAGTCGCAGGACAGACTCGGCCTTCCTTCAGCATCGGCCCAGCCTCCGCCAGGGGTCCGCGACGGTTCAAGGGAACAGACTCTCCCCTGTGGCTACTCTTCGGTTGGCATGCAGACTTACAGCTTCTCCCTTGACACGGGCCGCGTCGGACGAGGAGGAGGTGCTCAGTCTATACCCGGAGGACTCCGTGTCAGCGTTGGGTGTAGATGATGTGCAACCGGCATCACCTGGTGGGCGGTCGTCGCTCTCCACCACCTCGGTCGACACAGCCCCGGCATTGCATACTCGCCGCTCCTTGGACGGGGCGTCCCGGCTCGTCGCATCATTCCTCCCTCCGGAGCACTGCCCTCCGTCTCTGCCCCTGAAGAGGAAGGCCTCGGTGATGGTCGACGCACCGCGGCAGCCCAAGCGCTTCAAGTCGCTCCCTCAACCAGCAGGCTTTCGGGTCCTAGCGGAGGTGTTCTCGGCTCACCTGTGACAGGATGGCTTTGGAGACCAGGGCTTCTTCTCAGGCTCCCGATGGCCGGAGGGGATGGATATCAGCTTCCACCAGCAGCGGTATGGAGGTCACTCCCAGGTGTTCTCCTGTGCCCTACCGGTTGTGGACAAGGACGCGTTGTTGAGGAAGAGGCAGGGGCACCCCTCTGCCAACGGACACTGACGGGAGGTTTGGACAAGACAGCGACCTTGGTCCGCACTCCCTGGCATGCACGGGGTTCCTCAAGATGGCGACGCAGTCCGTGGTCAAGTTTCTGGAGAACACCTGGGACATCTCGACTTCGGCCCCTCTATCCGGGATACACACGGTGCTAGTGGCAGCGAATAGGGCGGCGTACCACACCTCGGCCAACTCCATGGCGGCGGCCGCCAACTGCGACCTGATGCAGCGGGATGATCTGCTGGGACACTGCCACTCACTCCCAGCTTCGGTGAAGACACAGCTGTGCCAGGCCCTGCTCGGGGGAACTCTACTGTTCGGACCGACTTGGCAGACGGTGAAAGAGACCCTCCTCCTGTCCTCCCAGAGGCCACGGGGGACCCTCCCCCTACCCGCGTGCTCACGTGCTTTCCCCGCACCCTCCACTGCCTGGTCCAGAGGCGCCCGGAAGCGAGGGCGTGGCCGGGCCCGCTGACTTGACCCCCATCCTCCCGCCGATTTCTGTAGGGTCTCCGGTCGGCGGGAGGCTAGCCCTCCACAGCAGCGCATGGCATCAGCTTTTTCATAACGACCCATGGATTCTATCGACCGTCACGGAGGGCTGGAGGATCTCCTTCCAGTCTCCCTCTCCATTGTGACACTCCCCCCTGTGGACGCGGGTACCAGGGGATCAGGACAAGGCGACAGCACTGCACAGCGAGGTGAGAGCCCTACTCCGAAGGAGGCCACGGAGGTGGTCTCGCGTCCCGACTCCCCGGCCTTGTACAGTCGGCTCTTCCTCGTCCCCAAACCTGGAGGCAAGTGGCGGCCAGTAATCGACCTGTCAGCTCTAAACAAGTACATTTCGGCCTCAGATTCCTGGACAGCGGAGGGAAGTCTGACCTTATACCGTCATGCAGGTTTATCTACCTAGGCATGGAGTTCCTGACCGACATCAACCGGGTACAACTCCTTGAAGGGCGGATGCAGAAGATAGTGGAGCTGGCATGCCAAGTGTTTCACGCGGAAGCTCTCCCGGCCAGGATCTGGCTCCAGCTGTTGGGCCTACTAAGCGCTGCAGCGAATCTCCTACCCCTAGGCAGACTCTACTCTCGGCTGATACAGCTGCATCTGCTCCTGCACTGGCGCCCCTCCTCGGGTGACCTGGCAACCCTGGTTCCGGTGTCGACGTTGGTCAAGTCTCATCTCCAGCAGGGTCCTGGCTAGGGTCGGGGGTGCCTTTCTTCTCCCCTCTGCCACAGCTCTCCATCTGCACGGACGCAAGCCCCTCAGGCTGGGGAGCGCATCTGTTGCTGGAGTTCATCACAACCTCAGGCAGTTGGACGGGGGACCACGCAGGCAGACATATCAACTGGCTGGAGATGAAGGCGGTGTGGCTCATCAGATGGGAAGAACGACTCGTGCAACAGGAGATAATGGTGCTTTCCGACGACTCGACGGGGGTGGCCTACATACAGCACCAGGGGGGAACGTGCATCCTCGTGTACCAAGTCCTCCTGTGGTGCAGAGTTCGGGGCATCACCCTGCTTGCGCAGCCATCTCAACGTACTTGTGGGCTCCCTCTCGCGCCGCAGCCAGCTTCTTCACACATAGTGGTCACTGCGCCCGGATATCTTGCAGCTACTCTGCACACACTTGGAGACGCCGATGATCAACCTCTTCACCACGAGGTGGAACAAGATGGCTGCCACTCTTTGTCTCCCCCATGCTGGATCCACAAGCCTGGGCCGTAGACACGCTCGCCATTCCGTGGGATGGACTTCTAGCGTACGCGTTTCCTCCCACAGTGCTGGTGCCAAGGTGCTCCAAAAGCTCAGGGGCGGCATTACGATCCTGATCCTCGTGGCCTCTTTAACTGGACCAGGAGCTGGACCACAGACCTCCTGAGCCTCGCCACGGACCCTCTGCTGAAGCTCCCCAAGCCGCGGACGATGCTCAAGCAGCAGCTTTTTCATCCATGCCCGGAGCGATTGCTGCTACACGCTTGGAGATTGTCAGGCAGGCCCTCGCAGCAAGAGGCTTCTCGAGTGCAGCAGTGGAAGTGATCGCAGCGGCTCGAAGGGCCTTTACCCATAACATCTACGAGGGAAAGTGGCGAGTACTCCAGACCTGGTGCACAGCGGGGCAGCTCTCCCCCATTGACCTCACTAACCCCCAATTGGCCGAGTTCTTTCTGTGGTTATTCCCCTAGCAGAACCTGGCCCCCATCACCATCCGGTTACCTGGCAATGGTGACAGACACTTATCGACACCTGGGACGGCCGGACCCGGGTGCCTGCAAAGACCTCTCGGATCTGATGGCGCACTTTGACCTTGAATGGATGGCTCGTTGATTCCTCGCTGGGACTTGTCCTGGGTGCTCACCTGGCTCAACTCGGAACGGTTGGAGCCTCTACCACTCGCGCAGCTTGGACACCTACCCAGGAAGACCTGCTTCCTGCTCGCCCTCGCCACAGCCTTCCAGGTTAGCGGGATACACGCCTTCTCGGTGCGACCCTCCTGTCTCCAACTCAGGGCCGTTGGCGTGGTGCAGCCCCTCACCGACCCTACGTTTCTGGCCAAGACCCGCCTCCCAGCGACCGCGCCTCAGGTATTGACCATCCGCCCACTCAGGGTGACAGACCAGTCCCGGGAGTCCCATTAACAAGACCCTGTCAGGGCACTTAAAGTTTACCTGCGCAGAACTAAGACAAGGGCGCTCACGCCTATTACTGCCCTTGGCTCCGGGCAGATGAGACATCTCCGCGCAGGTGATCGCTTTCTGGCAACGCTGGGTCATCTGGTCGGTGTACAAAGAGCTCTCCCCTGAACAGGCCAGGATGATGCGCATCCAGGCACATGTGGTCAGAGCAGTGGCTGCGAGCATTGCCTTTGACCGCAACTGCGCAGTGAGAGACATTGTGGCTGCCGTGGTTTGGCGGGTGAATCTACCTTCACCCACTTTTACTTGCGAGACCTATCCGGCCAGCGTGACAACCTGGCCCTAGTGGGGGACATCTTGGCGGCGCAGCACTCCCTCCCGGCGCCATAGGTATCGCCTAGCTAAAATTGTCGGGAGTGGGCGCGTAGGGGGGGGGCCTCGCGGAGGCGCCCGGGCAATGATGTACCGGGGGAGGCATAGGGGGCGGCACCCTCCTCCTATTCGCCATTCTTCCTAGTAGTAATGCCATCGGTAAATATTTTTAGAAAATAAATGCCTACTGAAAAAAAATAAGTCTAGTTAACTCTTTCGAGACGTGTCGCATCCGGGCCTAAGCCGCGAATCTGGATGCGACACATCTCGAAAGTGTTAACCCATTTAGCCCTGATGCACTACAACAGGAGATAGATTAACCATGATAATTCAAGAGTGGTTCCAGATTTGCTTGGCGCCATCAGATGCCAAGATAATCTGGCACTACCATTGAATTGCCATAATGCCAAGATAATCTAGCACTACCCTTAAATTATCGTGGTCGATGCGACTGGTGTGTAGTTGTTAGGTGACACTTCTAAAATTTGGCAATGGGAAATGTGGTCATGGGTGTGATGGGTTAAGCCCAGTTCATGGGTGTATGTTACAATTGCATGTTATACAGACAATCAAGTAGAAATTCCAAATTACTAACCCATTGGCTGTCAGTGAAACGTTTAACAATAGTGGCGATGATTCCTGCAGGAATCCTCAAGACAAAAGCACTACCAACAGCCAGAGGTCTAACAGACTGTATGCGTAACAATCTCATGTGTGTGCATTTGTGTGTGTGTGCATGTGAGCTGATTGAATGTTATTTATTGTGCAGAGCTCTCCATCGTCCGTCTGGTCGTGTCATGGCTGTTAAGGTGGGTATCTCCACATCCTGTGTATTGTGTACTTTGCAGAGTTCATTAGTGTAATGTTTGCCTTGACGAGTTCATCTGTTAAAGCTTCACATCCAGTAGATGTTTGGTAATCAGAAGTAGGCCGAAATTCAACTAAAACAGTGGATTAAAAGCTCAGACAAACATGTCTTGTAGGGTTTGTGTACAGGTCAGCCTCAGTATGTGTCCATAAATTCAGACCACATTGTTCGTGATCACGTTAGTTTTGTGCTGAATTTACGTGCACTAGTGAAAAACCACTTGGTAAGCAAAAGGTCATCAGGCTAACATCAGCCTAAACTGGCTTGCGCACATCTGTGCACTGGGCAGCTATGGCTGATGTCAGCCCAAGGACCTTTTACTCACCAGGCTACTTCATGGGAGCCAGAAAGCCGAGCACGTTTTGTCAGATACCGCGGTATCCTGGTGTGCATAATACTGATGCTTACCGATACATGTACATACAGAGGTAAATGTGATTTTGTATCTAAAGGTGCTGTCCAGAACATGCCAATTTTACTTCAGTCAAATAAAATGTTTTGTTTATTTTCACTACTGCAGATTTTCTGTTTGTCAGTTTTTATGACACTAAAGAAAACATTTGACGCACACTTTGAGAAAATGGCTTGCAAACTTGCTGTGAAAAATGTTTCTCATAAGCAGATTATTTACTCATTACCTATAATTGACATGTATTACTAATCACCTGTAAATTGTAAGTGACCCGTGTTTCATTAATCACGGTGTAAATGACTTGTGTTTTGTGGACCACCTGTAAGTGACCTCTCACCCGTAAGTAGTGTCACCTGTCATTTAAAGACCATCATTTAGGTGGCTACAGCCAGTCACAGCTACAGCCACCTATATGATGGTCTTTAAAGGTAGGTGATCTCTCTTGATATGTGATTATTTGATCTGTGCGTTTCACTATGTTTTCACTGATCCCCTGCAAGTGACCTGTGTGTTTCACTGATCACCTCTAAGCGACGTGTGCTTCACTGATCACCTATACATGACCTGTGTTTCACCTCTGTATTTTGCTAAATAAATTCACCTGTATGTTACCTGTGTGTTTGTGTGCAGGTTATACAACTTGACATATCAGCTGCTGTCCAAAAACAGATCATTTGTGAACTGGAAATTTTGTACAAGGTCAGGTGTGTGTGTGCGTGTGCCTGTGTGTGACTGCCTGAATGGGTATGTGCGTGCCTGTGTGTATATGTGTGCTTGCATGGAGAGGTGTAACTTTGTTCACATTACTGGAAATACTCTGTATTGCAGTACATGCAGTTTTCAGTGAAAACACCGAAAAATGTCACTACCGGTACATACTGACCAGAAACAAGCACGAATTGAGAAATACCAGTTGTGGAGGCAGAGATACTGGTTGCTCAACCCCCCATCCCTATCCCACCCCGTATTGTTTCATTTTCAAACACAAGAAACAAATGCGTTTTTCATGAGGACTGTATTTTTATTGGGAACATAGCGATGAGAATACCAGTGGACACCCTCATGCGAACATAATAAATAATGTGTTTGTATTTTATGTTGCAGTGTAACTCGCGAGCAATTATTGCCTTCTTTGGTGCTTTTTTCACAGAAAACCGCATCTCCATCTGTACAGAGTTTATGGACGGTAAGCTGGTGTATATGTAGCTACATAAATGGATATTATTCTTATGGATACACAAGATGAATGACGTAGTGAAGATGACATATGAACTCATTCAGCCCGATGGCTGTATTTCCCAAATTTTGGAGGTGTCATCTAATGACTATGCACCAGTTGCAGGAGATGGATCGACCATGATAATTCAAGGGCAGTGCCCTTGAATTATCATGGTCGGCCCATCTCCTGCTGTAGTGCGTCAGGGCTGAATGAGTTAACAATAAATTAGCACAAACTTGATATGTAGTTTTTTTGTTGTGACATTTAGCCCTAATGCACTACAGCATGAGACGTATCTACCATGATAATTCAAGGGTAGTGCCAGATTAGCTTGGGGCCTGTCGGTGCCAAGCTAATCTGGCATTACCCTTGAATTATCATGCTCGGTCCGTCTCCTGCATTTGGTATATAGTTGTTCGATAACACTTCCAAAATTGGTGAAATGCGGCCTTGGCCTTGAGTTGGTTGTTAAATGGGATAATCATGAAAAGGCTTACCAGTCGTGTTGAGAATACCTCGCTCTTCGTTTCCAGTAATGCAATGGCATTCTATGGATCGCTACGTTACCATTCTTTACTCGTGTGTGTGTGTGTGTGTGTGTGTGTGTGTGTGGATGGATGACTATTTTCCATTTCCTTTACTGTTTGCTGACAGGTGGGTCACTGGATCGCTATGTTCCCATTCCTGAGCTTGTGCTGGGTGGTATTGCTGTGTGCATTGTGGAGGGCCTGACGTACATGTGGAATCTCAACATCATGCACAGAGGTCTCTTTCTATCTTACACGCAAGCACACATAAGCATATGCTCACAGTGTTGTTATTCCATGCCTGCTCTGTCGAACAGGTGTATGCTGGATTTACTGTGTCTATGTCAGTATTTGTTTATGCACTTGCATCCCACCAAATCAGTGTCCAGGCAAAAAAACTATCTGAACCAAACTTTTCTTTATGATAGTTTTTAATGAAAGGGTGTGTTGTGTACAAGAATCAAGTCTCTATCTTCAAGATCAAGGACTTGGACAAGGACATTCATACATAAGGGGCCACATGCACATCGATGTAGTAAGTCCTTCCTTTTGAAGTTGTGAGTTCCTTCGAAAACAATTTCTAATGCATGGGGCAGAAGTACTACTCACTTCAGGGGTGAATGAGGAAGTAAATCTGGGGAAATATACTACAGTTATACCCCATGAGTACACACGCTTACTTCAGTAGTTTATGTGTAAAGGTGTGTTTAATTTTTTTACACAGGTATTTCATAGTGATATTATATCATGGCATTTGTGAGGTTTTTCTTTCGTAAGTTTCCTAAGTTAGGAGCTTGCTGAATTATGTGCGTGTTTTTTTGTTTTTTTTGTTTTTTTTTTAAATTTTTGTTTAATATTTGTAAATACTGTTACTGTTCTCTGCAACTTTGGCAGAAGCAGTCCACTCAGTCTCTTATTTCAGTGAGGCAAAAAAACGACTTCACTTTCAGTAAAGGCGGCAGCGGGGACCTTGTCGGAGATACTATGGCTGGTATAGCCTGCGGCATCTTTGACCCTGTTCTTTCCTTGCTGCAGAAGCCATCTGGCTGTTAGGATGTAAACACACATGCACTGAAGTAGGACTGATCCCAAATCAAATGTCCATGGCCCCTCTGCTTCAGAAGTCGCTATTATAGAGCTGATTTAACTCTGTGCATAGCAATCAACCTGCCGCTATACTTGTCAAGTAGCAACTTTAAAAGTAGGCATTTACAGTGGAGTCCAGTTAACACGAACTCGCTTTACACGAATTTCCGGTTAACACGAACCGTTTTTGCATTCCCGGCCGACGGCCTTCTTATTCTGTATTAAAATTTCACTGATAACACGAAATGCTTAACACGAAATTCCGCTTTACACGAAGCTGTTTTCGGTTCCCAACAAGGGCATTTTCACTATTATTCACCTGTTTAACACGAACACAGATTCCATTCACCGAAAACCAATTCACGTGTCGCACTCGCGCTGTGGAGTACACATGACAGATCAGAGCGAACTCTTTTCTGTGATTGGCTGAATAGCCTTCAGCTGTTGTAATCTGTCTTCTCATTGGCTAGCACTTCTGAACTGTATTCATGTTGTATCATTCATGTACCAACACAACCCTTTTACCGATGCGGGATTGTAATTCAGCCTGTGTTGCTTTTACCTGATGGATTGTAACTTACTATGGATTTTACATTAAATATGTGAGCTGAACACGTTTCCTTGTGTTTTCCTAGCGAGCTGAAGGTATGCACATCAAAGTACGATAATGTGCACTTTTAACCTCGTACTCATTCATGCACACGTCTTACACACTTTCTCCTTGAGGGCCGTGATCAATGTTTAGGCCATATTGGTTAACACGAAATACGTTTAACACGAAGTGATTTTCCGTGTCCCCAGAAATTCGTGTTAAGCAGACTCCACTGTACTTTCAAAGCTCTGGATTACATGAATGTGCATGCGACTCCAGTTCCTTAACACTTGTTATTTTACCTGCCAACTGTTATTTTACATGTCAACTGTTATTTTACCTGTTGACTGTTGTTATTTTACCTGTTGTCTGTTGTTATGTTACCTGTTGACTTGTTATTTTGACTTCTTATTTTACCTGTTGACTGCTGTTTTACCTGTTGACTGCTATTTTACCTGTTGACTGTGATTTTACCTATGAACATGACCCATAACACATGTTTTTTGTGAAAATGTGTAACACTTGTTATTTTGAAAACTGTGTAACATTTGTTATTTTGTCAAACATTGTAATGTGTATAATATAAGTTATTGGTAGCAAGGGTTCGCTACACAGACCCTTGTAGGCTTGAGGGAGGTCAAAGAAACCATTGTACCCTGAAGGCCGAAGGTCTGAGGCATATAATGGTTCCTTTGACATCCCGAAGGCCTACAAGGGTCCGTGCAGCAAACCCCTCCTACCAATAACGTATTTGTTTTCATTCCTCCACTATTTTCGTACAAGAAATCAAGCTGAAATCGTCTGACCTGGATCACACCAAACATGACCGACGTCAAAAGAATATACATGTATACGTAATAGACTTATGACGTAATTTCAGATTTTTCATGATGTTGTGGTCTGCATGACAACAACATTGTCTACAAATTGTCAATGGAAGAGGTGCGTTACTGTTTGCCTAAAAAAATGTAAAATTCTTGAATAAAGTAGTACATAGGATGCTCATGTGCTTTCGATTCCGCAAAGATTCTTTCTTTAGTGGTCTGTTACACACTATTGCTGCAGATGTGTGCTACAAACAACTTCAGTAGTGTGCCTGCTGTTTCGAACAACACTAAGTAATTTTGTACTTTAGAACATTTTGGTGGTCTTTTATAGAACAAAACTGGCATACAAGACGTGTCAGAAAGAGGGCTACAAAAAGTCCGCCATTAGTCACTACAAGGGTTTTTGTAGTACAATTTGGTACAATTTGCGCTAAAGGGATTGGTTGTGTGACTTAGGGATGAAAACAATGTATTTTATCTGTTGTAGACATAAAACCGTCTAATGTCCTGGTCAACACAGCAGGGGAAGTGAAACTGTGTGACTTTGGGGTCAGCGTGCAGGTGAGATTGTTAGTCAGATAGTTATTAGTCAAGCAGGCCACTAAGGCCATTTCACAGTGAGATTGCTGGTGTGAATTGTCCTTGGATGGGTAAATTGTTACCAGTAGCAAATAATAAACATTTAACCATTGCATCCGCCATTTTCTTCTGTTAAAACCCTAATCCTTGTGATTAATGGACTTTAGGGCTTTGGTGAAATAAAGATAAGATAAAGATTAGATAGTTTATTGCCATGTTTCCATGTAAAAAACAACAATAAAAACATTGGAATTTGTCTTGATGTCAGTTATTAAGACTAAAATAATATACACACACACACGCACATGTACACGCACACACACACACACATACAGAGTAAACTCTAAAATATAATTTTCATGCTAAATACTAAGCAAATACTGTTATTAAACATGGCGAATGGGCACGCCTCACTGATTAAGTTATAAGCTGACCGTACACATTCCGACAAGTTCTTGCTCGCGCTCCCTCCAATCAGTCCGGCTGATCAGAGAGAGCGTGAACAGCCAGAGGGGAAAAAATGTTGCGGAATCTGCTGGTCCTGGTACCACGCCCTGATGGTAAAAGTTGGAAAAGCTCATTGCCAGGGTGGGTGGAACCACTGGAGATAAGACTTGCTCTACGTAAGAGACACTGCTGGTACAGTGAGTCCAGGCTAGGAAGATCTCTGCCTATGAATTTTGAAGTGGTCTTGACCAGCCTGCTCAGTCTGATTTTCTCTTTTGCCATGATGGAACCATACCAAACTGTGATCAAAAAAGTGAGCACGCTCTCAATCACAGCTCGGTAAAATTGCATCAACAACACAGTTTTTAAATTTAAAAAAAAATCAAAACAGTATTTAAAAAAAAAAATCCTTTTGCTTTCAGTTGGTGAAGTCTATAGCATCAACATTCATTGGGACCAATGTATACATGGCTGTGAGTACAGAGGTTGTGTTTACCTTCGTTGTTGTGCTGTGTGTGCCAGTCCAGTCATGTGAGTACAGCGTTTGTTGTGTTTGCTGTTGGTGTTGTGCTTCGTGTGTCAGTCCAGTCATGGGAGTACAGTGTTTGTTGTGTTTACCTTCGGTGTTGTGCTGTGTGTGTAAGTCCAGTCATGTGAGTACAGTGTTTGTTGTGTTTATTGTTGGTGTTGTGCTATGTGTGTCAGTCCAGTCATGTGAGTACAGTGTTTGTTGTGTTTTCTGTTGGTGTTGTACTGTGTGTGTCAGTCCAGTCATATGAACGCAGAGGCTGTTTTTGCAAGACACTTTTATGCGCGTCACTGTTAACCTTCGACTATCGGTAGCACTTTTTATCAATATGATTCTTGCAGGAGTCACCTCGTCAAAACTTGCTTCTGACAGCCAAAGAGTTAACATACCGGAGTCTATGATAAATGAAATATTTTAACCCTCATCGTTCGGAATACACCAGTGTGTGAAATAAGTTTGACTAAAATAGTTCAAGGGTAGTGCCAGAATATCTTGGCGCCTCTAGGCGCCAAGCTATTCTGGCACCACCCTTGAACTAAAGCCATTGGTCTATATCTTATCTGTAAGTACTATAATGTAGCTTGTATATGGCAGTGTACAAATTTGAAGCTTTTAGCCTCAGTATGATTGGGTTAAAAGCAAATATGGAGATTAAATTTCCTTGTCAAGGTGCAAAAAAGGAGGTGTGGGGGAAAGTGTTTGTGTTTCAGTTGAAAAAGATGCAAGGCAAAGACTTTGGAAATGTAAACTGCATCTATATGTTTCAGCCGGAGAGATTGCAAGGCAAAGACTATGGTAAATCTGCAGAAATATGGAGCCTAGGGGTCGCGTTGTTTGAGGTGAGATAGTTTCTCAACCATTCTTTGTAACAATTATGTGTTTTGTTGATACATATCCAGACCAGATAGGTGTGTAAAATACATATATATTCAGTGATACATCGTGCCAATGTGTGTACCCGGTATGTGTCGTACCTTATGTGTTTTCTCTTTTGTTGTTCAGCTTGCAAGTGGAATACTGCCATTCAGATCGGTAAGTTTTGTTTAGAATGAGGTGCAGTCAAACCTGCTATGGTGATCACCTATACAAGAGGACCACCTGTCTAAGCAGACCACCCATGGTCCCATGGTCTTCTGTTACCTAGGCTGAAGTGGTCACTGTTGTACATTTTTTAGGACACTGTATTTCACCTACGGAGTCTTGTGTTACAGTGTATATGACAAATCTCACTAGGAAGGCTATGTGAGCAGATGATAATGATATAGCAAAGTGAACACATGAACTCCCAGTCATACGCAGAAGGAGTGTATCTTTGTTTGTGCACTTTGAGAGATTCGCATGAGCCCAGCTTGTGCTTCAGATTCCTATGGGCCCCTGCAATCTGAGATACCTTCATGGACTTGTGCAGAACTGTAGATCCTCAAGAGCCTCATCTTCACAGTTCTTTCAGTTACTCTTAGAATACATGAACTCTTGAAGATCTCTCAGGGTGCATGTGCTCATGAGGATCTCACAATGCGCATGAGCTTTAGTGAATATTTCAAAGTGTTTGGGTACACTCCACATGGATATGCATCAGTAATTGGGAGTTCACTGTAAAGCCCACCTCATAATCCTGTGATCATGTAGCTGTAACAACAGAATAGGAAAGTCGTATATGGTTAACACAAGACACTGTATCTCACATACACTATAAAACAAGACACTTCGTTTTCATCCCTATGTCACATGACCAATCTCTTTAGCGCAAACTGTACCACATGACCGAGCTACAAAAACCCTTGGAGCGACTAATGGCAGGCTTTTTGTAGCCCTCTTTCTGACAAGTCTTGAATGCCAGCTTTGTTTGTTTCCTCAACATACATTACCGATGGCATTACTATATGGACAGTACACTTAGCTTACCGATTTCAGCCTAAGAATCTGTTGTGTATATATACACAACCAGGGAGGTGACTATGGAGTCGTTACCAAGAAACCCTGAGTAGCAGACCTCTTGCCCCTGGGGTCAGCTCTACTCACGCCCGCTCCAGCTCCATCTCCTGGCCCATTGGCGCCTGTCCTACCATGACCTCGCGGCTCCGGTCCCCATCTTCCCGCTCGTCCGGGCTCTCCTCCAGCGGTGGGCCAGCCCCACCTGGCTTGTCTAGGGAGTCCCCCTCCCCCGAGGCTCTCTCTCTCTCTCTCTGCACCGTCGCTATCCCTTTGGGTTGGGGTGCGCACCCCCTTCCGGACATCTTTGCAGCCTCCGGCCCTTGAGCCTCGAACCTCTCGGACAGGCACATACGTTGGCTGGAGTTGTAGGCGGTGCGGTCGGCGCTCGACCATTGGCAGACTCGTTCCCTCCACTGATCCTGTCCGACAGTGCGACGTTTGTCGTGTACATCCAGAAGCAGAGGGGTACGCGCTCCCCGACCCTCTGCATACTGCTTGCCAGCTGCTTCTGTGGTGCAGGGATCATGGCATCTCTATCTGGGCTCGCCTCATTACTGGCCCTTGAACGTCTTCGCGGACTCCCTCTCATGGTGGGGTCAGCTCCTGCACACCGAGGGGTCACTGAGTCCGGAGATCTTCTGTCTGATTTGCGCACACTGGGAGACCCTGACGCTCGACCAGTTGCGACTCGAGGATATAGGCAGGTACCCTTCTTCGTCCCCGCCTTACCGGGCCCCCTCGCTTGGGCGGTGGACGCTCTCTCCGTCTCTTTGGAGGGCCTCCTGGCCTATGCGTACCCTCCAGTTTTTGCTGAAGCTCAGGGGCTGCAGCGCGATCCTTCTCCTCGTCACCCAGTTCAGCTGGAACGGGAGCTGGGCCACACCGATCTCCTCGGCCTCGCCGCAGACCCGCCCCTACTTTTGCCCACCCACCGCACGATGCTGAAGGGGCCCCAGCATATGCACTTTCACCCATGCCCGAAGCGGCTCCTCTTACACACTTGGAGATTGTGTGGTGAGCCCTCGCCGCAAGAGGTTTCATGCATGCGGCAGTGGAGGCTATCGCTGCGGCCCGCAGTTCTTCTGCCAGCCGGGTGTACGAGTCAAAGTGGCGAGTCTTACGGGGATGCGAGTCGGAGCACCTCTTCCCCACGGCGCTGACATCGCCCCACCTAGCCGAGTTTTTTCTGTGGCCTTTTCAAGAGAGGAACCTGGCCTTTATCACCGTCTGGGGACAGTGGTGACAGACACGTGCCGCCATTTGGGCTGCGTGGACCTGGGGGACTGCCGGCCCTCTCAGACCTGATGGCGCCGTTTCGGGCGCCGGCGACCAGTCCCGCGCTTGCTGATCCTTTGCTGTCACCTCCCCTGGGCCCTTGCCTGGCTGAATTCGAGCAGTTCGAGCCTCGGCCCTTGGCCAGCCTGGTGGACGTAACCAGCACGACCTGCTTCCTGCTGGCCCTTGTTACAGCCTCTGGAGTCTGCGAGCTACACATGCTGGACCCGGCCTGTCTACAGCACAGGTCGGATGGCTCCGTGTATCTCTTGATGAGCCCCGCTCGGCCAGGGCTCTACTGGTCATCATGCATCCACTCAGGGGACGTGACTGGACCCAGGACTCCTGCCGTCGGGACCCGGTCCGGGCGCTGTGAGTGTACCTGCGCAGGACAAAGCCTTTCGGTGTGACTGGACCCGCCTCTTCCTGCCGTTTTCCCCCGGCGGGGACACTATTTTTTACTGCACAGACGATCTCCATGGGGCCGCGCTGGCTCATCTCGTCTGCTTATGGGAGCCTCGCCCCGGAGGGGGCTGAGACGCCGCGTATCCGGACGCGCACTGTCCGAGCAGTCTCCACGTGCGTCGTGTTTGACCGCAACTGCACCGTGAGACATTGTGGCGGCTGTCGGGTGGCGGGCAGATTCCACCTTTGCCCACTTCTGCCTCGGGGACCTCTTGGGCCAGCAGGGGAACCTGGCCCTGGTCGAGGACTTCGCTGCGGTGCAACACTCCCTCCCAGCACCTCTGACGCCGTAGGTCACGCTTAGCTGAAATCGTCGGGAGGTTGCCCCTTGCGGGCTGCGCTAAGTTGCGCTGGCGGGTTTTGGCTGGCGGGTTTTGGGGGCAGCGCCCACCTTCTTTTTGCTATTCTTCCATATAGTAATGCCATCAGTAATGTATTTTGACGAAACAAATGTATTTTTCTCTAAAATGTATTTTTTCAAAAAAATACTTACCGATGGCATTACTTGAATGCCCCCCCCCCCCCCCCCCCCCCCCCCCCCCCCGCCTACCCTGATTACTGCTGGAGTGCTATAGCGTTCGACTGGCGTGGCACCACTGTAGACCTGACCGGATAGGGAGGGAAGGGAGGCTACTCAGGGTTTCTTGGTAACGACTCCCTAGAGTCGCCTCCCTGGTTGTGCACAACAGATTCTTAGGCTGAAATCGGTAAGCTAAGTGTACCTTCCATAATTTTATAATAATGCCATCGGTAAGTATTTTTCGAAAAAATACATTTTAGAGAAAAATACATTTTACATAAGATCACCAAAACGTTCTAAAGTACAAAGCTGCTTAGTGTTGTTTGAAACAACAGGCACACTACTGGAGACAGCAACATCATGAAAGATTTTAAATTACATCATAAGTCGATTATGTATAAATATATATTCCTTTTACGTCGGTCATGTCTGGCGTGATCCAGGTCGGAAGATTTTTTCTTGATTTCTTTTATGAAAATAGTGGAGGAATGAAAACAAATACGTTATTGGTAGCAGGGGCTTGCTGCGCAGACCCTTGTAGGCTTTCGGGGGTACAATGGTTCCTTTGACCTCTTCCCCACCCGGGTCTGCCCTGGGGGACTTGCAGACCTGCCAACCACTATGATTTTGCCGTATTTTCCTACGCCTATGTTCCCAATACTATGCTACTACGATCATTAATGAAATTCTATGCTGAGGAAAAAAATAAACCAAAAAAATCTTTTTGTATTGTTTTTAGTCGGTAAGAGCATGCGTTTTGGGGCTAATGAGAACAAGCGGAGCGAACTTCAAGTTTTCCCAGCGTGCATCATTTCATTCACAAAGTGCGTCAGATAAATAACGGTCCAAACCATGCCAAAGAGAAAGCCCAAATTGAAAAGCGCACTGCCTGAAAAGAAGGAAGTTTTTACCAGCCAGTCTAAGTTTAGATCGCTATATATAAGACAACTTTCTGTTGTGCTTTGACTCCAACAGATAATAAAATTGTATTGTATACTGAGAAATTTCCGTGCATCAAGCATTCGGCGTTAAGCGAACAGTAACTTACGTGCTAAACTACTCGACATTTCCAAAACTACTGCCACTTGTCCAAAATGCTACAACCATAGCTGTGTAGGGGTTGGCAGGTCTGGACTTGGGTGGGGTTAGCTACTTTTTATTTCCCAGGGTCACCCTGGTCAACCCCACAGGGTGGGTTTCCCCCTCTATTCTGGGGCATGTGTTAATGTCTACCGTTGGTCCATTCATCTGTATTTGTTTCCTCAAAAACATTACCGATGACATGACTTAATGGAAAATGTCTACTTCTAGCTCAATTTTAGCCTACTTACCCGTTGTGTGCCCACACAACCCGGGAGGCACTCAGGGAACCCCCCTAGAGGGGCCGAGAGTTGTCTCCCGTTTCCCGCCTTACCAGCTCCGGTCACGAGACCGGCCAGTTTTGCTACTTCGCTCGTACAGAGAAGACGTGTCTGGCCTTGCTCTCGCGCCGCTTCGACCGGTCCTTCTCTTGCCTACGCTCGTTGCCTCTTCGTGTGCTCTGCGCCTCCTAGCACTGACCTGCCTTCTTGTGCCCTGCCTCTGCTGGCGTCGTTCTGCTGCTCTCCTCTAGGCTGTGGAGGTGTATGACTACCCTTCCCCCTGTTCCCGATTCGTCTCGGAGGTAAGGTAGTGGTAGTTTCCCACAGCCGGCCCTCGGGCCGAGAGCCGGCTACCGTTGGGCTTTCCTTTCGGCTTTGCTACTACGTGGGCGCCAGTTGTTGAGCTTACGCTTCGGCGCCTTGCACGACCTTTTTTATGAGTCTCCTCGAGGGACGTCGCCTTCTCTCCTTTGGTATTTCACTGTTACGAGAAGACGTTGCCTTGTAGACTAGGGTTTCTGTTCTCGTAGGGCCTTCGGGCACCCACACTCCGTGCGTCTACCTTAAAGGCCCTTTAGCTCTGGGAGACTGTAGCCACTATTTACGCGCCAGTGGTTACGGCGCTTGGAGTACCTTGGTGTGGGGCTAGGCTCCCTTGTCCGCCTTTGCGACCTTGTGCTCTTTGTCTGTTGCAGGAACCAAATGCTTACCTGCGCTCAATGCGGCGACTTCAAGTGGCCGACGGACGACCATGCGGTCTGCCTCCCTTGCTCGGGCTGCGCCTCGGACCATCTCTGCGATGTCTGTGCGACCTGGCCGGAGATCCGTTGGTCTGACCTCTGGAGTTTTTACCGGCGAGAGCGACCTCCGTCTGCTATCTCTCGTCCCACTCCTGTTGACGTCGCCCCTGTGGTAACGACCACTCTTCCTCGCCTCGGCCTCTCGGAACGGATTGATCGTTGGGACCCTGCGTTGTTCGCTGACCAGAGGACTGCCACTGCTGCCACGCCCGCTGACCCTTCTGGAGGGTCTGTTTGCCGGCAAAGCGCCCGCCTCACTGAGCCCGGCCTGCAGCAGTTCGCCACGAGCCGTCCCACGTTGACTGGCCTTGCTCCTCTCTCTCTCCACGATAAGCCCGCTGATCCTTCCGGAGGATCTGTACACCGGCATAGAGCCCTTCTCACTGAGTCCGGCCAGGAGAGACGTCAGCCTCAACCTACGCGACACAGTCGCACCCCCGACCTTTCCCGTTCCACCGTCAGTGCTAGACACTCGCGCTCGCCCCGCGAGCGCCGCCGGAAGGATCGTTCCCCCCCGCCGGGAGCGTCGCCGCTCCCCCCGCCTCTCCTCGTCGCGCGCTCGGTCGCGCTCGCCTTCGCACCGTTCGATGCGTTCGCCGCGTCACCGCCATCGTCGACCTTCTTCCCGTGATCGGCACTCCTCTTCGGTTGTCCGCCGTACTTCACCCAGACGTCGTTCCCGCGCACCGGACAGGACCCCTCCTCGCTCCTTCCCGCGTTCGCCTCGGCGATCCCCGCCTCCGTCGTCGCTGCCGGCTCATGCCCGGGCTTCCCGTGAGGTTCGAGATGCGCCCCCGCCCAAGCTTCGACCTTCCTTGGTGCCTCATCCGCCTTCTCGCCACCCCCTGGACGAAGAAGCCCTCAGCTTGCTGCCCGAAGACTCCGTCTCAGCCCTGTTGGAGGAGGATGCTCGCTCCCTTTCGCCCTCAGACGTCGGTGATGATGTCCCCTCGACCCTTCCGTCGTCGTCCCGGGCGGAGACCCTCCTAGCCTTGGATGAAGCCGCCAGGATCATCGCGGCCACTCTGCCAGCGGACTCCTGCCCAGCCTCTCCCCCCCTGAAGAGGAAGGTCTCGGCCTTTGTGGATGCCGAGCGTCAGGTGAAGAGGTTCAAGTCGCTTCCCCAGCCGCCTGGATTTAAGGAGCTGCGAGATGTCTTCTCAGCGCACCTGCAACTTCCAGCGTCTCGAGAGCCGGTGTTCTTCTCCGATCGTCACTGGCCGGCTGGCCTGGACATCGCCTTCCGTCGGGATTGGTATGCCGGTCATTCCCAGGCTTTCTCCATCCCTCTTCCTGCGATCGACCCCCCGGCCGTGTCGCAAGCTGGCGGCTCCGCCCTCCTTCGCCGTTCTTTACCTCGTGGCCTGGATTTGACTGCGTCTCTGGTGCGGAACACCTTAGCCTGCGCTGGGTTCCTGGAGCTGCTCACTCAAGCCCTGGTTCGTCGTGTGGAAGACGCTTGGCATCCATCTATCTCGCCTCTCCTTGGGGATTTACTCGTCTTAGCGGAAGTCGCCAACCGAGCCGCCTACCACTCGTCCGTTAACGCTATGGCTGCCTCCGCCAACTGTGACCTGATGCGTCGAGACGCCCTTCTGCTTGCCTGCCGAGGGATGCCACCTGACCTGCATGCGCAGCTTCGTCGTGCTCCGCTGGGTGGCCCCCTGCTTTTCGGCGACACCTGGTCATCCGTTCGAGCCTCCAACCCCGACTGCTGGCCTGTGAGTGCTCCTCCTCCCCGCCGCTTTCCGTCCTCCCGCCAGGCTAGGGGTCGCGCCTCGCGGTCGGTTAGACCCGCTGCTGCGTCAGCCCCTGCTTCGGCCCCTGAGCAGGCCCCCGCCTTTGGCCGTCCTAGACCCTCCAGGGCCCGTGTCCCCGCCTGGCCCGTCCCGCCCGGCGACCGGGTCGCGGGCGGGCTACCTGACTGCCCCCCAGCCTTGCCCCCACCGACCACTTCGGGGTCTCCGGTCGGTGGGAGGCTAGCCTTTTTCAGCGGAAATTGGCTCACACTCTTTCCCGACGACCCCTGGATTTGCGACACCGTCTCGGCTGGCCTCCGGATAGCCTTTCGCAGCCCGCCTCCTTTGCGTCGCTCCCCCCTTTGGACCGAGATCCCCAGCGATCCGTTGAAGGCCTCCGCTCTTCGGGGAGAGGTCTCCTCCCTCCTGAGGAAAGCCGCCACGGAGGTGGTACGCGTCCCCTACTCCCCAGCCTTCTACAGCCGCTTGTTCGTCGTTCCGAAGCCTGGAGGGAGATGGCGACCGGTGATCGATCTCTCGGCCCTGAACAAGTACATTACGGCCCCCTCCTTCCGGATGGAGACTGCTCGAGCACTGAGAGCCGCGGTCCAGCCTCTGGACTTCGCAGTCAGCCTGGACCTTTCAGATGCGTACCTGCATGTCCCGATGCACCAGGCCTCCAGGAAGTTCCTCCGCTTTGCGATCGACGGTGTGGTATACCAGTTTCGCGCGCTCCCCTTCGGTCTCAACCTCAGCCCCTGGGTGTTCACCCGACTGATGGACGCCGTAGTCGCCAAGGCCCGACAGTCCTTCTCCAGTCCGACGTCAAATTACCTAGACGACCTCCTCCTACGCAACCAGTCAGAGACCTCGCTCGCGTCGGACAGGGATGCGCTGCTACGGCTTCTGGCACACTTGGGCTTCCTAGTGAACGACGGCAAGTCGGATCTCTCTCCGTCCCGCCGCTTCGTGCACCTGGGCATGGAATTTGCGACCGACCTCAACACGGTGCGCCTCCCAGCCCCTCGGATCCAGAAGATTGCGGACCTAGCCGGTCAGTTAGCACGACAGGACGTGGCCCCCGCCAGAGTCTGGCTCCAGCTTTTGGGCCTGCTGAACGCCGCAGCGGACCTTATCCCCCTAGGTCGTCTCTACTCCCGGCCGATCCAGCTGCATCTCCTACTCCATTGGCGCCTGTCGTCAGGCGACTTAACGACGTTGGTTCCGGTGCCCCAGATGCTGCTGCCTCATCTTCGTCGGTGGACCGACCACTCTTGGCTAGCGTCGGGAGTTCCCCTGGCCGCCCCTCCTCCCCAGACCTCGCTTTGTGTCGACGCCAGCCTCACGGGGTGGGGCGCTCATCTCCTTCCTCGGTTCCTCTCGACTTCGGGGCCCTGGCCCGCGGACTTAGCGCACACTCACATCAACTGGCTGGAGATGCAGGCGGTGTGGCAAGCCCTGCAGTTCTGGGAGGATCTCCTCAGACACCAGGAGCTACTCGTCCTCTCGGACAACACGACTGTGGTGGCTTACATCCAGAAACAAGGTGGCACTCGCTCTCCCGACCTTTGTATGCTCCTCTACCGGATGATGCGTTGGTGCGAGGACCGGGGTATTACCATTCGAGCCCGACACATCCCCGGACACCTGAATGTCTTAGCCGACTCGCTGTCTCGCCGCGGCCAGCTCCTGCACACGGAATGGACCCTTCGGCAGGACATCTTTCGGATGATCTGTGCCCGATGGGAGACTCCCCAGGTCGACTTGTTCGCCACAAGGTGGAACCATCAGCTGCCGCTCTTCGTCTCCCCGATTCCCGATCCACTTGCCTGGGCTGTCGATGCACTCTCCATTCCCTGGGACGGCCTGGTGGCTTACGCCTTCCCCCCGACAGATTTGAACCCTTACCTTTGGCCCGTTTCGCAGATGTGACACGAAAGACGTGCTTCCTGCTGGCCCTTGCTACCGCCTCTCGGGTGAGTGAGCTACACGCACTCTCAGCGCGGCCTACCTGCCTACAGTTCCGAGCGGACGGGTCTGTTCAACTCCTCACTGACCCTGCCTTCCTGGCCAAGAACAGGTCTCCTCTGACGGCACCTCAGGTTATCACCTTACGGCCGCTAAGAACCAACCCTCTGTCTCAGGAGACCAGGCAACAGGATCCCGTGCGCGCCCTTAGAATTTATCTGCGACGATCTAAAGCCTTCCGCAGAGGGCGTTCGCGCCTCTTCCTACCTCTGAGACCCAGCAGGAATGACATAACAGCCCAGACGATCTCGTCCTGGCTCCGCTGGGTTATACGCTCCGCGTATCAAGATATCTCCCCGCAGGGAGCGAAGAGGCTGCACATTCGCGCACATGAGGTACGAGCCATGGCCACGAGCCTCGCATTTGACCGAAACTGCGCTGTCAAGGACATCCTGGCAGCCGTGGGCTGGCAGACTGAATCTGTATTCGCCCGCTTCTACCTCAGGGACCTGGCAGGCCAAAGAGAGAATCTCGCACTAGTGGGGGACATCGCCGCGGCGCAACACTCCCTCCCGGCGCCACCAGCGCCGTAGGTATGCACTTCGCTAAAATTGTCGGGAGGTTGCGACTGGGAGGACGGCGCTGTTACCATTAAGAGTTGCGCGGCACCCTCCTCCTCATCGCAATTCTTCCATAAAGTCATGTCATCGGTAATGTTTTTGAGGAAACAAATTCATTTTTCTCTAAAAGGTATTTTTTCGAAAAATACTTACCGATGACATGACTCGGAGGACCCTCCCTCCTGCCCCGCTTGCCGCTTTCGAGCGAAGTATCACAAAAAACTGGCCGGTCTCGTGACCGGAGCTGGTAAGGCGGGAAACGGGAGACAACTCTCGGCCCCTCTAGGGGGGTTCCCCGAGTGCCTCCCGGGTTGTGTGGGCACACAACGGGTAAGTAGGCTAAAATTGAGCTAGAAGTAGACATTTTCCATAAAGTCATGTCATCGGTAAGTATTTTTCAAAAAAATACCTTTTAGAGAAAAATGAATTTTCCTTTTTTAAACTCTCCCTACTGTCTGCGCTGTCTGTAGCTCTTGATATTGAATGTGTGTTGCTAAATGGTCTTGGGTGTATTTACCGTATTAGACCAGCTGGCAACATACATTCAATATTCTGTTTTTTTTTTTTTTTCACAAGCAGTGCAGGCACATCTAAAAGTCTTGTTGCTGTTGGGACGTTAAGCAATGTACAACCAACCAACCTTTGACCTCCCTCAGGCCTATAAGGGTCCGTGTAGCAAACCCCTGCGACCAATAACTTACAGTATGTCACATACAGTGCCCTAAAATATATACGACAGTGACCACTTCAGCTTTAGTTGATGATCACCTAAGGCGACCACTTTTTGATGTCCCTTGGGTGGTTACCATGCATAGGTTTGACTGTATTTGTAAGTTATCTTTCTTTTGGTGGTGGTATGGCTCTTAATTCATGCACTGTCTGTCTTGCTTCTGTCCTGATGGACTGCATCACTATGTTAATTTGTGTTGACTTATACTAAGAAAAGATAAAATAGTTTATTGCCATGTACAAAACAATAAAAACCATATTTTAGAGTTTAGTGTGTGTGTGTGTTATTTTAGTCTTAGTAACTGACATCAAGACAAATTCCAATGTTTTTATTGACTTGTTGGCTTGGCTTGACTTCGCGAACGAAGATTTTATAGGAGTTGCCCACGACGTCTGCAGGCTTGTTCGTGGCTGCGGAGGCCAATCCGGGACAGGCAGGTTCGACCGCAGTGGCTGCAGGGGAAGGTATGGCCAGGGTTCTGAGTTGCGGCATCTCTGTTTTTTCTCCTGAGCCGCTTGTCCTTAAGGCTAGCTCTGCGAGAGTCCTCAAAGGAGACAGCTGCCTTGTAAATGGTGGGAGCGCCAGGTGTCACGGTCCACAGCAAGCGAGGACCACTGGTGGTGGTCGATTTGGCAGGCACTAAGTGACTTCTTGAGACAGTCTTTGTATCTCTTCTTTGGCGCCCCTCTGTCACGGTGTCCAGTAGCAAGCTCGCCGAACAGGGTGATCTTTGGTAGGCGATGATCCTCCATCCTGGAGACATGCCCTGCCCAGCGGAGCTGTGTCCGCAGCAGCAAGGCCTCGATGCTCACAGTTTCAGCCTGTTCAAGGACCTCGACGTTGGTGACATAGTCACTCCAGTGAATGCCCAGAATGGTACGCAGGCAGCGCTGGTGGAAACATTCGAGGAGTCGTAGTTGGCTGTAATTGACTTGTAATGCAAGTACTGTTTGTCTTGTTTCTGTCCTGTGTTGTTACCTTTGTTAATTTGTGTTAACTTTACTATACTGCAAGCACTGTCCCATATTGTCACAGTACTGCATCACTTTGGTGTGTTAACTTTATTATATTGCAAGTACTGGTTGTGTTTTTCTCCAGCATTGCCATGGTACTGCTTCTCTTTGTTAATTTGTGTTATCTTTATTATCTGTGCTTTTGTGAAGTGCTTTGAGCTTTGTGTGTGTGTGTGTGCATGCGTTCATGTGGGTGGGTGTTTTATTATCGTTTTTATTGGCTCACATGCAAAGCAAAAGTGTGTCTATGTTCTGGGCCAGCGGTTGTCCGTCTGCTGTTAGTCGTCCATCCACTGTTGCCCATGATAAACTTTAATGTTGGCATTTTCTCGGAGACTATTCAAGCCACAGTTTTCAAACTTGGCCCAAGGATACTTTGTGGCAAGACCTTTCTAAACATACCAAATTGAGTGACCTCACAAAGGTCAAGGTCACAGGGGATCAGGAAATAGGTAAAAATAGCAATCATCATCATCATCAGTCCTTTGCCCGAACTGGGCGTTGGGGGGACTGAAAGGCAGCAGCAACAGACAGTGCTCTCCACTGAGTTCTATTTTGGGCGGTGGCAAGCAAGTCTGGCATCTCGAGTTCGGTCCATTCTTTTATGTTTGCGACCCAACTCTTTCTCTGACGACCTCGCCGACGACTTCCTTCGAGAGTGCCTTGGAGGATAGTCTTGGACAAGGTGTTGTGTCGGGTCACGTGGCCAAACCAAGCAAGCTTGCGCCGTTTCACGGTTGCCAGAAGGGGTTCATGTGGGCCCACCAGGGAAGTGATGATGCTCCGTACATATTCGTTGGTCTTGTGCTCGCGGTACGAGATGTGGAGCAACTTCCTCAGGCACTTGTTCTCAAAGGCCTGGATTTTCTTTTCTGAGTCTGCAAGCAGCGTCCAAGTCTCACAGCCGTAGAGTAGAATAGACACTACGAGGGACTTGTAAAGCCTGTACTTGATGGTGAAGCTGATGGAGTTACTTCGCCATATCCTGTCCAGCCTGGCCATTGCGGATGTTGCTGTACCTATCCTGATACGGATCTCTGCTATGCAACTACCGTCTTTGGACAGGGTGGCTCCCAAGTACTTGAAGCTATTGACCTCTTCTAGCTTCTGGCCGTTCATGTGAATGTTGCTGCTGCTGTCGCTTGTGGTGTTGATCATCACTTTGCTTTTATCCGTACTGATCTCCATGCCATAAGACCCTGCGCTACTTGAAAGTTTGTCTGTCAGGTTTTGCAGCTCACTATTGCTGCCTGCCATGAGGTCAATGTCGTCTGCGAATCGAAGATTGCACAGGGATCTGCCACCAATAGAGATTGAAGTATGGTGGTCGTGGAGGGTTTCCTGCATGATCTTCTCCAGGAATATGTTGAAAAGGACAGGAGAGAGCAGGCATCCTTGACGGACACCGATCGTCGTCCTGAAGAACTCGCCTGACTGATTGTTAAGTAGAACCGCGCTGCAGGCGTTCTTGTAAAGCGCTTCTATCATTTGGATCAGCCCCTCCTCTATGTTGAACGATCTCATGACTTGCCAGAGTCCGTCGTGCCAGACGCGATCAAATGCTTTCCTGAAATCAATGAAGTTGTGGTAGAGTTCGCGCTGATGCTGCAGATGTTTCTCGATCAGGACGCGGCAGTTGAAAATCTGCTCTACAGTGCTTCTTCCAACTCTGAAGCCAGCCTGTTCTTCTGCCAGCAGTTCCTCGGCGAAAGTTTTGAGGCGGTTGAGAATGATTCTAAGCATTACTTTGCTAGGGTGACTTATCAGACTGATAGTTCTGTAGTTCTGGCACTGTTTCAGGTTTCCTTTCTTGGGGAGCGGGATCACTAGAGACTGTGTCCATTCTACTGGCCATTTCTTTTGCTCCCAGATCTTTTGACAGAGTGTAGTGAGTACCTTCGTTGTTACTTCTCCTCCATGTTTCAACAGTTCAGCAGGTACGTTGTCTACACCTGGAGACTTTCCTCCCTTCAGGCCGCGTACAGCTGTTTCCACCTCTTCAGCTAACACTGGCAGGTCTTCGGCCTTCCTGGCCCCAGCCTGGTTGTTTTGGAGGATGCTGGTGTCTGGCTCAGCCTTGTAGTTATACAAGTCTCGGCAGTACTCAGTCCATCTGTTTAGTACAGCAGTGTTTTCCGTAAGGAGTTGGCCGCTGCTGTCTTCGATGACTGTGGCTGTTCGCTGTTGAGTCTTGGTGAGGGTCCTTAGCGTTTCATAAGCCTTCTTGCTGTTGCCGTTTGCCATGCCCTCTTCCACGGACCCCACCCGGGTCTGCCCTGGGGGACTTGGGTGGGGTTAGGTACTTTTTAGTTCCCAGGGTCACCCTGGTCAGCCCCACAGGGTGAGTTTTTCTCTCTATTCTGGGGCATGTGTTTCTGTCTACCCGAGGTCCATTCTCCTGTATTTGCCTTTTTAAAACTCTCCCTACTGTCTGCACTGCCTGTAGCTCTTGATATTGGATGTGTGTTGCTAAATGGTCTTAGCTTTATTTAGGCCCCATGTGTTAGGTTTATTTAATGTATTTGACCGGCTGGCGACATACATTCAATGTTCTGTTTAGTTTTTTTTTTTCACAAGCAGTGCAGGCACGTCCTGAGAAAGCCTTGTTGCTGTCGGGACGTTAAGCAATGTACAATCAATCAAACCCTCTTCCACGCTACGACAGTCTCCTGGTTACCGGGGTGTGGCTAGGTAAAGGACCTGGAGCCAAAAATAGCAATATTTTGACATAATTTATTTTTTCTCAAATACTATTCACAACTTCAAACCCAAACGTGGTATAAAGATACCAGATTTTTAAGACATTTCTATGCATGCTAATTAGGTTGATCCCTCAGAAAGGTCAAGGGTTACAAGAGTTCAGGAAATAGGTAAAAAAAATAGCCATATTTTGACGAAAGATGATTTCTTTCTCAAATACTATTCACAACTTCAAACTCACACTTGCTACAGAGATACCTGATGATAAGACCTATCTATGCACACTAATTTGGATGACCCCCAGAAAGGTCAAGGGTCACAAGAGCTCAGGAAATAGGTAAAAAAAAAAAATAGCCATATTTTGACAAAAGATGTGTTTTCTCAAATACTATTCACAACTTCAAAACCCAAACGTGGTACAGTGATACCTGATGGTGAGACCTATCAATGGATACTAATTTGGATGATCCCTCAGAAATGTCAAGGGTCACAAGAGGTCGGCAATTGTGTGTAAAATGCCAATTTTTGGTAGAATTGTAGTTACATATTATCAACAGTTTTGCAAACTTTTCAATCAAATTTGGCACAAAGGTAGCTGATGACGATAAGACCTTCCTATGTATACTAATTAAGTCGACGTCACAAAGGTCAAGGGTCATGGGGGTTTGGCAGATGTGTGAAAACTGATAAAACTTTTAGAAAACATGGATTTTGGTGGTGCAGAAGCCATCCCTTTACTTATTGTCACAAAGGTCACACGTGTAGATCGATCATAAAGGTGAGCCATAAGGGCTTTGCCTTTCTTGTTTCAATAGTATTCTCTCAGATCAAATCCAGAAACCACATCATTTTCCTGTACAGTTTTATGACTTCCTAACTATTGAGTGAAAGAAATGGGTCTAGCAAATTCACACCAAATTCACATATAGTATTTTTGGGTATTAATGTTGGTATGTACATTACTTATAGCAACATCTCTCTACATGTTTCGTTGTTGTCTTATCACGACACAACTGCTAATTGCTGGGTGATATATGTCTACATTTTATGTTGCAGATAACGCCAGAAGCCAAGGTTGGTATAAATAGGATTTAAAAAAACTGACTAGAGATAATGTAAGTGTTACGATTGTGGTTGTGTTGTCCTGTGAGAGCATACATGTGTTAATCGTAGGAAACGATCTGATATTTATTTGAGCTATCATGGTTACGATTTACGTACCTTTTCGGTGGGATTTTCTTTTGTTCGCGCGTAAAGCGGAATTTGTTTTGTTATTGTGCTAGGTTTGTTCCGGAAGTTTCTAGCGAAGTCACACGGAGAAAAGCAGTCGATTTTTGTACTGTGTAGTTACGATGACAATAGACTAGAATGTTACAGCAAAATCGCGCTCTGTCTAGTGACCTTGTGTGTGTAACATCAAAGCGTCGGCATCCTTTTGAAACTCGGTATCAGAGTGAGCCGCTCTTTTGGTCACAATTTGTTTACTGTGTGCGTGAAGTGTTCAGCCTTTTTCTTGTGTGTATTGAAATTTTGTGAAGGTTCTCGAAGTTTCCGAACTGCCTACCATACTTTTGTGAGATGTCATTTTACCAAGGATTTGGGGCTGAAGTGAGCAGCCAAATTTTTGTAGCCTATTGTGGTTTTCTAGAGGGTTCATGTTTTATCGATGTTTGTGAGTTTCAGTTGTGTAGATTATTTTGATTGGTTGAGTTGTTTGATTTTCCTAGATTATTCTAGAAATTAGTGCACTATAAAAGTTTGGAGCTGGGGAAGCACGTGGGTACATTGTCTTGCATTTGTCAGTTGTAGAGACACACAGTTATCGTAGGTACGTGGCTCGTATAGGGTGTACATTGTAAAAGAAACAGCGTAACAGTGTGGTATACGTTGTGTGAGAAACTTTGTGTCGCAGTGTGGACATTGCAGAAGAGACTTTGTATCAGTGTTTGTACATTTGGACTTGCATTGTGTGGAGATCGCATCGCTGAATTAAAATATTGTTGGAACTGTTACTCCAGTATTGTCTACATCCTTAAGCCACGTGTGACGGATTGCAGCTGAATGAGGTTTATTTAAAAAGAACCTTACGTGTGTGCGTCTGGTGTGGTTATTATACTACGACTACGATTCTACCACGTAACAGTAAGTTAAAGCCTCCCAAAACAAATACTGTTCTTGATTTCACCATTAAGAATATTACCGGGTAGGGTGGGTGAGTGGACCTTTTTTCTGGCACAGACAAATATTTTTAAGTTGCCACCGTAAGTGTAGAGTGTTGTGTAAGGCTTTAGAGCCAGGAGCAAGTAACAGCTAGCCTTAACCCTTTTAGCCCCAAGGTCCCATTTCTCAAATTTTGGAGGTGTTGCCTAACGACTATGTACCAGTTGCAGGAGATGGCATAACCATGATAATTCAATGGTAGTGCCAGATTAGCTTGGCGCCTGAAGGCACCAAGCTAATCTGGCACTACCCTTGTATTATCATGGTCAAGCCATTTCCAGCTGTAGGGATCCGGGGCTAAAAGGGTTAACATGATGTCCCTTACGTCATCTGCTAGTTTTGGGCTCATGTGCGATAGCAAATGTGAGTGTAAGTAATGGGCTGTCCTGCGTTTGTCGCCCATGTTAAACTTTAACGTTGCCATTTTCTCGGAGACTATTCAAGAATCGGATTTAAAACTTGGCCCAAGGGTACCTTGTGGAAAAACCTATCTAAACATACCAGTTTCAGTGACTCTCTCAAAGGTTACAGGGCGTCCAGAAAGGGGTAGAGAATATTTTGACACAAATTTATTCTCCTCAAATACTATTTTTTTAACATCAAACCCAAACTTGGTACAGAGATAGCTGATGGTAAGACCTTTCTATGCATACTAATTTGAATGACCCTTCGGAAAGTTCAAGGGTTACAGGATGTCAGCAAATGTGTGAAAAATGTGAGTTTTTGACAGAATTGTAGTTTTATTTCAGTCGGTTTTGGCACAACAGTAGCTGACGATAAGACCTTTCTATTCCATGCATACTAATATAGTAGTCTCCTTGCAAAGGCCATGAGTCATAGGGAAATGGAGGAAGGGGGGTGGGGGGGTGGGGGGGGGGGGGACAAGAAATATGTCAAAAATAGCCATATTTGACAAAAACTGTTTTTTCTCAAATACTCTTTTCAACTTCAAACCCAAACTTGGTATTGACATACCTGATGATGAGGCCTTTCTATGCATACTAATTTGTATGACCCCTAAGAAAGGTCAAGGGTCACAGGAGGTCAGCAAGTGTGTGAAAAATGCCTGTTTTTGATAGAATTGTACTTTTTATCAAAGGTTTTGCAAAGTTTTCAATCAAATTTGGTATAAACGTAGCTGATGATAACACCTTTCTATGCTTTTTTTATTTAGTTGAGCCCTCATGAAGGTCAATGGTCATGGAGGGTTGACAAATTTGTGAATAATGCATACATTTTATCCATGCATACATTCATATTTCACTGCTACAAATCCAACCCTTTACTTAATAATAATAATATACCACTTAAGCACCAAATTAATGATGCTCTACGTGCTTTACAAGATTAAAAATCACAGAACAAAAGGTACAAGAAAGTAATTCATTCAGTCCTCTCTGCGCCGTCTGGTGCTTGAGGCGACGGCAAGGGAGCGCCACTTTTGTCTGTCAGCTGCTATTTTGGGTGCTGTTTGCAGAGTAAGGCCTCTGTTCTTGAGCTCTCGCTCCACGGTTCGGCGCCACGTCTCCTTTGGTCGCCCACGGTTTCTCTTCCCCTGTGGTGTCCATCTCAGTGCCACCCTTGGTAATAAGTTGGGTGACATTCTGCAAACGTGGCCTAGCCATCTCCATCTCCGTGTGGCAATGGTTTCAGCGATGCTGTCTGCGCCTGCTCTCTTCCGTAGTTCCTCGTTTGTAATCATGTTTGGCCAGAAGACCTTCATGATCCGTCGCAGGCACTTGTTCTGGAAGACTTCCAGCTTGCGTTCCGTAGCAGTAGTGGATTTCCAGCACTCTGACCCATAGAGAAGGACACTCAGCACGTTACTCTTAAAAATACGAAGCTTGGTGTGGATGCTCAGGTTTGTGGTCCTCCAGATGGGTTTCAGCATTGCGAAGGCTTGGTTGGCTTTACTGATTCTTGTGGTGATCTCCCTTGTGCAGTCTCCATCTGTGGTAACCTTGCTGCCCAGGTACGTGAACTCGTCCACCTCTTGCAGAGGTTGGTCATTGATGGTGATTGGGTCGCCCACTATGGTGTTCTTCCTCATGACTTGAGTCTTCCTAATGTTGACCCCGAGACCTATGGAGCTTGCTGACTGTGTCAACTGTTGTGTCTTCTGTTGCATGTCCTGGTTTCTGCTTGCCAGCAGCCCGATATCATCGGCGTAGTCGAGGTCATCCAGCATTGAGGTCAGCGTCCACTGAATTCCCTGCCTCCTTCCCTCTGTGGTGCGGCGCATGATCCAATCAATTGCCATTGAGAAGAGGATCGGCGAAAGAATACATCCTTGTTTCACTCCGGTTTCCACCTTAAACGGTTCGGTGAGCTGGTTGTTGTGGACGACTCTGCACTCAAAATTCTTGTACAGGGACCTGATGACGTTGACAAGTTTCTGGGGGATTCCATAGTATCGCAGGATTTTCCAAAGGGAGTCTCGATGCAGACTGTCGAAGGCCTTCTCAAAGTCCACAAAGACCACATAGAGGGATCCATTCCATTCGTTAGACTGTTCAAGGATCTGTCTCAGGACGAAAATATGGTCAATGCAGGACTTGCCTTTCCTAAAGCCTGCCTGCTCCTGGCGAAGGATGCCATCCACTGCTGACGTAATGCGTTCAAGGAGAATGCGGCTGAAGATCTTGCTGGTGAGGGATAGTAAGGTGATGCCTCGCCAGTTGTTACAGTTCCCCAAGTCTCCTTTCTTTGGAAGTTTGACGATGGTGCCGGTCTTCCAATCGCTCGGCGCTTCTTCAGTGTCCCAGATCTTTTGAAAAATCTGACAAAGAAGCTGCGGCGTTACCGTATCTTCTACTTTCAGCATCTCGGGGCACACTCCGTCATCGCCAGGTGCCTTCCCGTTCTTCAGCTTTTGAATGGCCTGCTTGACTTCCGCAATAGTAATGTTGCCGAGGTCAATGTCCAGGTCCTCCTCCGCTTCAGGAATGTCAGTGAGGGTTGGTGGGTCTGAGCGGTTCAGGATGGACTCGAAGTGTTGCTTCCATCTCTTCAGCTTCTCTTCCTCTACTGTGACATGAGTTCCATCTTCAGCTCTCACTGGAAGGTCATGGTACTGCCCGTAATCGCCCTTCAGCTTCTTGGTGTTCTGGTATACTGTCTTCATGCCTCTCTGTTTTGCAGCTGCCTCCGCTTCTTCTGCCAGCCTTTCTGTGTGCATTCTCTTGTCTCTTCTCGCTGATGTCTTCACCGCTTGATCTTTCTCTCTGTATTCTCTTGATATTCTTTCCTTCAGTCTTGGTGATTTGGTGTCCAAAAGTTTCTTGATCTGTCTTCTCTCTTCTATGCGATCCCCCACCTGGGTCTGCCCTGGGGGACCTGGGTGGGGTTAGGTACTTTTTAGTTCCCAGGGTCACCCTGGTCAGCCCCACAGGGTGAGTTTTTCTCTCTATTCTGGGGCATGTTTTTCTGTCTACCTGAGGTCCATTCACCTGTATTTGCCTTTTTAAAACTCTCCCTACTGTCTGCACTACCTGTAGCTCTTGATATTGGATGTGTGTTGCTAAATGGTCTTAGCTTTATTTAGGCCCCATGTGTTAGGTTTATTTAACGTATTTGACCGGCTGGCGACATACATTCAATGTTCTGTTTATTTTTTTTTTTCACAAGCAGTGCAGGCACGTCCTGAGAAAGCCTTGTTGCTGTCGGGACGTTAAGCAATGTACAATCAATCAATCTTCTATGCGAGCCCACGTGTCTTCTGAGATCCACTCTGTCTTCCTGCTCTTTCTGTATCCTAAAACTTCCCCTCCTGTTTCCTTCATGGCTCTGTTGAAATCTTCAATAGTCAGCGCTGTCTCATCTTCCAAAACACTAAATCTATTCCTGAGGGCCAACCTAAACTCTTCTTTCACTTTTGGGTCTTTCAACTTGGCCACGTCGTAGCGCTGATTTCTGGTGTCTCCTATCTTTACTTTCCTAAGCTTCAATGTCACCTTCCCCACCAGAAGACTATGGTCGCTGCCAATGTCAGCATGTCGCATCACTCGCACATCCTGCAGAGAGTGCCTCCAGCGACCGTTAATGATGATGTGGTCGATCTGGTTCTGGGTCTTGCCGTCTGGTGATTTCCATGTGAGTTTGTGGATCTCCCTATGCGCAAACAGGGTCCCTCCTATGACTAAGTCATTTTCCTCGCAGAAATTGACCAGCCTCTCCCCGTTGTCGTTGATCACACCCGCTCCATGTCGTCCCATGGTCCTCTCTCTGTCTTCATTGTCGCAGCCGACCTTAGCGTTGAAGTCACCGATCAGCATCAGCACGTCATGTCGAGGGATGTCTTCCAAAACAGCTTGGAGGGCGTCGTAGAATGCATCCTTATCCTCTTCTTCCACGTCGTCTATCGGTGCGTAGCCCACAACAGTAGACAGCTTTGCGTATTTGGAATTCATCCTGACGTACAGCAGGCGCTCGTTCACAGGTTTCCACTGTAGAACGGTGTTGGCCTTGCTCTTATTGATGATGACAGCAACTCCTTCTCGGTGTTCGTTGTCTGTTCTTCCAGACCAGATGATGACTTCTCCGGAGCTCAACCTCTGTTTGCCAGCACCAGTCCATCTTGCTTCTGTTACTCCCATGAGATTTAGTTTGTGGCGGTTCAGTTCACTTACTGCTTGCGCCAGCTTTCCAGTCTGGTAGAGCGTTCGCACATTCCAGCATCCAATTCTGATCCATTGTTTTGGCGTCAGGAGTTCTGCTATCGGGGTGGAGACGTCCTTGCAGCTTTGGTCCCCATCCGTCATAAGTCCAGTTTCCTGGTCTGCTTCGCTCCCAGCGCCGGTTGTCGCTTTTTCCCTTGTTGTCGTTTCCGTAGCAAGTTTCTTTTTACAGGGTGGAGTCGCTAGCCCCACGCCTAACCCTCCTCCTTTATCCTGACTTGGGACAGGCAGTTAAGCCCCCAAAGGGGCCTCCCTGGTGGAGTTACAAGAAAGTAAAAGCTACAATAAATGTTACAACTGAAGTGACACATATCAAAAACTCACACACGCACATACACACACACCATTACAAGAACAGTTACTGCCAAAGATTTCTAATGCACTGAAAATGCGTTTTAACTATAAGCATAAGAAAAAAGATAGGTTTTGAGCTGCAATTTAAAAGCAGACAGAGTTGGAGCATGTCTGATGTGGGCTGGAAGGTCATTTCAGGGACTGGACCAAAATAAGAAAAAGCACACTGGCCCTGGCCTGACTTCTTTCACCTAGGAACACTGAAAATATGCGTGTCTGATGCAGAATGGAGGGATCTTGAAGGCATGTAAATATGAACCAGGTTAGACAAATAGGGGGGAGCAGAACCGATAATAACATTGTAACAAATGACAGAAACTTTGTACACAATTCTTGAGATACAAGCAGCCAGTGCAGGTCAACAAGTAAGTTACTTATGTTTGAAGACTTGCTCATGCTCATTTCAGTGATCTGTTGGAAAGCTCAAGGTCACAAAGAAGACGGTTATTATGCAGATTGGTCATACACGTGAGCCGTAAGGGCTTTTCCTTTCTTGCTCAATACAGAGGCAGGTGTCTTGTTTCATCTATGCAAAAAAAAAAGTTTAATGTGGACTTGACAAAGGTGGGTCAGTCGGGCGAGAGGAAACAGCTTACTTCTTCTTTTGGCCTGAAGATAAAGTGAGATAATATGAGTTACATACAATGCATGACAGGACAAAAGCGGAGTATGAGCTGTGGAGGTTAGAACAACAATACCTACAGCAGATAAGTTTCTGGGGTGTATATTACAGTTGTGTTAACCTATTCACTGCCTAGAAAGAGTTAACACAATCCAGCTGCGAGACACAGATCATCATGAGCCTGGCAGGTGCGGGGGGCTCATGAGGATCTATGTTTCTTGCTGACACCACTTTGTTATCTATGTTCCTTGGACGGTAGTGGCTCTTTGGCGTTGAATTAACGAAAGATTTCAAAAACTCGGTCTGCGTTCACTGGCGGTGAAGAGGTTAACCCATTTATCCCCGACGCCCTGGGTTGACCATGATAATTCAAGGGCAGTGCCAGATTAGCTTGGTGCCGACAGGGCAGTGCCAGATTAGCTTGGCGCCTGTTGGCGCCAAGCTAATCTGGCACTGCCCTTGAATTATCATGGTCGATCCATCTCCTGCGACTGGTGCATAGTCATTAGATGACGCCTCCAAAATTTGGGAAATATGGCTATCGGGCTGAATGAGTTAATCGTGTTGGTGTTTTCTGTATTTCAGCTGCATCCTTTCCAGCTCATGAAGACCATCATTGAAGATGTGAGTATAGTGATGTACACAAACACATGTAAAGGTATGCACACACAGGTATGTGTGCATGCATGCATACACAGAGGCAACCTGTCATGCAGACACTAAAGATGTGTGTAGTGATACACACATGCACGCACACACACGCATGCATGCACAGACATGCATTCTATGGAATGGAAAACATTTAGTAAGGAAAGTAGAAGGGCCAAGTGGCCGGGATCTGGAGGTGAACACCTGTACATGCATTGTACAACAAACCAAGGGGAATTGCATATATTGATTGTATCGATTGTATGTACGTGTGTGTGTGTCTGCCTGCCGGTGCTTAACCAGCTGTTGAACAGTGTCGTATTTTCCCTTTCAGAGTCACCTTGTTCTTCCTACAGAGCAGTTCTCTCCAGAGTTTGTCAACTTTGTCACACAGTGGTGGGTTCTCTATTAGCTCTTTGCATGCTATGTAAACTTTGGTTGTAACAAATTGCCAGGGGGCCACATTTTTGGCTCACGTGCAAAGCAAAAGTGAGTCTATGTTCTGGGCCTGTGGTCGTCCGTCCGCCGACATCCATGGTAAACTTTAACGTTGGCATTTTCTCGGAGACTATTCAAGCCACAGTCTTCAAACTTGGCAAGACCTTTCTAAACATACCAACTTGAGTGACTCTCACATAGGTCAAGGTCACGGGATCAGGAAATAGGTAAAAAATAGAGAGCTATAATTTGACATAATTTATTTTTTTCTTGAACTATTCATAACTTCAGATCCAAACTTGGTACAAAGATACCTGATGGAAAGACCTTTCTATGCATACTAATTTGGTTGATCCCTCAGAAAGGTCAAGGGTCACAAGAGATCGGTAAATGTGTGTAAAATACCAATTTTTGTCTACCATATTGAAAATACGGTAGACTTTGAAATGGGGCTGGTCGGAGCAAATTTTGGAGCATGCACATGACGATTTTAGTGTGCTGGGCAGAAATTCTGCCAAAGAAGTAACAAGATAAAATGACGTCACGTCTAGCTACGCAAACCTTGCTAGAGAACGTCTTTTTGGCACCAAAGCACCATATGTGTGTGTGTGTGTGTGTGTATGTGACAGCGACTAGAGCCCACGTTTGAGGATGGACAAGCTTGAAATTGTATGATATTGTCCCTAAAATAATAATCTCAAATTGATTAAGATGCTAATTGGCGAGAAAATGTCCGTTTCACAAAAACCGGTTGATCCTCACTGGAGTAATTTTTCTTATTTTTACTAGATATTTCGCATATAGCTAGATAAAAGGGAGATATTAAATGAGTTCGTTAACCAGCATTGTACCTATAGAACTTTTTGAGTGATTATTAATTTTTACAAAATATATATATTTATATATATGGGGCAGTCCGTGGCGCAGTGGTTAAGGCGCCTGCCACCAATGCTAAGGTGCGAGGTTCGATTACGGGTTCCGGCGTCGGATTTTTCTCCTCTAGTAAGTGTCACCGTTAATTCGGGCGGACCGTCGGGGGTTCTTTCTCCGGGTACTCCGGCTCTTCCTCCCCCTCCACTTTGGTATCAGTTTCAGTCCACTTAATCAAATTTCAAATACAAACGATTTTGAATTTCCAAAACTTCAGTAGCTCGCTTGAGCTTGCCCTTAGCACCACGTGAAAGTTCTGTGTTTACGTTCAGTGTGTGAGTGAATGCGCGTGATTCACGTGAGCGTGCTTGTTGGGTTCAGTTCGCGGCGGCGCTTTGAGCCGATTTTCAATTGGGATAAAGCGCCTATTTAATGCGCTTGTTGTTATTATTTTCACCTATTTGGGATTAATTTCACAAATTATTTGGGATTAATCTTAAAACAATTGAATCTTTATGAAAAAAACAATCTTATTAATAATCGCATGATTTTTTATATACAGTATTTACATAAGCCTACAGTTTGTCTCGGCTGTCGGGTACGATTAGGTCAATTGTGACCTGTATGCCCTAGGTGTGAAAATCGGACAATTCTCTGCACCACTTTTTCGGAGTCATTTGTAAAACAGCTCACATAACTTTAATTTTTCTTTTACAAAAAAACCTATCTTCTCATTATGATTTTTCATAAACAGTGTTTGCATACGCCTGCTGTTTGTCCTGGCTCTGGGGTAGGATTAGCTCAAATTGTGACCTGTAAGCCCTAGGTGTGAAAATCAGCAAGAAAATTGCAAAGTTGATCCTCTGATACGTCAAATGTTAGTGATGATGAGCGACGTTTAACATTGAGTCGCCACTATGAACACGGCGTCGTGGGACTAATGCCAGGACTTGAAGCTTGAAGTGACGTCATTTCGCTGTGCATGCTATTATTTTTCAAAATAGCTACGCTATGCCAGATCACAGAGCTTACGAATGGCGGGAATGGCTGTGTGTCCGTCTTTATTTTTGTGTGCCAGTGTTTGTGGATCAGACTGTGGGTTAGAGTAGCCTGATAGAGATGGATTCCTGTTGCTACACGAGCCCACAGAGCATACTAATGGCGGAAAGCGCCGTACATCTGTTTTTATTTGTGTGTGTTGATCGGCAGAGGTTGGCTTAGAGAGGAGGGAAATGGATCAGCATAATAAGTCTAAAAATATAAACTCTGAATGTTCCTAAAAGATAAACGCATGTGAGCTCCAAACAATACGGTAGACTTGGGGATGAAATCCTCATCTTGTTGATACATTGTAATATTGTAGTTGTTATCAACAGTTTTGCAAACTTTTCAATCAAATTTGGCACAAAGGTAGCTGATGATTTATAAGACTTTCCTATGTATACTAATTTAGTCAACTTATCACAGAGGTCAAGGGTGACGGGTGTTTGACAGATGTGTGAAAACTGATAAAATTTTGAGAAAACATGGATTTTGCTGGTGCAGAAGCCATCCCTTTACTTATTGTCACAAAGGTCACACATCTCTCTCTCTCTCTCTCTCTCTCTCTCTCTCTCTCTCTCTCTGTGTGTGTGTGTGTGTGTGTGTGTGTGTGTGTGTTTAGTCTTAGTAACTGACATCAAGACAAATTCCAATGTTTTTATTGTTTTGTACATGGAAACATATGGCAATAAACCATCTTATCTTATCTTAAAAAAATGTAGATTGGTTATACACGTGAGCCATAAGGGCTTTGCCTTTCTTGTTCTTATATCCAAAGTTTGTTATAAGCGAAGTAATTTACATAGATTGTTGTTGGGACCTCTGTAAGTTTTTTTATATTTAAAAATTTTTATTTTTATTTTTTATTGACACTTTTTTAAAAATAGTAACAAGGAAAACAAAGAGTGCATATGGTACAAATACAACATGTACACAGATACACTCGCCCAAAATGATAATAAATAATTTCAGCACGATTAAACTAAAGTGGCGTGTGTTTGTGGAGAGAGAGAGAGAACGTGTTCTTTTAGCGTGTATTGTGAATGTCTGCATGTGTGTATCGGTAACAGACTATTGTCAGAATTTAAGCAAAAAAAAAAAGTATGGATATCTCGGAGATAATGAACCGTATGAGGACAAAAAGATTCCAACTGCAGTCTGTACAAATTACCAGAAGTTAACAGAAAAGGTAACAAATGTTAACTATCTTACAAAAAAATCCAAATATGGCAACCACAGCTGTGTAAAACGGCTAATTTTGTTTTTCATAGTAGATACATATCTTTCTGTACAGTACCTGTTTCTGAATTCTGCTAAAAAGACTGGAAAGTTTAACTGCAGATTCAAACAGCGGCAACGGTAAATGAAATGTTTTGCCATTAATAAGAGCAAATCAAGCAATGGGTCCGTCCGCAGCCCCTCTTTCACCCAGAAAACAATTAATTCTGTACTAAATTCATCATTTTCACAATGAGCACATTTTTCCTTTAATCTGTTCAGTAATTTGTCCCAAAAAACGTCCTCAACTCTGCACTCAAAAAACAGGTGTTCAATAGATTCCTTAGAGAGTGAACAAAAGGTACAAAGGTTTGAATCCTTTAGCTGTTTATAGCGTAAGTAAACATTGGCTGTCAGTATTCTATGTATAATTTGGTACTGAACCACCGTAATTTGGTGTCTTGTGTGACTGTTATAGGGTGCAAAAAAATGGGTTTCCACTTTAGATCATTATAATTGTTTTTCCGTTTTTCGATGCTTGTAGGTGGTGTCATTTTATTTAAGAACACATTGTATATACCTCTTGTACCATTTTTGTGCTTAACCATTTTCATTCGGAATACACCACTGTGTGAAATAAGTTTGACTAAAATAGTTCAAGGGTAGTGCCAGAATAGCTTGGCGCCTCTAGTTGCCAAGCTATTCTGGCACCACCCTTGAACTAAAGCTATTGGTCTATATCCTTATCTGTAAGTACTATAATGTAGCTTGCACATGGCAGTGTACAAATGTGAAGCTTTTAGCCTCAGTATGATATGGGTTAAGGACAATATCCAAGGGTGTACCTATATCGGTTACATCAACTGCATCCATCCATATTCGTAACATTTTTCTTTTGTACTTCTTACAGCACTCGTTCTGCTGTAGTAAGCAAGAAAAGAAAAGAAACATCTGCACCAAAAAGTTCACAAAACACTTCAAAACTGACAATGTCGGCCATTATCGTCCATTACATCTCCAATTGTAAAAATGTTTATTTCCTCAAAATACATTACCGATGACATGACTAATAGGAAATGTCTACTTACTCACACAATTTTAGCCTAGGAACCTGTTGTGTTACCACACAACCCGGGAGGCACTCGGGGAACCCCCAGAGGGGCCTAGAGTTGTCTCCCGTTACTGCCCATCCGGTTCCAAGTCACGAGGTGACCAACCAGTCATGCTATTTAGCTCGCGCCGTGCAGACGGGTTTCTGCTAGCCTACGGTTTTTTTACTATTGCTTGGGCGACCGGTTGCTTCGAGCGCCGGTCTCGGTCTTCTCAGTTAGACTTCTGCTTGCGCCGACCCTGCCTGTGCCCTGTGTGGGTCTGCTTCGTTCACTGAGCTTTCGCCTGCCTCTCTCTCCGGCGTCGTGAGTGGCTTGGACCTCTCGGTGCGGACTTGCTGGGGCACCGCCCACCTTCGCGCGCTGTCGGTGATATGGTTTTTCCTTCCCCGTTCCCGCTCCTGTTGAGAGATAAGGTAGCGGTGTGTTAGCCCTTGGCCAGCTCCCGGGCTGGGCACCGGTTCGAGCGGAGGCGCATCATTCTTCATCTTCGCTGTTTCTTTTGCGCCAAGTGCCCGGCATAGCTTGGCGGGGCCCCACGTGCCCACGCCTCCTCCCCTTTCAGGCTGATGGGTGGGGCAGGATTTGGTGCTTACCTGCTTGATTGTACCTTGTTGTTCCTTGTGGTACTGTTAGGCGTCGATGGCTCGCTTAGCTTGGCGGGGCCCCTCATGCCCATGCCCTTTCGTTGAAAGAAATGTTGCAGTGCAAGACGCTTGCCACATACATGTACTTGTCGTGTCATGCTATGTTGAATGCTTGCCTTAGCGGGGCCCCACTTGCCTGCGCCCACGCCCCTTTCATGTTGATCGATGTGGCAGTACCAGACGCTTCCTACATGCCTATACTTGTCGTGACATGCTGTGTTGAATGCCTGCCTTCGCTTGGCAGAGCCCCACGTGACCCGCTTCTTGCCTTGCTTGTTGACAGGTGTTGCAGTACCAGGCGCTGGCCTCCATGCTTGTGGCTTGTTTTCCCTGATGTGTCGTATGCTCGCTTTAGCTTGGCGGGGCCCCACTTGCCCACGCTCTCTAGCTTTCACGTTGTTAGATGTTGCGGGAAGACACTTACTTGCATGCTTGTACCTGGTTTCTTTGTACCAGTATTTTGCGAAGGCTCTTCTTCGATGGGCGGGTTCCCACAGGCCCTCGCCCTCGTGCCCCCATGTCTGTTTTGTGTTGACAGGTGCGGATCTGGGATTCAGTTGCCGTCGGACCACCACAAGGGCTGTCTCCACTGCGCCCGATGCGCCTCCGACCACGCTTGCAACACCTGCTCCGCCTGGCCCGAGCTGCGCAGTTAGGGAGCCTTACAGACGCGAGCGACCAGCGCCAGTGTGTGATCCTTCGCCAGTCGAGGCGCCACTCCCCATGCCCGGAGCAGTGACCGCACGAGACTGCTCTGACCTTGTGGAATGGATGCCACACCGGACGCGTGAGCCCAGCACTCCTGGCAGGACTGCTATCAACGCAATCGCTTCCAGGAGGGAGCCCGCCCGGACAAAGCCCGCTGGTTCCTACGGGAAGCCTACTTGCCGGCAGAGAGCCCGCCTCACTGAGCCCGGCTCGGTGTGACGCACCTTGCGCTGTACCTTGTCCGCTGTCAGTCCTTGCTCGTCTCCAAGTAGAATGCCCGCTGACTCTTATGGGGAGTCGCTTCACCAGCAGAGAGCCCGGCTCGTTGAGCCCGGCCCGGAGAGACCTTTAGCCACGCGTCCGAGGACTTCGGGCAGTTCAGAGCCCTCACGCCGCTCCAGCCCTACCCGACGCTCACGTTCCCCGGTTCGAGCGCAGGAAGGACCACGCTTCGCTCTGCGCCAGGGACCGCAGCCCCCACTGCACGGGTGTCGTCGGCGCGTCCAGGGGCCGGATGCTTGACAGCCTTCTAGCTCTTACAACACGGTTGAAGGAGAAAGGGAACGCACGCCGCGCCGCACGCGTGACCCGGCACTGCTAGCAGAACTGAAGTCAACGTGCGGACTAAGAGCGCCAGCCTCATGGAGCCCGGCCTACGGGGACGCGCCACGCGCCGCCCCTTGTCCGCTATCAGTTCTAGCTCGTCTCTCACGCTCGCTGACTCTTCCGGGGAGTCAATTTGCCGGCAGCACGGCTTTACCAGCCAGTGCTGGCGCCTAGCACTTAGTTCGCTTCCAGCTGCCAGAGAGATAAGGCGCCGCGAGGTCACATTCCACTCTCGCCCGCTCATTCTATTTATATCACACTTGGTACTGTGGGGTACACACGGCTCTACAGTGTGACCGGCGCTCTGCCGCTATAACAACTACCTACTGGTTTGTATTCATAACACATCTCTGCCTAAAGTGACTGTTGTGGAAGCAACATCGTTCAAAAGTTGAAATTCTCACCTACACACAGATACCAAACATGACAACATTACGACTTACACTTGTGTAGCAGGTTATGATGAAAATAAAGGGAACGCGAATTTGTTGATGTATGATGTCGGTGTTTGTTGTGAAATTGACAAAGTTCCCACAGCCATAACACGAAGACGTAACTTTTCCCAACGAAACACACTTGCATGCGTAAGGGTCAGCATGCCTACAGTAAGTATCACTTACCGGATTTTCGTTCCATGGTGGGGGACGGAAGCAGGAGGGTAGTTAATGAGGTCACTGACAGGTCGCGTGTTCTGGCATTTCTAGCCCGCAGCCGTTTTGGTACTCAACAGACTGCTATTGCCATCCCGAAATCCGATCAGTCCATAACAGGTCACAATATTCAATAGTGTTTTTAAACATACCTTGAGGTTTAACACATTTTCTGACGCACTAGACATAAGAACCGAATACCGAGTTTCTGTTCACAGATACACTGACAACTCCGGTGCCGTCTATGCGAGAATTTTTTTCTGTTTGACTACTGGAGGAATGACAGAGTGGAGGACGGGTGACACGAGTGTCATGTGCTCGGTCATGAGCAGTCTGAGTTTTTCCTCCTCTGTCTGCAAGCCATATGTCCTGCTCTTTAGAATGTTAATGGTAGCGTGACTCTCTTCACCTCCCTGCTTACCATGAAGCGCCAAACCAAATCCCCACTTTGTCATAAATTCAATGCAGTGACATTCCAGGATATGTTGTTTCGGAATGATGCTACTGGCTGGAAAAGTACTTCGAAAAAAAACGCATGTAGTTTGCAATCTTGTCATTGATGTCTTGCATTGATTCATTCTTGCTCTTCACCGGCATTTTGTGAGAAACATTATTAGTGCTGTTATTAGTGTCAGTGTTATGAGTGTCACATTCCGCGGATTGAAACGATCGTTTCACACCCATGCCGCGAACCCCACTTTGCTGGTCGTCCTCCTTTACCTAGCTGCATGAAGTGAACACACGCGACACATTCTTCAACACTCGTATTTGGATCAAACATGGTCCAAATGTGTTGTGATGAGGCAATATCAGACGCCGCATTTCGCGTTGTCTCCTCGGACACGCGTGTTTCAGTCGAGTCTATCCGTTTCATCCGACTATAGCAACTCCTACACATTGTTTTTGAGTGCATCATGTCTTTGTCTTCCTGGATATTAATTCCATAACACTTGTGGAGTAAGTGTTCATAATTGATACAAAGAAATGACTTTTTATCACTGTGTTTCTTTTGTGATCTCTCGCCACATATTCTGCACAATGCATTTACTCTCATTGCATGGAACACACCTGTGTGTACACAGACTGTACGCGTTTCATCAGACTCCATCATGATCAAAAGTTAAATCAAAAGTACATTTACAAGGTTGACTGTTAGTGTTACACTATTTCCCAAGAAAGAAACGTGGCTATCTCCTCCAATAGTATCCGTGTAACTAAGCCCTCTCTTTCCCCAATTCCGGGAGTGTACAATAAGGCGGATGTCTGGAACTTGTCTGTTGACACCTGTCAGTGACCTCATTAATTACCCTCCTGCTTCCATCCCCCACCATGGAACGAAAATCCGGTAAGTGATACTTACTGTAGGCATGCTGACCCTTATGCATGCAAGTGTGTATCCTTGGGAAAAGTTACGTCTTTGTGTTATGGCTGTGGGAACTTTGTCAATTTTACAACAAACACCGACATCATAAATCAACAAATTTGCGTTCCCTTTATTTTCATCATAACCTGCTACACAAGTGCAAGTCATAATGTTGTCATGTTTGGTATCAGTGTGTAGGTGAGAATTTCAACTTTTGAACGATGTTGCTTCCACAACAGTCACTTCAGGCAGATTTGTGTTATGAATAGAAACCAGTAGGTAGCGGCAGAGCGCCGGTCACACCGTGTACCGCACAACACGCGACCTGTCAGTGACCTCATTAACCACCCTCCTGCTTCCGTCCCCCACCATGGAACGAAAATCCGGTAAGTGATACTTACTGTAGGCATGCTGACCCTTACGCATGCAAGTGTGTTTTGTTGGGAAAAGTTACGTCTTCGTGTTATGGCTGTGGGAACTTTGTCAATTTCACAACAAACACTGACATCATACATCAACAAATTCGCGTTCCCTTTATTTTCATCATAACCTGCTACACAAGTGTAAGTCGTAATGTTGTCATGTTTGGTATCTGTGTGTAGGTGAGAATTTCAACTTTTGAACGATGTTGCTTCCACAACAGTCACTTTAGGCAGAGATGTGTTATGAATACAAACCAGTAGGTAGTTGTTATAGCGGCAGAGCGCCGGTCACACTGTAGAGCCGTGTGTACCCCACAGTACCAAGTGTGATATAAATAGAATGAGCGGGCGAGAGTGGAATGTGACCTCGCGGCACCTTATCTCTCTGGCAGCTGGAAGCGAACTAAGTGTCAGCTATGGTAAAGGCGTGGCAGGGAGCCTGCCTCACTGAGCCCGGCTCTCAGAGACTAAGTGCCACGTCTCCCAGGACCTCAGATGGTTGGAGCCCCCTCGAGTTACCAGCTCCTCAGGGCGGTCGCGCTCCCCCTGGGACGCTTGTTCGGAAGGACCGCCGTGCATACTGTACAACCGGACGCAGCCCTCTCCGCTCGGCGTCTTCGCGCTCGGCCCAGTGTACTGTGCGACCAGCCTCTAGCGCCACCGTCTGCATGCTTACGTGTGGGACACGTGAGCCCAGCGCTTCTCCTAGGACTGCTCTCAAGGCGACCCTTCCCCCGAGGGACACCGCCCGGACAAGCCGGTAGAGCGCCCGCTTCTCTGAACCCGGTCTCCTTGGACGCGCCGGTGCCGTCCACTCGTCGCTACTTGGCCCGCGCGCGAACCCTTACGGGGAGTCGTTAGCCGGCAGAGAGCCCGGCTCGCAGAGACTAGGGTCCACTCGTCCACGGCCACTGATAGAGAGTGGCACCACAGGCGACGCACTAGCAATGATAGCCCCCTTCGGGAGAGGACCTGTGTGGTCAGTTCGAGGAGCCTTCGTCTGGGGAGTGCTATGGGACGGTGGAACCCTGAAGCGCGGACTTACCAGGGATTTGATCCGCACGATCGGAGGAACGGTCACACTGTCTGGAATCTATACGTGGCAGGGACCGTGACCGGGCTCTCTTCTCGTTGCCTCGCTCTTCGCCGGCCGATCGGAGGACCAGTCATAGCGCCTCGCTCCGCCAGCCTTAGCTGCGGCAATGGACTTCAGAGTTCCAGCTGGGTGCAGCAGTTCCTGAGACCATGGGGCGGCCGTCGCTATTCTCCAGAGATGCAGGTCCGACGACAGCGGGATGGCGCACGGCGCGTGATGATGTCTCTTCTCCCCTCTCCTCTTTGCCCGGCGGCGGCATAGTTCCAGCGTGGCGCTGCACGGACCTCGTCTGGACACCGGGCTTCGCGGCCTCCAGCTAGCACCTCAGTCCGTGGGACAAGTCTGGCAGGCTTCACTTGGCAGCGGGCGCAGTGACCAAACGCTATTGTGCCGACCCTTTAGAACAGACGCCGTGCCGAATGCGTGCACCCAGCACTGCTCGGAGAACTGAAGTCAATGTGCGGACACACAGCGCCCGCCTCACGGAGCCCAGCCCACGGGGACGCGCAGCGCACCGCCCCTTGTCCGCTATCAGTTCTCGCTCATCTCTCACGCTCGCGAACTCTTCCGGGGAGTCCATATGCCGGCAGGGAGCCCGCCTCACTGAGCCCGGCTCTCGGAGATGAAGGGCCACGCGCCCGAGGACCTCAGAACCTTTGGAGCCCTCTCGAACGTACCACACCATATCGTTGAGTCGTTGGCAGGGTTTGTGCTTACGTGGAGACGCAGCTTCGATTTCAGCGGGTGGAGGCGGCATCCCGTGGACACCGAGACAACCACCTCTCAACGCACGGTGGATGATCCGGAGGCGTACGGTCTGGCGCGGACACAGACTCAACCGCATGGGTGAACCGCATCAGTTCTCAGGACGTACTGACGGTGACTACAGCAGCAACACCCCCTGCTCCTTCGGCGTCCACCCTGCGGAGACATAGTGGCCCGGGTGCCGGGACTCAGATGCTTCGCCCTCTTCGGCAGTCTTGGACGGACACTTCGTGGCGTGCTTCGGGATGCCCCTTTCCTCCCCCCCCCCCCAGCCCCCTCTCCTCCGCTTCCCATGGGTTCGATGTTACTCTCTCCGGCTGGGAGTCGCACCTGCTTCCGCGGTTCCTCGCGACGTCCGGCCCTGGCCTCCAGAGCTGGTGGACAGTTACGTCAACTGGTTGGAGCTGCAAGCAATCTGGCTAGCCCTCATCGCGTGGGAAGCTCACCTCCGGCGCCAGTAGCGGCGCGGACTACGCGACGGTGGTTCCTGCGTTCAGAAGCGGCATGTCCCCTGCGCACGGAGGGGACACTACGCCAGGACTTCGTTCAGATGAGCGGCGCGCACTGGGTGACGTCTAGGTTCGACCTGTTCCCCACGAAGGGGATTCACCAGCTGGACCTCTTTGTCGCCCCGACCCCCGACCCTGGGCAGTCGACATGCTCTCCATCCCGTGGGTCGGATTCATCGCGTATGCTTACACCCCGACGCCCTCGTTTCCTAAATCCTCCTCAAGCTTCGAGGATGCTAGGCGGGCACCTTGCTGGTCGCCCTCTTGTCCTGGGACCAGCCCTGGACCATCAGCCTTCTCAGCCCCTCCATGGACCCCCCCCCCCCCCTCCCTGCTACCCACGCTGAGCATGGTGCTCAAGCGACCATGGAGCGTCCCCTCCTTCACGCCTGGAGTTGTGCAGCATGCCCTCACCCTGGAGGCTTCTCGCGTGCAGCAGTGGAAGCGACCGCTGCGGCCCGCGGACCTTCCGCACGACACGTCTACGAGGGAACGTGGTGAGTACTGTGCTCCTGGTGCGATGACCGGCGCCCCTCTCCCTCCGACCTAACTAATTCTCATCTCGCGGACTTCTTCCGCTGGCTCTTCAAGGACCAAGGGTTGGCCCCTATCACCATCAGGCGGTTCCTGTCTATGATGGCCGGCACCTCGGCCACCTGGCGCCTGTAAAACATTGCCCGGATGGCTCCCCTCGGCCTGCAGCATTCTTTGCCCCGCTCGCTCATTCCTCGCTGGGACCTACCCTGGGAAATGATGTGGCTGTGGTCAGTGTGGCACTCTGCGCTGGGCATCACTCTGGTGAGGAGGACGTCACTGCGGTCCCTCTGACGCACTAGGACATAGTCGATAAGGTGCCAGTGTTTGGAGCGAGGATGCATCCAGGTGGTCTTTCGACTGTCCTTTTGCTGAAAAGTAGTGTTGGTGATGACCAGTTGCTGCTCCGCACAGAACTCCAACAGTAGGCGGCCATTGTCATTGCAGTTCCCCACGCCATGCTTGCCGAGGACTCCTTTCCAGGCTTCAGAGTCCTGGCCCACTCTGGCGTTGAAGTCGCCAAGGATGATGACTTTGTCGTTTGCAGGGGTACTCTGTAGGAGGCTGCGCAGGTCAGTGTAAAACTTGTCCTTTTCAGCAGGCTCTGCCAGGAGGGTTGGGGAGTACACACTGAGAAGGGTGACGTGTTGCTGGTGTCTCAGTGGGAGGCGCATGGACATGATGCGGTCTGAGTGGCCCGTTGGTAGGCAAAAGCGAACAGCGCTTTCGGGCGACTTTTCAAGCGGGTGTGGCACAATCAACAGCTGAAAACAGGCACCAAGATCAGCGTGTACAGAGCTGTGGTCCTCACCACCCTGCTGTATGGTTCCGAGTCCTGGGCCCTCTACCGCAGCCAACTACGACTCCTCGAACGCTTCCACCAGCGCTGCCTGCGTACCATCCTGGGCATTCACTGGAGTGACTATGTCACCAACGTCGAGGTCCTTGAACAGGCTGAAACTGTGAGCATCGAGGCTTTGCTGCTGCGGACACAGCTCCGCTGGGCGGGGCATGTCTCCAGGATGGAGGATCATCGCCTACCAAAGATCACCCTGTTCGGCGAGCTTGCTACTGGACACCGTGACAGAGGGGCGCCAAAGAAGAGATACAAAGACTGTCTCAAGAAGTCACTTAGTGCCTGCCAAATCGACCACCACCAGTGGTCTTCGCTTGCTGCGGACCGTGACACCTGGCGCTCCACCATTTACAAGGCAGCTGTCTCCTTTGAGGACTCTCACAGAGCTAGCCTTAAGGACAAGCGGCTCAGGAGAAAAAACAGAGATGCCGCAGCTCAGAACCCTGGCCATACCTTCCCCTGCAGCCACTGCGGTTGAACCTGCCTGTCTCGGATTGGCCTCCGCAGCCACGAACAAGCCTGCAGACGTCGTAGGCAACTCCTATAAAATCTTCGTTCGCGAAGTCAAGCCAAGCCACTCCGCCAGATTCGACCCGCTGCCGTTCGCCCGTTTGCGGATGTGACTCGTAGGACACGCTCCCCTTTGGCCCTTGCCACGGCGGCCCCGAGTCGGCGAGCTACGCGTGCTGTCTGCGCACCCTGCCTGCCTACAGTTTCGTTCGGATGGCCCCGTACAGCTCCTCATAGACCCTGCCTTCTTGCCAAGACCAGGTCTCCTTGACCGCGCCACAGGTGACCACCTTAAGGCCGCTGCGAGGGACAGACCTTTCCCAGGAGACCTGCCAACAAGATCCTGCGCGCACCCTATGCGCCTACCTATGCTGAACCAAAGCCGTCCGGAGAGGACGCTCACGCCTCCTTCTGCCCCTAAAGCCCGGTGGACCTGACTTACAGCCCAGACGATATCTTCCTGGCTACCAGGACCTCTCCTCACAGGGAGCGAAGAGGCTTAAGATACGCGCACACGAGGTACATCCCATGGCCACGAGCGTTTCAATCGACCGGAGCTGCGCTGTCAAGGACATCGTGGCAGCCATGGCCGGGCGAGCAGGATCGACCTTCGCCCGCTTCTACCTCAGGGATCTGCCAGGCCAGCGAGACAATCTTGCACTAGTGGGAAACATCTCTGCAGCGCAAGACTCCCTCCCGGCGCCACAGGCGCGCACTTAGCTAAAATTGTCGGGAGTTTGCGACAGGAAGGATGGCTCCGACTTAACCCATCTGCAGCGGTGTTGGGCGCGGCACCCTCCTCCTTTTCGCCATTCTTCCTATTAGTCATGTCATCAGTAATGTATTTTGAGGAAATAAATTCATTTTTCTCTATAAGGTATTTTTTCGAAAAATACTTACTGATGACATGACTCGGAGGACCCTCCCGCCTGCCCCCTCGCCGCTGGTGAGCTAAGTATTCCGACTGGTTGTCACCTCGTGACTCGGAACCGGATGGGCAGTAACGGGAGACAACTCTAGGCCCTTCTGGGGGTTCCCCGAGTGCCTCCTGGGTTGTGTGGTAACACAACAGGTTCCTAGGCTAAAATTGTGTAAGTAGACACTTCCTATTAGTCATGTCATCGGTAAGTATTTTTCGAAAAAATACCTTTTAGAGAAAAATAAATTTTTTTAAAAACCCAGTTGTCAACAAACTTCAATGAATCTTTTTTTCAACAGTTGTGGATTGAAAAACAGTGGTTCACTTTTGAAAGCATCGATACCTGGGGGGCAAAAAAGATTATTATATCCTTTAAAAATAACAGTCACTTCAGGGTTTTTCATCTCTAAACTTTCTAGAAAATAGGCACCAAAAACTGCACAATGTTTAATAATTATTATCATAAAGGGATGCGAGTAAAAGGTTCCAGTTTGTGCCCAAAGAAAACACTCTCCGAATCCAGGTGACCTTAAGTGCTTTGTAAAAAGCTTCAATATCCATTACCTTGAGCCCTCCTGTTTCATACTGTCTTGAAACTGTAGTTCTTTTTACTTTATCTCTTTTCCCTCCCAAGATGAAGTTAAACATCACCGTGTTAATTTCTTTAATAATTACACTTCCTGGGGAAGGCAAGGAGATAAAGAGATGTGTAAAAATTGAAAGAATTAAGGACTTGAAAACAACATTTCTTCCGATAGGTGTTAGATCTCGCAGTTTCCACTGCTTTACAATATTTTTCATTTTTGCAAGTTTTGGTTTATAATTCAGGAGTATGATATCAGACAGTTCTGTAGAAAAGGTAACTCCCAGCACTGTGAAGATAGCTGGATTTCAAGAGATGGTGGTGCACAGCGTGTAAGGCAAACCTGTTGTTTTTTTAATCCATACAGCAAGTCTTTTCAAAATTAATTTTTAACCCAGAAATTACTGCAAAATGTTCTAGCTCTAAGATGACACAATCAAGTGTTTTTTGGGACCCATCTAAAAACAATGACATCATCAGCAAACAATGAGACTAAGAATTCCTGTTCTTTGCATTTTATACCTGAAATGTCCTTATTATTTTGTTTCATCAACAAGCACTTTAAGAATCATGTAGTTTCTTTCAGGGTCCTTATAACAAACAGCCTAAGTGTTTAAAACCAAAGTTATTATTGGTTAGAACAGCCAGACCCTTTGCATTCGATGCATATGAATTAAAAAAACACTTGATAGCCCCACTTCGCCCTGATATGCTCTTGTTTCTCAGTAAAGTGTTTCTTGTAGGAAGCATATGCTATACCCCTTTTCTCTAAAAAAATGCAATACGTCATCTAGTTTCTTCGAATCTCTGAGGTCCCTACAATTCATGCTACAAACTCTTACTCTCTTATCCACAAGTTATTTTCAGTTGTTGATTGCATGTGGATCTTTGTTTTTTTTATACATGTGTGTGTGGTTGTGCATGTGTACTTGCACACTCATACAGGCATGTCCACAGTGGGTGCCACACTGTGGAGCTTTTGAGCTCAGAGTTTTTCATGTTTTGTTTGTGTTTTTTTTTTTGTTGTATGTTTCACTGGGCTGGCTGTGCATGCGCAAGTTTGTGTGGTAGTTGTGTATATATAAACATATACATACACATACATCTTTAGGAATGTCTGTGTGTATGTTGTTTGAAAATGTTGGGAAGGTGTGTGTGTGCATGTATGTGCATACATGCCCGCACATGCATGCATCAAAGGTGTATTTGGGTACAGTGCAAGCGCATGAATGTAGGGCTCCTTGATAGTAGTACGAACTGTCAGTACCAGAATGAATCTTGTACAGTGTGTGCATGTGCACACGCATATTTTCGCACATTATATATATATATATCCTGCTGGATAGATTTAAGATTTTGCCGCCTACGACCGGTTTCGACCCAAGAATATTCATGCACTAGCCTCCCCTCTCGAGGGGAGGACTGGATATTCTCCAGCGGGTTGCGGGGCGCCTGGGGGTAGTCCCTATTACTTTATGTAATAGGTGTTCAGTGGAAGGCTCAAAAGATCTAATAAGCGATGCAGTCACAAAAGGACAGCTGATGTCCTGATGACACAATGCAAGCTTACCCGCCTGGATTTCCATGGCATTAGCACAGCATTCTCAGAATTTATTGAAAAATTATGTCCCTTGGAGCTACTCTGATTGAGTGCATTTTTTGGCTTGGGCGACGCCTTTGTTATAAGTAATGAATATATATATATATATATATATATATATATATATATATATATATATATATATATATATATATATATATATAATTGTTAATAGCAATTTTCTTGGGGTGGTTACATTACACAAAAAATGAGACCTATAAGCTATAATGGCGAATCATATAGTTACACGTACTCACACTGTCACAGTCCATTGAGATGACAGTTTCAGTAAATATCTTCCATGTTACACATAATTAGTCTGAAGTAGACAGTCCAATGCCCTTGCCTTGTTTTGAACATTGTCCATGTTGTTTAGAAGTAACCAGTTTGGGCTACTTTGCCAGATTTTGTATGTACTTTCCTTTCGTGGCGTTATTTTTTATCTGCTTTAGTGTTCTTTTTGCATTTTCCCTGTGTTTGTATTGATTTTTCAGTTGAGAGAGACAGTTTGCCACAAAGGTTTTCATTTTGTATTGTGTTGATTTACGTTGACAGAAAGTGTCGGAGGTTGTACTATTCTATGTGCAATGCATGCCTGTACCTTTAGAGATAGGAATACTGACAGTTCTAAGACACCCCCTCTCTAATCTGCAGATTTATTATAACAACTAGCTATTCAGACAAACCAACTCCAACAAATACAATCAATACCTTTATTACCTAACTATTTTAGTTTCATTTCAGAAATTATTAAAGAATTATTTTTAATCTGCAGATTAGAGAAGTGGGTGAGTTAGAACTGTCAGTATTCCTATCTCTTGGGTAAAATTATCAAGTTACTATCTATGTTACTGTCTAGATGTTTCTAAGTAAATTACAAGTACTTAATAAGGTAATTTATAAACCAGCAAGTAACTTTGTAAGTACCTTTGAAGTTAGTTGGCGCAAGTAATTATAAGTGACTTAAAAAAGTTTTTATAAGTGTCTTAACATAAGATCTTGTAAGTTCTTGATGCAAGTCAGCAAGATACTCGGTCAGATTTCCCAAGTTACAAGGACAATAAAAAAACTTTTTTTTTTAGTAATAGTCTGGTGGTGGAGCTGATGGGGTTAAATAGTTAGGCGCAAGCGTCATGTCATCTTTTTGCGAAGTGTAATGAAAAATATAAATAATTAATGCTGACATTAACTTCTTTAAACAAAATTATTATATTACATTATAAAATGAATCAAGACGAATTGCTACTTCTAAGTGATATCTGTGCTGTAGAGAACAAAGACTTAGACTCTAAAAAACAAAGGCTTATCTCTGTTGTTGTTTCTGGAAAATCAAAAGCTTTTCTCGGTAAACAATACATGACAGAAGACATAGAATCCCTTACTGCTGATGAGCTAATCAAGCTTTATTCGAAATATGAAAACCACATCGCTTCACTAATGACTCGTGATTTAAGCCGTTCTCTTGTATGCCTATACACAAAAGCAGTGAGTCACTTCCTACCTGTTGATAGTGACAACCTTTCACACGACCTTGAAAGCAACCCCATAGTTTCAAGTTCAATAGGCAAATTAGCATGCCTTATGTTTTACAAGTTTGGGAATTATCTTGTGCCTGCTGTAACCTTACTTGTTACTAGTAGTCATATTGATTTTTCTAAAATAAATTTTAAATTAGAAGAAAATGGACGAGACGACTCCACAACAGAGCCATGTCTTGACACAGGTTCAAACAGTGACTAAGACTAAAAGCCCAGGTAGAATAGAGGCTGGAAAAAGATTAGCTGAATATAACAGACAAAAGAAATTACAGCTTCAAGCATTAACAGAAAAGACTAACACACCATCACCACTTCCACCAGAACCAACACAACCACCCAAAAGTGAGAAAAAACCAACTACAAAATATATAGTTGCTGGATTTGTTGTCGGATTTGGTTACGTAGGTTACCAATTATATAAAAAATACAAACCAAACACTCGAACAGTGTCCAAAAAATCAAACACTCCAAAAACAAAAGAAGAAGTCTCCACATTACCAGCAGTTCCAAAACCTTTGGACCCATTTTACATGCAGTAAATAAATTTATTATTTTAATTTTTATGGTATAAGAAAATGAGCGACACAAAGAACTTAATGAACCTTGTCTATCACTCTGCAGTAATAAGTGGACTAGCAGTAGCATATTCTATGCTGGGAAAAAGTCTACTCAAAATGAAATCAGCAGACCTTAGTAAATTAGACTTCGAAGACAGTGCTAAACTAGTAGTTGTTATAACAGCATCGATTGCAACAAAAGATTTTCTAGTCAAGCAAGGAATTATTGCAGAAAATATTTCTATGTAAATAAAAATATGGCAACTATAGCTGTTATGATTGGCGGTGCAGTTATTAACGCATTAGCTTTTAGTGGATCAAACTATTTCTTTTCAAAAGTTAGTAAAGAAGAATCAGCAGAAGAAATGAAGCGACACAATGAGGCATCTGAAAAACTAGCTCAAGCTCAACAAGATTATGAGAAGCAAAGAATTGAGAAACTTGATTTTATTAATGAAAAACTAAAACTTGAGGGTCATGCACAGCATACATTTTCAAATGTTGATGACGCGATCAAAGAATACTATCTTGTTACTGGTGAAGACATGTCTATTCCACAACCAAAACTTAGTGACTATTACCAACCAAGCCAAGAACAAAAAAATGGAGAAATAATATTTGTTTTAGTAGGAATGACATTAGTATATTTTACAGGAGTTTATATTGCTAGAAAAAATGGCAGACGCTAAACTATCAAAAATATATTACTCTCCAATTGGCTACTGGAAAGGGAATACTGCAATAAAAAAATTACATGCTGCTGTGGGTGGAGATGTTAACCAAATAAAACAGTGGCTTAAAAAACAGGCAATTTGGCAGATATATCTCCCTGCTCCAAGAAAAATAACAAGGCCTCATTTTGAAAACACATCACCTAATGACACACACCAAATGGACCTCCTGTTTCTTCCGCATGACACAATAAGAAAGAAACGATACAAGTATGCATTAACTGTTGTTGACATAGCTTCAAGGTATAAGGATGCAGAACCCATAACTGACAAAAAAGCTGTAACAGTGGCCACTGCATTATCAAAAATATATAGTCGAGGTCCTTTAAAATACCCTAGGCTTGTGCAGGTTGATGATGGGAGTGAATTTAAAGGCGCTGTTAATCAGTTATTTGCAAAGCATGGAGTGCTAGTGCGGCGAGGCATACCGGGCTTGCATAGATCACAGGCTATTGTAGAAAATTTCAATAAACAATTATCAGAGAGACTTTTTAGCTATCAGTATTCTAAGGAACTCATGCATGACACACGTAACACTGAGTGGGTTAAAAGATTACCGTCTGTAATAAAAGCAATGAATAATGAGGGTCACCCTAAACCTGTTGATGCTATTAAATTGAAAACAATACCGTCAGAAATAAAAACAACAACAACACCTCCAGACACTAACTTATTTACAAAACAGGTGAGATATTTGTATCAACCTGGTGAGGCTGAAAATGACGTTAGACGTAGGGCAACTGATCCAATTTGGTCTACATCTGTTCATAATATAAAAAAAATAGTTCCTTCAGCTAATGCAACAATATATTATCTGTATGAGCCTGCACCCCAGAGGGCATTTGTTAGAGAAGAATTACAGATTATTCCCACAGACACCGTTACTCATTTTTAACAATTTCAATTCATCAATTAGTTCATCAAACAGTTCATCAGCTATTTTTTCAGATAATTTGAGCCTGTAATGACCTGGTGCATAAGCTTTTTCCTTACTATGAAACACTCTTTTTGTATCACCTACTGCTAGAGACTTTTTATATGTTTGAATCATTTCAATATTATGTTTGTTTGATCTTAGTGTCTTGTTTGGATAATCAGGCATTAATGCACCATCTAACACTTGCTTGTAATGTTCATGTCGAATGTCTTTATTTTTTATTGCTGTTTTCTTGATACCTTTGGCTTTCGACTGACTTCCCTTCTGGTGCAGTATAGAATACATTTTGGATCTCAGTCCAACGTACTCAACTATTGGTACACCATTCAGTTCATCCTTAAACTTACCAGGCACTTTTTTATTCTGTGTGCTAAACAGTGGATGGTCTTTTGGGTAGTCAGACGTGTCATACATGTGTAACTCTGTTTTCATGTCTTCATAAAAGTCTTCAGTAGGCACATCAATGATCATAGAGTCAGTGTCAGTGTATAACAATCAACACTCAGGATACTTTGGTTTGAAGTAATCATAATAAAATTCAAGCATTAATAATTTTGACAACTCCAGAATAGCCATACCTATAAATACTGGCTTATCCAGTTTAACAATCTTTTTTTTGAGTGACACAGCATACAATGATGAATGAAATTCATTATACCCTGTGTACTGAGGCTTACTTGTAAGTTTAATTGCACCCGATTCAGTTGTAACAAGTCTCACATCTTTTCTGTGATGAGGATTTTCCATTGTCTTACCAAAACAGGCATTGTTCATAAGCTTAAAGAAGTCTTTGTCAAATGCAGTGTTACCATCTCTTGCACACAATGTTGTGTTCTTCATTATGTAATCTTTCATAAAAGCACTTTGGTCAAATTGAATTCCTCTATGAACTTTTTTTAGTACTAAACCATGTCTGATGTAAAACTGTAACAAACGATAGTGGCAAACGTAATTGAATTTGTCATTTAAATTTGGTACAAGTTTGGTGTCTTCTTTTTTCCCAGTCAAACTCAGTTTCTCAACTGCTAATGGATAATCATTATGGTAATCATGTAAATGGTGTGGATACTCCAAGTCTACTTCAAAGATCCAACCCTTTTCATCATTTTGACCTCGAGCCATAATATATTTTGTTAATTTTTTTATGCCATACTGTGACAAATCATACAAACAAAAGTTTTTTAATGGCAACAATTCACACATTGCAAATCCATACAAATTATTAGCATCCAAGTACGTAATAAATGACCTTGACATTGAGGGGTCAAAGTCGTCAAGATATTTATTATTTGCCTTGCCATAATTATTTGCTGCAATACTAATGCCACCCCTCAATCCACGTTCCACCATTTCACCCATCGTACGATCATACAACAGGTCTATAAATATCTTACTGGATTTCAAAAATGCATCCCATGTCATGCCAGGACTAGTTATGTAGCAAGCAGGGTCAAGACTGTAGTGCAACAAACCCTTTTCACGATAACTTTCAAATACATCTGCTAGCAAGCAAACATCAGCTTTCAAGTACTGATCGTGGTAATCACCAATTGTCTGACATCCTAACTTATCCCACGCATCAAGTGCATGTTGGTATTCAGAGTCAGAAATACCTTTACCAATTAGTGTAGAATAAAAATTTTCTTTTGGTGGAAGACTCCTTTCTTCAAAAACTACCCAGTGATCGATGTACTCATACGGATAGACACCTTTCTTAATCAAGTCTGGTTCAAAATATTTACTTGTTATTGGATACTCAGTCAGTCCTGCCAGACTAGCAAGACCTAAAGACAAATGTTGCATGGAGTCATAAAATGCTAATTTATCTAACCTAAAAGTCAAGTATTTCTCAGTTGTCTGGGCAATACAACTAATTTTTTTGTACGACTCGTCTACAGCCTGCATGATAATGTGTGAATCATATCCCTTCAGATTGTGAAAAAAGATTGGTAACTTGTATGTCTTAGGATCTATTTTTAATAACAAGTTACAATTATTATGTGCAGCTCCTCTGTAACGCCCAGTTATGTGATCATGGTCACGAACTTTATCACCCTCTAAAGGTTGTTCACAAATCCAACACATCTCAGCTGTATCAAAATTATGTTTGTCTTCTTCTGTCATAACCAAAGTCTTTTGACAATTTTTCAAATAATCAAATACCTTGTTATACAGTTGTCTCATTTCTGACAAAAACATAGCTGATGCATTTTTTCCCCTGTAAATAACAGGTTCTGAATGCTGACCGTCTGACATAACAAAAATGTATCCAAAAGAACACACCACTTGGTCACTCAATTTTATAGTCTTTGGTAATGACTCTGGAACTGGACCCTCATATGGAACAACCAGTGATTCAAAATCAGCATACACTACAAACGGTAGCTTTTGCTGATTTTTATAGTTACAAAAATGTACTTTAGTACCAGGCTCTGGATACTTAAGTACTGTTTGTACGTCATCAACAGACCTACAATTTAAAACATGTTTGTGTGCCACTTCAATAGAAGAAAACCTTTGTAAACATTTTTTACAAAATTCCTGTTTACCATCATGTTTTGTTGTATGATGAATTAGTCTTGACATACTTCTGATAATTGTGTAGTGAAAGTTATCACCAGAGCTTATTAGTAACATGTCAACATGCTTATCTTCTGACTGTCCGTAGGTTGGGGCAATTGGTGACACTCTAATTGGTTGTAACTTGTTCTCAGAGTCATTATCCCATATATACACGTTTACAGATATACCAGGATTTAGTTTTTCAAACAAGTCTATATCCTCTATTTTAACAGGAAACTCAATGCCACTGAAGTTGAGTTCATTTACAAATTTGGTATAGTTAGATACACGATCAGGTTTTATTTTTACAAAATGCAGTTTGGCAAGCACACACCACATAAAACATAAATTATCATTGTTTTGAATATTGACTACAGCCTTTTTGTTTGCAACCTCTGCCGGCAGTGGTATCCATGATTTGCCTAAAATAGGATGATATCTTGACTGCTTTAGTTGAAGTTCAAGTACATAACCTTCATGCCAACCAGATCCACTTATTTTTGCCCTATCAATTGCTTCAAGAAAGTCAGGCAACAATCTTTCTCTAAACACTCTTTTTAATTCTCTTCTCGAATTAACTGTGTGTTGTCTCGTTGAAATATATGAAATAATAACTTGTCCAGATTCCCTTCTAAATTCTATTTTTGCAACAATCTGAATTTTTATACTACCAGAAAGAAGATTTTCTTGTATTACGGTAAAAGAGCTTTCTATTGATTCATATACATTAAAATAATTAGATATAGGTAAGTCAATTGTGTGAAACACGTTTCTTAATCTTTGAAAATTGTCCGCCATTTTTATTTGTCCGACAAAAAAATAAATAGAAAATTACATAATGTAAATGGCACTTTATTGACTAAAACCTATATAATAGACAAAATTAATTACCAACTAATAAACCACTTCATCGATATGTCTTTTGTGGTATCATCTTCAAGCTTTTGCATGTGTAATATTGTTTTATTGACAGTAATAAATTTAACATTTTTATTTTCTTTTTTTATTTGATTGTATATTTGTAAACACATAATCTTAAACCAGTCAGATTTAGCATCATAAACTAAAAAATATGTTGTCCTATTATTATAAAGTGGAAAAGTATTAGAATATCCAAGATAAAAACTATATGTCATGTACATCTTCATCGGTGTTGGGAGTGTTGAAAAAGGGCGTCTAACTTGTGTTTTTAAGTCACTAATAAGCATAAAACCCCTGAAACTCGATGTAATATCCATGAATTTACCAATAGACCAATTTTGATCCTCTTGTCCGTCCGTCATTTTTATAGACAAACCCAAAAGATAAATTAATTTACTAACCCATATCCAGTGGGTTGATCTGTCTTTAAAATAAGCTTTAGATGCTTAGTTGATTTCAGTTTATTTTTTACACAGTCTCGTTCATGTTTATTTGGTATAACATCGTTTTCTCTGAGACAGTCTTCGAAGCTGTCACGATCCTTACAGTAAAACAAACAGATAAACTTTAACTGTTCTCGAAAATCTTTTAGTACAGCATTATATTTCTGAGTGAGAATCCAAACACTGATGTTTGCGTGTCTACCACTGAAGGCAAGTTCTGATAAAGTATTTCTCTTTTTGACAATGTCTTTCTCTGCAGAGCAATCATCGACTATAAACAATGTTGGCTGTCCTTCAAATTGCTTGTAAAAATATTGTAGGTAGTCATTCAGTTTCTTTTCAGGGTCAACTAAGTAAATGTTATGATCAGTCCAAATAAAAAAACGGTTGTGATAAGCTTTGTTGTGTTTTATTGTTGGACAAAATATTACAATGTTTTCAAAGTGGTGTATGTATCTTGTTTGTAAGAGGTTAAGTACAAATTCAGTTTTCCCACACCCTGTCGCACCACAAAATAAGCCACAGTGTGGGTCAAGGGTCATTAGGTTCATTTTAATACACAATATAATTTTAATATATGTGTCCACTCAGTCTGCTTTCTGCAATATTGAGTTGTGCGTCATAAATTAGGTACAAATATATGTTTATGGCTGCAGCAGTTTCAACCTTCTTTTGTATCTGAATTGTAATCCCATCACTACCATTCTCAACAGTTCGTCCTGACCCATGAAGGTAATCATCATCTGTACTACGAAGGTCTAGCCACAGTGCGTATTTGTTTGTAAGGTATTGTCCGATCCTAACATCATACAGATGTAAATCTTTACACACAATGTTTGCTGGTTTATCTCTAATCCTTCCACCCGCAAAATACTTTGTGATCTCGTCGTAGTGTTGATAAGGCAGCATTCCAGACGCGTACACTTGATTAGGACGGCCTTCGATTGTACAGGACAAATGTGTAATCTTAGGATTGTAGAATTTTTCTGAATCCCGTTTGTATGGATCTGCTGGTTCAACAAACAACATAAGAATACCTTTCAGTGACCTAGCTGGCGTGTTTAAGTTTATGTTCCACATTGGGTCGCTTTTGTCTTTGGGTATTAAACTATGTCTAATCACCCTGTCATAATAAATTGGAAGTCTTGACTGGTACTGATTTTGAATGAGTCTGGCTAGTTCAGTATGTGTGACAATCTCATATTCCAAGGAAATGTTAGAGATCTTGTATGTTGCATCTGTGGCAGATGATTTTATAACTTTGGAGTAGTCATTGAAAGTTAGTTCAAAGCTCAGACGGTCATTCAGTGCTCCTTGATAATAAGGCAAATGTGCTGTTAGGATTTCAAACTCAAGTGGAATGTAAAACCTGGTTCCATATGTTTCTGCTATAATAACATCCTTTGGTACCCCAGTAGTTGTTTTGTCTCCGGCATTGATTCGAAGTTTACCAACATTATCTGGCTGTATGCCTTGATAAATACGGTCTTCTCGTTCTTCTCTTGTGAGCCAAAGGTCTTTGTAACAGTAAAATACATCTGAGTCATCAAGACTAAACACTTCCTGTCCTTCAAGTTTTACTTTAATAGTTCTAACAATTGCTCTGCCAAGATTGTTAACTAGTGTTCTGTTCACGTCTGCGTCTGATGATAGTTCAATATTAAAAGCAAGGCGTGCAGTGCCAGGAACAATAACGTCACTGGGACCTAGGTTTGGAAACTTGACTGTAAGTGTTTGGTTCTGGTCTATGGTACTTGGATTGTTTGTGATGACGATTGATTGTCGAATGCCCTTAACACCCAGGGGCTCACGTAGTTTTCTGTATGGGTCTAACTTTGATCCGTAAGACTGTGCCATTTTTATTATGCACAATAAAAAATAATAAATTAATAAAACAATGGCAGCGGGAGGATTTAATCATGAAGATTTTAAAATGGATGACATGGATGCCTCAGATACCAGTATCATAGATATGACTGGAATGGTAACTACTTCTCCTTTGTATCATGAACTGTTAAAAGACAAAGTAAACTCATTTTATGACAGTGTTGGAGCGCGCCCAGATGTAATAGATCCTAATCAATTTGAATATGATAAAGGGCACTTATTTGTAAATACAGACAGAGGGAAAATATATCTAACACATAAAAATAATCCTTCTAAGTTTAGGGCTTTAAGTACAATTAAAGGTGAAGTCGGTGGTAACTCTGGGTTGGCAAGGTATCTTGGAATTGGAGGGTCTCCTGTCACGCCAAGACTGGTTAGTGTTCTTCACGACACGCAAACAAAGTTACCAACAGGGCAACAGATTGAAATGGCACCAGTAACAAGCCTACCAGAAATAGCAAACACAGTGATACAAGAAACCTCATTTACTGACGAAGTAATGAAAACAATAGATGACTCACCTTTGTCAATGAGAGAGATTATAGGGTTGAATAAATTAATGCAGACGATAAGAGGTGATATGGTAAACAATGTTGCCAAACTGGGTGAGCTTGATAAACACATAGAACGTGAAAAAGAGAAACTGGCTACCGCAGACAATGGGAATCTTGACACAGAAATGAAACAAAGAATCCAACACAGATTAAAAGATTTGTATATAGAAAGATCAGCGAGGTTAGAAGCGATTAGTATTGGAAGACAAAAACTGAAAACACAAGTCAACAGGATTAGAGAAACTATTCAAAAAATACTTCACGAAGACACTACTCTGGCTGAGAGACTTAAAACACTTTTCAGAGAACAGGGTATCACAATCGCAAGTTTAATTACTGCTCTTGGGTTTATTATCAGTACTGCTGTGTTGGCTGTAACGGGTGGTGGTTCTCCACCTCCAGCACCACCAACCCCAGTCCCCACAGATCCAAAAGACTTACAGTCGTGGGTAAAGAAACAACTGTCTCACATATCAGACTTGCTTAAGAAATTGGCTGTGAAAGCAATGGACGCTTTGCCTGGCATTATAGGCACTGTTGTCAGTTGGCTGATTAGTACAGCGGCAAAGGCAGTAGGGTTTATGGCAGAACATGTGTGGGTCTTTTTGGTGACAGTAGGAGGGTTAATAGTGGGTTATTTAATGAAACAGATAAAGAAGTAAAACCCCTAATCCTGTTAGACCTATTACCAATGCAGTTCTTTCCGACTCATGTGTGTCAGGGGTTGACTGTACTGATTGTATGAGTGCCGGTGTTGGGGCCGGGGTCGGGGGTGTTACCGTCTGTAATGATTTTAATGATTGTACGTGTGTGGTTGTGGCCCCCAAGTTTACAGATTGATTGAGTCCTAATTTCTGATCACGACCAGCGACAATGATTTCATTATTATAATTTGTTATTGTCCCCATTTGAAGTTGAAGGTCTGATGGCAACATGTATAACCCAATACCAACTACAAAGTCAACTTTTGATCTGGCATATCTTAAAACGTCTTGGTAACGCTGTATGCTTGATGGGAGATCAACTGATGAATTTACTGAATCTTCAAGATTTGCAAGAAACTGTTTTTGTGCTTCAAATTTACCACTCCCGTTTAAAATGTTTGATTTTGTTAGTGATTGTGCTCCTAGTAAACACCAGACATATGTTCTGATTGACTCATTTACGCGCTCGACTCCTGCTTGAGTAAACCCGTCAGATTTATCTAAGACAAATGTGGTCCAGGCATTAGACTGTTTCTGTTCAATTGAGCCTAACCACACTTCAGATTTTGATGAGAATGAAGTGTAGGGAGGCCAGTAATCTTGAGGGTATTGTCTGTGACTCAAAGCATAATATAATGTACCAATGCCGTGGTGATCATCAAGTTTTTGTGTGAAGTCATACTTAGTGCTTATGTTAAATTCATTACAGATCCGTTCAAATGCTTTCAAATCCATGGGATTATTAAACTGATTAAAACTGGATTCAGTGGGCAGTGGGGTATGCAGTTCTGACAGTATTCTTCTAAGCTGGTAATACATGTGAAAACGATACACAGACCTAATCAGTTTGTTTGAGTGATTCAAATGGTCTGTGAATGAAACACCACAGCCTGTAGTTGAGCATAGTATGGCAAAGTTAAGTTGGTTTTGAAACATCTGTAGTGGGCTTGAAGACCACTTTCTTGCTGTAGCATCGTCTGTTATTGGAGGGTTTAGGTAATGATCAAAAGGGTTGGGTACTTTGACTTGAAATAAATCTTGTTCAGACACAGCAATATCAAGCTGATTTAACTGAATTATTTTCTGGTCATAAGTTGGTGCAACATTATACTTGGCATCCACGTTAAATTGAAACGCGTTTACAATGGCAATTGTTGGTGATTTAAATTCCATTGTGCTTTTTTTTTTATGTGATAATAAAAATGTTTATAACCTTAACAAATCTTGACACGAGCAAACCAGTGTGGTTAACTAATGGAATCGATAATCGAGATGGTAACAAGGCTGTGGCTATCCATGAAATGTTTTATACAGTAAAGTGGTTTAATGTAACGGATAATACAAGTTTTTATATGAGTTATGTTAATGCTGGTAATAGTGGCTTGGACACTAATACACACTTTATACCATCTGGGTATTATGACTTTTGTACTTTAGCTACATGGTTTCAAAATAATTTAAAAATTAAAGCAACTTTAAATCAGGCTAACTTGTTTGTTGAATTAGAAATTCCTACAGGCACTATACCTTTATTTTCAACTGAACTTGCATATTTACTTGGTTTAATAGACAGAAATACAATGCCTGTAAATTGGGTAATGGGTTTTTCAGATAATGGTACTAGTGGATGGTATTATACACCAGTTGTAACTAAAATAACTGGAACATATCCTGTTCATTTGTCAGTACACACATTTCTAAATGTTTATTTAAAAGAACTAAACACGACTGAAAATGTACACAATGGAAAACCATCAACTTTGTTGAGATGCTTACCAACTGGAACTGCACCCTATTGTGAAAGTGTGGTTGTTAGATTTCCTAATTTGCAGTTTAAGAAATTAGGTTCTAGTTTCTTTGAATCACTGAGTATATCTGTAACTAATCAGGATGGTAAACCAGTTCTTATGCATGATTTTAGTGTTGTGTTAGAAATTAAATAATTTTATTTTTGTTTATAAAAAATGAGTGGTCTTGGTCCAAAGCCTAGAATCATACCAGTTGCATGTCCAGTAACAGAGTTAAAAGATTTGGCAGACGTGCAGGATTTTGAGAAGGGGAAATTGGAGAAATATATGGTTTTGAACTTGATTCAAATGGCATGTACAAGAGGAAAGTAATTGTTGACATGAAAGATGGTGAAAAACAGATTCCTAAATTTGGTCAGCTGTGTGATGTTACTGTACCTACTCCACCTGTAAATAATGCACCTTACAACTTAATACATGTGGGAAATAAGTGGGTTGTTTCACCTGTACCGGCACCACCACCCACAATTGACTGGGACATAAAGATTGAATTTATTAGTCCTTATGTATACACTGATGATGAAGGCGCCTTAGTGTTTAGGAAGGTTGTTAATTCTGGGCCGCTTATTGTAAGCCTTGTTCCAAGTTTTGCCCTAGACAACAATAGCAGAGAAAAACTGAAAGTTGAAAATTATGAGAGACGGCGGTATCTTCTTACAACTAGAAAGGGTAGATCAGATACTTCTGTTGTGTTTATGCCAGCAAGCTTAGTCGTGGCTAGAGAAGCGACAATAGTATTTGAAATTATCATGAAATCTGTTGCTTCTGCAAAAGAGGCTCAAATTGCACAAGGAATTAAACTTACATGGAATGAAACAGTAACAGAATCATCAAAGGTCTTTATTGCTATTACAAAAAATAATGATGTTATTAATGTTTCAAGCAGTATTCCCACTGTCAAGGTGGTGGTTGACAAAACAACTTTTGTTCGTCTAACTTACATAAACCTTGAACACATTGATCTTGTTGCATTTTATTATGCCAGCAAATTGTATACTTTTGAAGAGTTGCAAAATGTAATTGCTGATTAAAAAAATATTTGTAAATAAAAAATGGTGAACTTGTATCCACAAATACCACCTGAGCAGCTTGAGCCTATTGAGCGTGATAAAACATTAAAGGCAGATTCATTCCGTTTAATGAATATTACAGAAGCGTTGAAGTATTTGGAAGAAGAACAAGCAAAATACTCGAGGTGTAAACGCCGTTACAATACGGTTTTCAATTCTGTACACAACACATCAATGGCCATGGGGGTGGTTTCGGCCGGATTATCTGTAGGAGGTATAACTCTGTTTGCTACTGGAGTTGGAAGTGTTATAGGAATTGCTGTTGAAGGTATTGGTCTTGTCACAAGCCTGGCATGCTTTGGTATGGAAGCCCTTAACAAAAAATTTTATACTAAGTTGCAGAAGCATGAAGCATTAAGTACGCTCGCAGCAGCTAAGCTGACGAGTATGAAACTTATTATTAGTAAATCTTTGGAAAATAATGAAATTGACGATAACGAATTTAAGAGAGTCCAGGATGATTTAGCAAATTACAAGCAACAGAAGTCTGAAATACAGAATAAGATGCGTAGTCAACCCGCGAATGTTGAAGAGCTAAAGCAATCTTTTTTAGAGGAAGGAAAGAAAATAGGCGTAGAAGAAACTATGAAAAAAGTTTACGGACTGTTAGGCAAGTAAAGATCAGTTTTGGTAATCATTCATTAATTCTGAAATACTCTTCACAAAGAGATGTCATGCCTTTTATGCCTGCTCATTTGACGCCATCAGCCCCACCACCAGAGTACTACTGAGAAAAAAAAGTTTTCTTGTTGTCCTTGTAACTTGGAAATTCTGTCCAAGTAAGTTGTGACTTGGGTTAAGAACTTACAAGTTCTTATGTTTAGGTTCTTAAAAGTTCTTATTTTAATTACTTATTAGAACTTGTGACAACTAACTAGCAAGTACATGATAAGGTAACCTATAAGTTATGTGTCAGTTGAAAGTAACTTATAGGTTACCTTATCATGTACTTGTAATTTACTTTTTTTCCCAGCGCGGGGGGGTGAAGTCCCCTTCCACCTATCTCTGATATTCCTGTCCCTACTTGGGGGTGAAGTCCCCTTCCGTCTATCTCTGATATTCCTGTCCCTACTTGTAATGGTGTTTATTTCACTACACGCCTATTGAAATCGAACACCTTCCTGGTATTCAAAAGCGGTCATGTGTTACACTAAATTACACAGTTCCCTTACCTGGGTACACAAATGCTTTCAAAAGGCCCTGGATAACGCTGGAGTTGATTTGGAAATGTCAGAGCTTTCAAAGGTTAGTGTCACAGATTTCACACCATATGAGAAAGAAAGATCTCAAACTATGAAAAATAGAGTACTAACCTGTGAGCCATTTCAACCTGTTAGGTCTCATCAGAATACCTAGAAGGTATTTATGGCTCCCCCTCGCGAGGTATGCCAAAGACGTGTAGAAAAAACCACTGCCACATTTAGCCACTTTTTTCTTCTTTAAGGAGACCTTTTAGCCTCTGTATGTCAGCTACCGCTGCGTCAAACGATGATTGTTGCTCACGTAGCTTTTCAACCATAATTTTAATTCTCTTTTTTGTCTTTTTCATGTTTTGAAAACATGTTTCCTTTCTATTTTTCGCTCTTGCTAAGTCTAAGCGTAGGCGACTTTTAGCAAGAGTCTCGTCTTTTGTCAGCTCGTCTAAAAAAGCTTGAGTGTACGTTTTTTCACCAATCTCCATTTCCTCAACATATTTGTTTTGGTGGCTCGCCATTTATGCCTGGCTATCGTTTGACCCTGCTTACTGTCCTACTGGTACGATGTAATCGGAAAAGAATGATTATTGGCTGTTGGTTTACTTTTATACCTACAGTATTGCAAACGATTTCATAAGCAAACACGTCATTTGGAACATCCTAGACTGTGAGTCGACTTTATACCTCTATAGGTGACCTGTTCCCACAAAAGGGACCATAAGTCGGAAATTTTGAGTTTTGAGATATTTACACCATTACAATCTACTATCAATACAAATTAATTTGATGCACAAACTATTGTTGTAGATCTGTTATTAAGCGAGAAACATGCATTTACAGTTGATCACTCAAACTAACCCAAGATGACCCCCTGCACTCTTTTCGGCCTGTAGCTCCATTCGACCGAAAGCGACTTAAGGTCCCTTTCGTGGGAACAGGTTACAGGATGTGAATCAGCAAACGCTGACGTGTAGCCAACTACGACATGTACGCTATTTATGGGATGATTACAACAGCAAACACGTGCTTTAGAACATTCTAGAATGCAAAACTGTCCCCCTTGTTTTGATGGGGACAGTTTCAGTGGTGTGGGGACAGTTTCAGTTGTAGGGGGACAGTTTTGGAATCGAGAATGTTCTTCACTGTGCGAGAAAGATTTTTCGCCTATGATGAGCCAAAATTAGCCAGCTGGCTGTTCCGCTTTATGTACACTAAGCGGGTGTGTGTGTGTGTGTTATAAACCGGTGACGCGTGACGGTTTGACTAGGTATTCAGTACTATATACTGACTGTGTTGTAATTAGTCTTTGTTTAAAGCAGTCAATGACAGCATTAATTATTTAGGTGGGGTCGGGTATCTGCCTTAATAATCATGTGTTGTCAGCTGATCAAAAAACGTAGCTTGAATGATTTTTGAAATGGAACTAGGACGGTTAGGCGATTAAGACATTGGTGGTAAGTGCTGGAGCGCGTTAGTTTAAATACGGAGAGGATCAAATAAATCTATAGATTCTTAAATAGGATTCTCAGGAGCCCACATTATTATTCTCTGGGGGTAAAACTATTGGCGTCAGAGAGAGAGAGAGAGAGAAAGAGAGAGAGAGAGAGAGAGAGAGAGAGACACACTATTTGGGCATAGAGGACTATTGTTTACCATGGTGGTATGAACAGAAAGTATTCTCAGGAAGGCCAACTCTGACAGCATCGAGTGGTGGGGTGTGGGGGTGGGTGGTGTGTATTTCTCGGGAAGATATTTTAACTAGCCTTTTGTTTCCAAGGGGTTGGGGCAATAATGCCTAACGGGAATTCCCACAATGACGCAAGTAGTCATTTCTCGAAAACAGCTGATCATAAATGAGTCGTTTACATTGACAAAGGTAAAACTGTAAATGCCGATTGAATAATTAGCCTTTGTTTAAAAAAGTCAATGACAGCATTAATTATTTAGGGGGGATGGGGGATCTGGCTTAATGATCGTGGGTTGGCAGATGATGAAAAATCGTTGCTTGAATGATTTCTGGAGTGGAACTAAAATGGCTAGGTAATAAAGGTATTGGTGGTAATTGGTCGAGTGGGTTTGTCTAAATACGGAGAGGATCAAATAAATGTATTGATTATTGATTAGGTGGGTTTCAACTGTCTACTTATCTATCTCTCCTTTCATATACCTCTGAAAGTGTTGTTATATCCAGCTTTTATTATGTTTGACCTTGTAAGAATTACACTGCAACATGAAGATCTATTCAGAGTGTCTGTTGTTTGTTGCAGTATGTTACGGGAAGAGTGAATGTTACAAGAAGTGTGTGTGTTGTCCTTGCAGTATTTAAGAGGTGTGTATTTGTCTGTTGCTGTAATAGGAATACTGTACATTGTGTGTTGCAGTATGCAGAAGGACCCCGATGTTCGTCTGTCAATTGCTGACATGATGGTAAGACATACTGCAGCATGGTCATCACAGATAGCGAACTATGGTCATTACAGATAGTTCCCTACTGTTTGTGGGTGTACTGCCCATAATATAGACTCACTTGGGGAGTATGCCACAAGTACACTTCTTTTCAAATGACATGCAAAGCATCTCATTTGAAAAAAAGTTTATTTGGGGCCTTCTCCCCAAGTGGGTTTATCTTGGGAGTACTCCTGCAAACTGTATGCCTAAACAACATTTTCAGTCAGGGCTAAGGTTAGTGATGTGACAGTAATTTTGTCACAGCCAGTCGGTAGCGAGGTCTTTGTTTAAAGTGTGAACCTCTGTCCCATGAAGGCAAAAGACGGCAAGTCCATTTGTGTGAAAAGTGAGATTTTCATTGCATTACAAATGGACAGTTGTTTTTTTTTTCCTTCCCTAGCACAGACCTAGTCAGATGAGATACCAGCATATTGATAGTAAAACTGTCACTGTTGTTGAAATATTACAGATTATTAGTGATGTGACATTAATATCGTATATTTTTATTTTTGTGAGTTTAACTGTTTGATAACAATAACTGTATTTTTACACCCACCAGAATCATGAATTTCTTTGCTGCCATAGCAACGGCTCATCGCTTCTTATTAGTCAGTGGGTGAAGAACCGACTCCAGGAAATTCTCATGTCAAGGTCATCATCATAGTGACAGTTGAGCAAAGTCATTATGATGCAATATAATAGTCATGGATGTGAATATTGAACGATAGGCGACTATTATATGCCAAGGACTACACTACAAGACCGTGAATGTGAATATTGAACGACAGGTGACTATTATGTGCCAAGGACTACACTACAAGACCCGAGGATAGACATACGAGTGACTGCTATGTGCCAAGGACTATACTACATTAAATGAGGATAGATACAAGTGGTCATTATAGTATACTTTATCAGACACTGTACACCACGTACACTGTCCAATGTTATACTGTCCAAGTCTGAAGCAAGAGGGCATGTGAGCAAGTCTATGATCGCAACTTTTCACTTTCGTACTGAAATTAATCTCGTTCAGCAGAGAAAACATTTGTCTTTGTATGAATGTGTAGATTATTGAAGAGTTACACGATTATAGTTTTTTACACTACCAAATCTTTAGACTAGAAATGAATGTCTAGTGTCAAAGCTCCTCATGACTATCGTAAAATGGAGTTTGCGTTTCCTTATACAGAAGTGCATACGCTGGCACTCACATGCGCGTTCTGTTGGTGTGCAGCTTAGGCTGTCAAAAGTTCTTTCTTTTGGCAACAGATCATTTTCATGACATTCATTCTGTTTATTTTATATTTTAGGTGTACACTTAATCGAGAAAGTACACAATTGGAAACTGGTTGCTTTATTATGGCACTTTGAGCAACATTCTCGTAGAAAGTGACACTTAAAAAGTCATGGACAGTTGAACACTTGACAGTGTACATGGGGTAAACGTCTGAAAAAGTATACTATAGTGATAGTGACCACTTAAGCATATTTATAGGCCCTAGTGAGGCTTACCTGTCAGGTGTATGGCTGTAAGCAGCACAGTTCTTAGTGTGCTGCGAATGCTAGCTGAAGACCAAGTCATTTGAAGAAGTCTTTGCAACATGCATGCTATGTGAACTCTTTACAATGCAGGATGCTATGTGAAGATGTAGATTATCAGTACTTGTTATGTTAAGAACTGTGCACCATGCAGACTACTGTGTGTAAGTATAGATTACTTGCTACTTATGGACTGCTTATGGTGTGAAGAGCTCTGTGCAATGTAGACTACTTGCTGTGCAAAGTACTCAGTACTATGCAGACTGCTATGTGAAGATGTGGATTACTGGCTATGAGAAGAAGTAGACTACTTGCTATGTGAAGATTCAGATTACATGTTGTGAGAAGATGTGGATCACTTGCTCTGTGAAAAAACTGTGTACTACTGTTAATGCAGACAGTATACTTTGTGAAGAACTGTGTAATGCTGCTGTGTAAACATGCAGTGAAATTTAACTGTTAGTTTCTGTTGTACATTGTATGAAAGGGCTTTGAATGGCATTACGGAGAGATATTGAACCTTGTTGCAACTTAACCCAAAACGCTCTAAAAGACTACAACAGGATGTGGATCGACTGATATTTCAAGGTTCACGTCAGAATAGCTTGGCGCCTGTAGGTGCCAAGCTATTCCGACACCAACCTTGAAACATCATGGTTGATCGGACTCCTGAATTGTGATATAAACCTTGGAGGATATCAACCAAAATTTGAAAAAAATTTAGTCCTGAGGATGTAAGGAGTTTATTAGAAGTTTATTTAATGTTTAAAGCATGTTTGCGCAACGGGCTTTTAATCTACAATTTTCATCTAAACACTTGCAATTTTTACCTACTTCTGGTTAATAATAATAGGCTTGGCTTGACTTCGCGAACGAAGATTTTATAGGAGTTGCCCATGACGTCTGCAGGCTTGTTCGTGGCTGCGGAGGCCAATCCGAGACAGGCAGGTTCGACCGCAGTGGCTGCAGGGGAAGGTATGGCCAGGGTTCTGAGCGGCGGCATCTCTGTTTTTTTTCCTGAGCCGCTTGTCCTTAAGGCTAGCTCTGTGAGAGTCCTCAAAGGAGACGGCTGCCTTGTAAATGGTGGAGCGCCAGGTGTCACGGTCCGCAGCAAGCGAAGACCACTGGTGGTGGTCGATTTGGCAGGCACTAAGGTCACAGGTCACTTAATAATAATAAAGAGCATTTATATCGCACTAAATCCCCAGGAGCAGTGGGTTCTAAGCATGTTCACATTACAAAAAATGTATATATGCAGAATCTCACTACCATTAAACAAATTTAATCTACACACACACATACAGACACACATCAGAAAACCATCTCCAAGTTAAAGGCATTTTGATGGTGCTGATGCACCACCATGATGGTGCTACTTGGACAACAAAGGGAAGACCTAAGATCAAGGCCACCACGATGGAGCTGAAGACAGCACTACACTTCTGGAGACGATTAACTATGATAGTTTAATAATGGTGGTGCCTGAATCGCTACAACTGATCTATGATGCTCAATCCATATCTTCTTGTAGTGTATCAGGATTACCTGGGGCAAACAGTGAAAGAAACCATCTTTGTCACGACACGCCTGACGGGGTCAGGGCGCCGTGGACAATATGAGTGCAGACACTCGAGAAAACCCACCCACTCTAAATAAATAACGCAACGCCAGTGATAAACAACAAACAAATCCTTTATTACCTACCCTTACTCTAACTCCCACCCCAACCCACTAACGCCCCACACACTCACACACATGCACTCATAACGTATTAACACATAAAAAAGGTTAACATATAAAAAATGACTAACAAGTGAAAATGACTAACAGGTGAATATGACTAACAGGTGAATATGACTAACAGGTGAATATGACTAACAGGTGATAATGACTAACAGGTGAATATGACTAACAGGTGATAATGACTAATATGGCCAACGGCTATACAAGGCGGGTAACTTTGTCTCTGTACAGTGTCCTCTGTCCCACACTAGACAGGGTGGCTCATAACGTACGAGTACTACCCCTGCACCACAGAGCACCGTAGCCGCGCTTGCCCACGCACGCCTGTGACCGACGCTCAGAACGTAGAATCAGCCTGCTGTAGTCCAACGTACTTGTCCAACAGGACCGGCTAGCGAAGGCGTTCCGACTCCCGATGATGCGTCACCGTTGGTTGTGGATGAGATCGAAGAACGACAAAATCTTCGAAGCCAGTCTTCGAAGCCAGTCTTTGAAGCCAATCTTCGAAGCCAGTCTTCGAAGCCAGTCTTTGAAGCCAATCTTCGAAGCCAGTGCACTGGAAAAGGGCGCATTGTCAGTCAAAGTGCCAACACAGTTAATTCTGGCCTATTTGACACGCACCTACTCACAAACCACGTGAGTTGTGTCTCGTCTCACCCTAATACCTGCCTTGGCCATATTAAATATACAATCATGGATATGAAAGCTTCCTATGTACATTCAACATTCGCCCGGTCTGCACTATTCCATTACACTAGCATTAAGCTAGCACAACCACTTTTGTATAATAACATTGCCACTGCTAAAACCAACATTATCAAAATATCCCGATGTACATACAAAGATATGAAATAATCACCAGCAACCGCCCAACGTGACAATCTTATTACATTACATCTAGGACTTAATACCAATATATTTGAAAGGATACCCACTTTAATTCATTTTACAACATGGCCCTTTAAATATACTCACTCGGCGACAGCCGAATATAAACAACTAAATCCGACACCCACCACATTACAACCCAACCTAAAAACCATGGTTAAAGACTCAATTAAAACATCACTAAAAAACTAGACGAACATACCCTTCCGCACCTATATACACATTCACACACCCGAGAGCACAGCAGCTAACTGAGGAAAATGGCATGAATTTACCTGTCACTGGTGAGTCCTCCGGCAGGACGAGACAAAACAAGACGAAGACGAACCGGAGGGGTCTTCTGGTGAGTAGCAGCCGTGGTCACAAGTCTCTCGGGACACCCACACCCAGGAACACTGGCCGTGGTCTTGCAGGGAGGGTAAAACAACCCTCACACAGCTTGTCAAGGGCTCCAAACGAGGCCGCACCCTGACCCAGACTCTCACTTCGCTGGCTAACTCCGCTGACTGACTGTAATAACCTTCTGCTACCTTGCAGTTTAACTTTACTTCTGAACACTGTTCGGTTAAGCTACTTGACGAAAGCGTGCAACCGCTGTACTCGCTCACTGCTAAGCTTGCTGCACGGGCTTTACGATTACGCTCACACTACATTTATTAACTTCCCTAAACTAAGGCTATTTACAGAAGTCGGCGACCTACATTTATTAACAGAAAAACGACTTGGCGAAAAAAATAAAACAACATGTCACATCCGTTACGTGACAATCTTAAAACCTTTACTGAAACAGAAACAAATTGTACAAAAACATGATCAGAATAAAAATCAGATTATGAAAAATCTTGTATAAGTAAATGCCTCATTCCCCCCCCCCCCCCCCCCCCCCCCCCCCCGCCCCTGCCGCAACCACAATTATTTTTCATGGACATATTTCAGGCGACATTAACCCTTTAGCTGTTTGGTGGCATGTTTGAGGTGATTCCTGCAGGATCACCTTGATTAAACATGCTGCTGACGGCCAAAGGGTTAAAAAGAGAAAGTGAACACCTACCCTACACCTAATTAGTTTTAAACTTTGGGTGGCTTTAAAATCAACAGTTCACCGATCGGTAGGTCATGGAGATGAAATAATTGGAAGATGAAATATATACCCTGTTTATGCAGTTATCAATGACCAGAATCACTGATGCTGAAATTATGACAGGCTATGCACAAATCTGATACCTTGCAAGACACCTAAAATGGTCTCTGATTGATTGATTGTACATTGCTTAACGTCCCGACAGCAACAAGGCTTTCTCAGGACGTGCCTGCACTGCTTGTGAAAAAAAAACAACAGAACATTGAATGTATGTCACCAGCCGGTCAAATACATTAAATAAACCTAACACATGGGGCCTAAATAAAGCTAAGACCATTTAGCAACACACATCCAATATCAAGAGCTACAGGCAGTGCAGACAGTAGGGAGAGTTTTAAAAAGGCAAATACAGGTGAATGGACAAAGGGTAGACAGAAACACATGCCCCAGAATAGAGAGAAAAACCCACCCTGTGGGGCTGACCAGGGTGACCCTGGGAACTAAAAATAATTTTGTGTCCGTGTTTCTCATTTAGGCCCATTCCTTGTATATTTTTAAAGTATTAAATAAATAAAATACACTTTCCCACGGCAGCAGTTAAACCAAATTTATCTGGACCAAAGAAGTTAAACAAATTAGGTCCCAGTTTTGTAAATCACCTGTTGTTCTTAGAGTTGTCTTGAAATTATCTGTGTTCTAAAGGTATTTGCAACAACAACAAAAACATGAGGCAAGCTTTGTGCAAATTGGTTATACCTTAGTTACAAAATAGCAAGTAGACTAACTGCCATATGCAATTAACAAAAAATCATGGGAAAAAAATGGCACATACTTAAAGCTATTGGATCATGATATACATGTATGTCATATCAACAAGGAAAGCACTGATGCACAAATCAGCAGAACAGAAACATGCAACACCATCTTTTTGTCTTGGGTAAAGAAATATTGAGCTAACATCATGGGTGGGACTTTTCCGGCTACAGCCAGATTTCCTGATTCAAAAATTTTTCTTTTCGGTTTTTTTTCCACTTAAAAAGTGCCCCTAGACCCCCGCTTCAGGATTCAACTTTTTTTTCAGGATTCAACTTTTTTTTTCTGTCCCACCCATGTAACATATTCATACTAATAATCCTATCAATCCAATGAATATGAATAAGGTCAACCTTCATGAATAACTCAAAAGCCCCTGCTGATGTGGGGTTAAATGGCTCATTGCTTCTTGCTGAACTTTGGGTGGTGATCACATTTCTCTGGCAGTGAAGGAGTGAAATGTAACAGATCATGGGATTCATTTAATCACCTGTCAGGAATGGTTGAGACATCTTCTAGCATATGCTGAAACCAAACTTATCTCCATCCTCGTGCTGGGACCATATGGCGTTGAGGCGCGTCCCCTGGGTGGTGGATAGGGGGTCCCTCGCGAGAGGGTTGCACCGAATGAAATAAGGTGCCGTGAACCATCATGGTCTAAGGGAAGGAGACCCCGACAGTAAGGGGGTTGGGCGTGGGGGTAGCTTCCCCACCCTGCAAATAAAGAAATAGCTACAAAAACGCCAACAAAAAGACAAACAGCAATTCCTTTCCTGGAGGAGGAAGGTTCTTCTACCAGAAGATTTATGACGTGTGGTGAAAGCCGAAAGTCTTCAGAAGCCACAGGACCGAGCCGCCTCTCTCTATCTAGGGACACAATCACGGGCACATGGAATGTCAAGACCATGTACCAGAGCGGGACGTCCGCCCAGATAGCAGCGGAAATGCAAAAGTACAACCTTTTCCTGCTAGGTATCAGTGAAGCCAGATGGACGCAGTCTGGCCAGAAAAGGCTGTTAAGTGGGGAGATGATTCTGTATTCAGGTCATGAAGAGGAGAATGCCCCCCATACAGGTGTAGCATTCATGCTGTCACCAGTGGCACAGAGAGCGCTGATTGGCTGGGAACCTCTTGGGCCAAGAATTATCACAGCAGCCTTTAGAACTAGGAGAAAGATCAAGTTGAACGTCATCCAGTGTTATGCGCCCACCAATGACAGTGACGAGGAAGAGAAACAAGAGTTCTACGACCGACTCCAGAGTGCTGTGGACAAATGTGCAGAGCGAGACATCACCATCGTCATGGGTGATTTTAATGCCAAAATAGGGGAGGACAACACCGGATATGAAGAGGTGATGGGGAGACAGGGACTAGGGGAGATGAGTGAGAACGGGGTGAGGTTCGTAGACTTGTACTCTAAACAGACTTGTCATTGGAGGCAGCATCTTCCCACACAGAAGAATACACAAAGCAACGTGGGTCTCACCTGACCATACTACAGAGAAACAAATAGACCATATCTGCATTAGTAAGAAATTTAGAAGATCCCTTCAAGATGTTCGAGTGAGGAGGGGAGCAGATGTCGACTCAGACCATCATCTGCTTACCTTAAGAATAAAGCTCAAGTTAAAGAAAAGTAGCACAGGGACAACAAGAAGACCGCGCTATAATGTAGGCCTTCTGAGAGAGACGGGAGTGAGAGAAGAGTTCAAACTGGTGCTGTCCAACCGGTTTCAAGCGCTACAGGAGCTAGTAAATGAAGAGGAGGCGGTCACCACAGAGCAGCAGCGGAAGGCAGTTAGAGTGGCACTGAACTCAACCTGCAAAGACACTGTGGGGTTCAAGAAACACCATCACAAGGACTGGCTGTCGGCACAGACCTTGAAGAAGATAGAAGTGAGGAAGCAGAAGAAAACAGTTGTCAACAACAGTCGCACGAGAGCAGCCAAAGTAAGGGCACATGAGGAATACTCTGAAGCCAACCGCGAGGTGAAGCGGAGTATCAGGGCAGACAAGAGAGCCTACACAGATGGCCTAGCAGCAGAGGCAGAAAAGGCAGCAGGCAGCGGCAACCTGAAACAGCTCTACGACATTACCAGAAGATTGTCAGGCAAGTATGGCCATACAGAAAGACCAGTAAAAGACAAAGAAGGCAAGCCTATTGCAGACAGAGCAGACCAACTTGACAGATGGGCCGAGTATTTTGAAGAGTTACTGAACAGACCCACCCCACCCGACCCCCCAGACACGCAGCCAGGAGAGACTGACCTACCCATCAGCTGTGACAGACCCAGCCGGGAAGAGATCAGGGCCCGCTTGCATAGCGGTGTAGTTCATAACTTCAGAAGTAAGCGCCTACTTTGAGAGTTACTACTTCAGAAGTTTCGCGGCAGGCTGCTTGCCTTGCATGAAGCGAAATCCGCGCCGTAGTAGGTACTTGTGAAGTAATGGGTGAAGGACATTTAATTTGAGGTCAATCATACTTCTGCGCATGCGAGTATTTACATCCCGGCGTCCCTGTGTATGAAAACTACGCGCGCGCTGCGGCAGGAAAAGAACAGGGTCAAGATGCCCCAGGCTAGGCCGGCTGTGGTCCACGCTACCACTTACTTACTTACGCCTGTCACCCCTACCCGGGTATAGGTCGTCGACGAGAGACCTCCAGCAACTCCTGTCCTGTGCTTCTCCTTCGATTCTACTCCAGGTGGTTCCCAGTCTCTTGATGTCTACTTGGAGGTCTCGACGCCAGGAGTTTCTCGGCCTACCTCTTTTCCTCTTTCCCTGGGGGTTCCATGACAATGCCTGCCTAGTGATACTGGAAGCTGGCTTTCTCAGACTGTGACCGATCCATCCCCATCTTCTTCGCCCAATTTCATTCTCTGCTGTTATCTGCTGTTCTCTCCCAGAGTCAGAGATATAAATACTGAGCGGATTAAAGCATCATTAACACAATGACTGAGTTAACCCCCTTGATTATATCTTTTTTGGCCCTCCATATCTATGTCTCCCGCACAGAGTAAATACCATTGGAAGTTACCCCTAAATCATCATTATTTAAACAGCCACATTTTTATGAAAATCAAAAATAATACTTAAGGGGTTAACTCAGTCATTGTGTTAATAATACTTCAATCCGCTCAGTATTTATATCTCTCTTAATTAGCTCATATATCTACTGTCGCAATGTTACTATGTACGTAAACACAGCCCGTCGCCAGCTGACTCTAGGTACGACGCGTCAGAATAAAATATGCACAACAGTTACAAAATATGATCACGTCGCAATGTTTTGACAACGTTGCTCAAAACCTTTTCAAATCCTTTAGCTGCTAGATTGATGTACCACACCTGAGTCGATATTCACACAATTTATTTTTGACCTTAAGAAAATGCACATCGAAAAAATCATGACCCCCCCACAAATGTAAATTGGTTTTAAGATTGAATGGGAATAAAACCCCCATTAGCTACCGCACACAGAGAGAGAGAAAGACCCGCTTTGACAACACAGACATAAACTCCACTCATGTGAAACTTACACGTTTTAAATCAGCTTCTTTTCAAGCCAGCTCACCTGTTTACCTTTGTGGTGTCTAATGTCGCCACGCGCCGGCACAGTAGCGCGCCACTGTTCAACTCACTGTGAGACCTAACACTCTATGTGAAGCCGGCTCTACAGCTCTGAAAAGGCTATTTGCTGAGAGGTGTCATACACTCAAGAAGACAGCATGTTTCGAAATTGACTTCATATTTACTCAATGACTGGTTCCCGAGAAATCAAACGGTGGCCTATACTCTGCACTATACAGGGAGCTGGAAAAACAGTTGTATAAGAAACTAACAAGTAATATCTAACACACAGACGTACACACAAACAAACACACTTACAAACAGACGCGCACACAAACAAACAAACAAACACACAAACAAACAAACAAACACACACACACACACAAACACACACACACACACACACAAACACACACACACACACACACGCACTTACAGACACTCATGTCAGTACAATTTTATCGTAAGCATGAGCTGCCAGGTGGTGTCACGGTTGATCGCCTTTTGTGTTGCCTCACGCCGCGCTATTAGCGGCCGCATTCCATTCCTTTTCAATTCAGACACGAGCCGCATTTTGAAAAGGCTCTCACCCGTCAATGGCCTTTATAGCTATACCCTTTCAAATCGCTAAGTAATGTCAAAAGATCAACAGGGGGAACGTTATTATTTGAAAGGAGGGGGATCATTTACAAAACAGTTCTACATGTGAGGGCTTAATGTACTCATGTCTGGTTTACTGACAAAGAAACAAATGTGTTTATAAATTATCTTTTTTAATTGCATTATAAAATGAACACAGACGAACTCCTTCTATTAAATGATATTGGCGCTGTAGAAAACATAGACTTAGATTCGAAGCGGGAACGACTTTTATCTGTAGTGGTTTCTGGTCATTCGAAATCTTATCTTGGGAAGCTTTATTCAACTGAAGATATACTATCCCTCACGGCTGCTGATTTATTAAAACTTCATTTTAAATATGAACAACACATGGCTTCACTAATGACCCGTGATTTGAGCAAATCAATTGTCTGCTTATATTCAAAAGCTGTGAGTTACGCTCTCCCTGTAGACATTGGAAATCTCACAAATGACCTCGAGAGTAACCCCATTGTAACGAGTGCAATTGGTAAATTAGCTTGCCTTTTATTCTACAGATTTGGTAATTTGCTGGCTCCTCTGGTAACATTAATTGTAACTAGCAGCCATATCGATTTCACGAAATTAAATTTTTTTGCTGATAAAAATGGACGACCAACAGACGACCCCCCAAACGACCCCACAGATGAACCCTGTTTCGGACCCTGTCCAGACTCCGATTCACGCAGTGACAAAAATTAAAAATGAAGGGAGGGTTCAGTCAGGTAAACGTTTAGCTGAATGGAACAAGCAGAAAAAGTTACAGCTACAGGCGCTAACAGAAAAGGCTCATGTAAGTGATCCGCCGTCAACACTGTCAGGACCGTCAGGACCGTCAGGACTGGCACCCCTGTCACACCCACATCAAAGTGAAAGACCTTCAACCCAGTCTAATTCTGAAACAGCAAAATATGTAGTTGCCGCATTTGTTGTCGGATCTGGTTTTGTAGCTTACCAATTATACAAAAAATACAAGCCACAGACTCGTACAGTGACCAAAAAATTAAACACTCCATCATCAAAAACAGAAGTCTCCACATTACTAACAATACCCAAAGTTGTCGACCCATTTCATATGCAGTAATAAATTTATTATTTTAATTTTTTCTTGCCTAAGAAATGAATGACTCAAAGAATTTAATGAATCTTGTGTATCACTCTGCAGTAATCAGTGCATTAGCAGTAACGTTTTCTATGCTGGGAAAAAATCTACTCAAAATGAAATCACCAGACCTCAGTAGACTCGATTTCGAAGACAGCGCTAAGCTAATTGTAGTTGTAACAGCGTCAATCGCCACGAAAGACCTTCTTGTTAAACAGGGAATTATTCCCGAAAATGTTTCTATGTAAATAAAAATAAATATGGCGACGATAGCTATTATGGTGGGAGGAGCGATGGTCAACGCCCTCGCGTTTAGCGGCTCTAATTATCTCTTTTCTAAAATGGGTAGAGAACAATCTGCAGAAGAAATAAAGCGTCATAATGAAGCGTCAGAAAAATTAGCACAGGCAGAACAGGATTACGAAAAGAATAGAATTGAGAAACTTGATTTCATCAATGAAAAACTCAGGCTAGAAGGTCACGCACAACATACGTTTTCAAATACAGATGACGCAATCCGTGAGTATTTTTTAGTCACGGGTGAAGATATGTCTATCCCAAAACCAAAACTAAGTGACTACTATCAACCAAGCCCAGAACAAAGAAACGGGGAGATAATCTTTGTTCTAGTGGGAATGATATTTGTTTATTTTACTGGAGTTTTCATTGCTAGAAAAAATGGCAGCCGAAAATAAACTATCGAAAATATATTACTCACCATCAGGGTATTATAAAGGAGCAACCGCTATTCAGAAATTACATGCCGCTGTGGGCGGAGATATAACACTCAATCAAGTCAAGCAATGGTTACAGAGACAGGCAATTTGGCAGGTATATCTCCCTGCTCCAAGAAAGATAACAAGACCTCATTTTGAGAACACAACACCTAATGACACGCACCAAATGGACCTCCTGTTCCTACCACATGACACAATAAGAAAGAAACGATACAAGTACGCATTAACTGTCGTAGACATAGCTTCAAGATATAAAGACGCTGAACCCATATCTGACAAAACAGCCAGTACAGTTGCTACAGCATTATCAAAAATATATAGTCGAGGCCCTTTAAGATACCCCAGACTTGTACAAGTTGATGACGGATCAGAATTCAAAGGTGCAGTTAATCAGTTATTTGCTAAGCATGGTGTACTGGTCAGACGAGGCATTCCAGGCGTGCACAGATCGCAGGCAATTGTTGAAAACTTTAACAAACAGTTATCAGAAAGACTTTTCAGTTACCAGTATTCTAAGGAACTCATGCATGACACCCGTAACACTGAATGGGTACAAAGGTTACCACATGTGATAAAAGCAATGAACAATGAAGGCCATCCTAAACCTGCTGATGCTATTAAATTGAAAACAATTACAGAGCCAAAAACAGCCCCAACCCCAGCACCAGACACAAGTTTATTTACTAAACAGGTGAGATATTTATATCAACCAGGTGAAGCTGAAAATGACATAAAGCGCAGAGCGACAGACCCCATTTGGTCAACATCCGTTCATAATATAAAAAAAATAATTCCCGGCGCAGACGCAACAATATATTACCTGTATGAGCCTGCACCCCAGAGGGCATTTGTCAGAGAAGAATTACAGATTATTCCCCCAGACACCGTTACTCATTTCAGTAACTAAGTCATCAATTAATTCATCAACCAGTTCATCACAAATGTCTTCAGATAACTTGAGCCTGTAATGACCTGGTGCATAAGCTTTTTCCTTAGTGTGAAACACTCGTTTCGTGTCTCCAACTGCAAGTGATTTCTTATGTGTTTGAATTATTTCAAGATTATGTTTGTTTGATCTCAGTGACTTGTTTGGATAATCAGGCATTAATGCACCATCTAATACTTGCTTGTAATGTTCATGACGAATGTCTTTATTTTTTATCGCTGTTTTTTTTATTCCTTTGGCTTTTGACTGACTACCTTTCTGGTGCAGTATAGAATACATTTTTGATCTCAGTCCAACGTACTCAACTATTGGCACACCATTCAGTTCATCCTTAAACTTACCAGGCACTTTTTTATTTTGTGTGCTGTACAGTGGATGATCTTTAGGGTAGTCAGACGTGTCATACATGTGTAGTTCTGTTTTCATGTCTTCATAAAAGTCTTCAGTAGGCACATCAATGATCATAGAGTCAGTGTCAGTGTATAGCAGACGACACTCAGGATACTTTGGTTTGAAGTAATCATAATAAAATTCAAGCATCACCAGTTTTGACAATTCAAGAATTGCCATACCAATAAATACTGGCTTGTCCAGTTTAACAATCTTTTTTTTTGAGTGACACTGCATACAATGATGAATGAAATTCTTTGTACCCTGTGTACTGTGGCTTGCCTGTAAGTTTAATAGCACCCAATTCAGTTGTGACCAGTCTCACATCTTTTCTGTGATGAGGATTTTCCATTGTCTTGCCAAAACAGGCATTGTTCATAAGCTTAAAGAAGTCTTTGTCAAATGCAGTGTTGCCGTCTCTGGCACGAAGGGTTGTGTTCTTCATTATGTAATCTTTCATGAAAGAACTCTGATCAAATTGAATTCCTCTGTGAACTTTCTTTAATACTAACCCATGTCTGATGTAAAACTGTAACAAGCGGTAGTGACAAACGTAATTGAATTTGTCATTTAGATTTGGCACAAGCTTAGTGTCTTCTTTTTTCCCTGTCATACTCATTTTCTCAACAGCCAACGGATAATCATTGTGGTAATCATGTAGATGGTGTGGGTACTCCAGGTCTACTTCAAAGATCCAACCCTTCGCGTCGTTTCGGTCAAGAGTCATAATATAGTTTGCTAACCCTGTGTCTGTTATGTCATACTGTGACAAATCATACAGACAAAAGTTTTTCAAGGGCAATAATTCACACATTGCGAACCCATAAAGGTTATTAGCGTCCAAATACGTAATGAATGACCTTGACCCCGGGCTTGAGGGGTCAAAACCCCGGTCAAGGTCCGGACTGTCCAAATATTTGTTGTTGGCTATGGCGTAATTGTTCGATGCAATACTAATGCCTCCCCTCAATCCACGTTCTACCATTTCACCCATCGTACGATCAGACAACAGGTCTATAAATATCTTACTGGATTTCAAAAATGCATCCCATGTCATGCCAGGACTAGTGATGTAACAAGCAGGGTCAAGTCTGTAGTGTAACAAACCCTTCTCACGGTAACTTTCAAATACATCTGCTAGCAAACAAACGTCAGCTTTCAAGTACTGGTCGTGATAGTCACCAATCGTTTGACACCCCAACTTCCCCCACGCATCAAGAGCATGTTGATATTCAGAGTCAGAAATACCTTTTCCAGTTAGTGTAGAATAAAATTTCTCTTTTGGTGGCAGTCTTGTTTCTTCAAACACAACCCAGTGATCAATGTACTCATATGGATACACACCTTTCTTAATCAAGTCTGGTTCAAAATATTTACTTGTTATTGGATACTCAGTCAGCCCTTCTGCCAGACTAGCAAGACCTAAAGACAAATGTTGCATGGAGTCATAAAATGCTAATTTATCTAACCTAAAAGTCAAGTATTTCTCAGTTGTCTGGGCAATACAACTTATGTTTTTGTATGACTCATCTACAGCCTGCATGATGATGTGTGAATCATATCCTTTAAGATTGTGGAAAAAGATTGGTAACTTGTATGTCTTAGGATCTATTTTTAATAACAAGTTACAATTGTTATGTGCAGCTCCTCTGTAACGCCCAGTTATGTGATCGTGGTCACGAACTTTATCACATCCCAGAGGTTGTTCGCAAATCCAACACGTCTCAGCTGTATCAAATTTCAGTTTGTCTTCTTCTGTCATCACCAAAGGCATCTGACATGTTGTGAGATACTGTACTACCTGACTATACAGATGTCTCATTTCTGTTAAAAACAGACAAGCTGCATTTTCACCTCTGTAGATAACAGGCTCTGAATGAAGACCGTCTGACCTAACAATAATGTATCCAAAAGAACACACCACTTGGTCACTTAGTTTTATAGTCTTTGGTAATGACTCTGGAACAGGACCTTCAAATTGAACAACCAATGATTCGAAATCAGCGTATACTACAAACGGCAATTTTTGCTGATTCCCATAGTTCTTAAAATACACTTGACTACCAGGATCTGGGTACTTAAGTACTGTTTGTATGTCATCAGCTGACCTGCAGTGTAGAACGTGTTTGTGCGCTACGTTTATGGAGGAGAATCTCTGTAAACATCTCTTGCACACTTCCTGTTTCCCATTGTGTTTTGTTGTATGTCCGTGAATTAGACGTGACATATTCCTGATAATTGTGTAGTGAAAGTTATTGTCATCGCCGATTAGCAACATGTCAACATGTTTATCTTCTGACTGCCCATATGTTGGGGCAATTGGAGATACTCTAATTGGCTGTAACTTGTTTTCAGATTTATTATCCCACACATACACATTCACAGATATACCAGGATTTAGTTTTTCAAACAAATCTATGTCTTCTATTTTAACAGGGAACTCAATGCCACTAAAGTTGAGTTCATTTACAAATTTGATGTAGTTAGATACGCGATCAGGTCTTGACCTCACAAAGTGTAGTTTAGCTAGTACACACCACATGAAACAGAAATTGTCTTTGTTCTGAATATTGACTATAGCTTTCTTGTTTGCGACCTCTGTTGGCAGTGGTATCCATGCTTTACCTAATATAGGATGATACCTTGACTGCTTTAATTGTAGTTCATGTACATGCCCTTCGTGCCAGCCAGACCCCTTCATTTTTGCACTGTCGATTGCCTGGAGAAAGTCTGGTAATAGTCTGTCTCTAAACACGTTCTCTACCTCCGGTTCTCTTCTTGTGTTAACTGTGTGTTGTCTTGTTGATATATACGATTCAATCACCTCACCGTCTACTCTAGTGAATTCTATTTTTGCAACAATTTGAATTTTAACACTGCCTGTAAGAAGATTTTGTTGTATGACAGAAAAAGAGTTTTCTATTGATTCGTAAACATTGTTAGTATTGGATATAGGTAAGTTTGTTGTGTGAAACACGTTACGTAGGCCTGATGAGCCAGGGTTTGATGAGCCAGGGCTTTGAGCATTGTCCGTCATTTTTATTTGACCGACAAAATAATAAATAAAAAATATTAACGTTAACTCTGCTGGCTCACCTTGTGTAATTCCACTTTATTAACTGCAACACTGTCAATATAAACATTTAGTTTGCGTAGTTGTTTAAATATGCTATAACAAACTTCCCCTAACCAGCCATAGTTGGTATCAACAACTTTAAAAGTAGGTGTCTTTAAATCAACTGTCATGTGCTCCACATTTGGATGCTCATCGACATAATCCAAAGTCACACTGTATGTAACATATATTTCTGATGGTGCTGAAAGGCTTATGTAAGTCTGTTTGGGTGATATTAAGTCAGTAAAGTGCATAACATCTTTGAAAAGGTGTGTGAGATCAAGCACCTGTATGATTTGTCCGTCTGTCATTTTTATTGGACAAACAAATGTATAAATTAATTTACATCAATTTACTAACCCATACCCTGTGGGCTGATCTGTCTTTAAAATGAGCTTTAGATGCTTAGTTGATTTCAGTTTATTTTTTACATCATCACGTTCATGCTTATTTGGGATGACGTCGTTCTCTCTGAGACAGTCTTCAAAGCTGTCACGATCCTTACAGTAAAACAAACAGATAAACTTTAACTGTTCTCGAAAATCTTTCAGTACAGCATTATATTTCTGAGTGAGAATCCATACACTGACATTTGCGTGTCTGCCACTGAAGGCAAGTTCTGCTAGAGTGTTTCTCTTCTTGACAATGTCTTTCTCTGCAGAACAGTCATCAACAATAAACAATGTTGACTGTCCTTCAAATTGCTTGTAAAAATATTGTAGGTAGTCATTCAGTTTTTTCTCAGGGTCGACTAAGTATATGTTGTTGTCAGTCCAAATGAATAAACGGTTGTGATAAGCTTTGTTGTGTTTGATTGTAGGACAAAATATTACAATGTTTTCAAAATGGTGGATGTATCTTGTTTGTAATAAGTCAAGTACGAATTGAGTTTTCCCACACCCTGTGGCACCAACAAATAAGCCACAGTGTGGATCGAGTGTCATTAAGCTACGGTTCATTTTAATACACAATATAATTTTAATATATGTGTCCACTCAGTCTGCTTTCTGCAATATTGAGTTGTGCGTCATATATCAGGTACAAATATATGTTTATGGCTGCAGCAGTTTCAACCTTCTTTTGTATCTGAATTGTTATTCCATCACTACCGTTCTCGACAGTTCGTCCTGACCCATGAAGATAATCGTCATCCGTACTACGAAGGTCTAGCCACAGTGCATACTTGTTTGTAAGGTATTGTCCGATCCTAACATCATACAGATGTAGATCTTTGCACGCAATGTTTGCAGGTTTATCTCTAATCCTTCCACCTGCAAAATACTTTGTGGTTTCGTCATAGTGTTGATAAGGTAACATTCCTGAAGCGTACACTTGATTAGGGCGGCCTTCAATTGTGCAGGACAAATGTGTAATCTTAGGATTGTAGAATTTTTCTGAATCTCTTTTGTATGGACTCACCGGTTCAACAAACAACATAAGAATACCTTTCAGTGACCTGGCTGGTGTGTTTAAGTTTAAGTTCCACATTGGGTCACTCTTGTCTTTGGGAATTAAACTATGTCTAATCACCCTGTCATAATAAATTGGAAGTCTTGACTGGTACTGATTTTGTATGAGTCTGGCTAGTTCAATATGTGTGACAATTTCATATTCCAAGGAAATGTTAGAGATCTTATATGTTGCATCTGTGGCAGATGATTTTATAACTTTGGAGTAGTCATTGAAAGTTAGTTCAAAGCTCAGACGGTCATTCAGTGCCCCTTGATAATAAGGCAAATGAGCTGTGAGGATTTCAAACTCAAGTGGAATGTAAAATCTGGTTCCATATGTTTCTGCTAATATAACTTCCTTTGGTACCCCAGTAGTTGTTTTGTCTCCAGCATTGATTCGAAGTTTACCAACATTATCAGACTGTATACCTTGGTAAATACGATCCTCTCGTTCTTCTCTTGTGAGCCAAAGATCTTTGTAACAGTAAAATACATCTGAGTCGTCAAGACTAAACACTTCCTGCCCTTCAAGTTTTACTTTAATAGTTCTAACAATTGCTCTGCCAAGATTGTCAACCAGTGTTCTGTTTACGTCTGCGTCTGATGATAGTTCAATATTAAATGCAAGGCGTGCAGTGCCAGGAACAATAACGTCACTGGGACCTAGGTTTGGAAACTTGACTGTAAGTGTTTGGTTCTGGTCTATGGTACTTGGATTGTTCGTGATGACTATCGATTGACGAATGCCTTTAACACCCAGGGGTTCACGTAGTTTTCTGTATGGGTCTAACTTTGATCCGTAAGACTGTGTCATTTTTATTATGCACAATAAAAAATAATAAATTAATAAAACAATGGCAGCGGGAGGATTTAATCATGAAGATTTTAAAATGGATGACATGCATGTCTCAGATACCAGTATCACAGATATGACTGGAATGGTAACTAGTTCTAGTATGCATCACGAACTGCTAAAAGACAAAGTAAACTCATTTTATGACAGTGTTGGAGCGCGCCCAGATGTCTTGGATCCTAACCAGTTTGAATATGATAAAGGCCACTTATTTGTAAATACGGACAGAGGGAAAATATATCTAACACATAAAAACAATTCTTCTAAGTTTAGAGCTTTAAGTACAATTAAAGGTGAAGTCGGTGGTAACTCTGGGTTGGCAAGGTACCTTGGAATTGGAGGGTCTCCCGTTCCCCCAAGACTGGTTAGTGTACTTCACGACACGCAAACAAAGTTGCCAACAGGGCAAGAGATTGAAATGGCACCAGTAACAAGCCTACCAGAAATAGCAAACACTGTGATACAAGAAACCTCATTTACTGAAGGGCAAATAAATGACGCTTTGAAAACAATAGATGATCCACCTTTGTCAATGAGGGAGATTATGGGATTGGATAAATCACTGCAGACAATAAGAGGTGAGATGGTTAATAATCTTGCCAAACTGGGAGAGCTTGATAAACACATAGAACGTGAAAAGGAGAAACTGGCTACAGCAGACAATGGGAATCTTGACACAGAAATGAAAGAAAGAATACAGCACAGATTAAATGATTTGCAGATAGAAAGATCTGGACGATTAGAAGTGATTAGTATTTGGAGGGAAAAACTGAAAACCCAAGTTAACAGAATTAGAGAAACTATTCAGAAAATACTTCACGAAGACACTACTCTGGCTGAGAGACTTAAAACACTTTTCAGAGAACAGGGTATTACAATTGCTAGTTTAATTACTGCTCTTGGGTTTATTATCAGTACTGTAGTGCTGGCTGTCTCCGGTGCTGGGGTTGGTGGGGGTGCACCGCCACCCCCGGGCCCACCGGCTCCCACAGACCCAAAAGATTTACAGTCATGGGTAAAGAAACAACTGTCTCACATATCAGACTTGCTTAAGAAATTGGCTCTGAAAGCAGTAGACACATTGCCTGACATTTTAGGCTCTGTTGTCAGCTGGTTGATTAATACTACAGCAAAGGTAGTTGGGTTTATGGCAGAACATGTGTGGGTATTTTTGGTGACAGTAGGAGGGTTAATGGTGGGTTATTTAATAAAACAGGTAAAGAAGTAATACTCCTAGCCCTGTTAATCCTATTACTAATGCAGTTCGTTCTGACTCATGTGTGTCAGGGGTTGTTACTGACTGTATGGGTACCAGTGGTGGGGCAGGGGAAGTAACCTCCTGTAATGATTTTAATGACAGTACATGCGCAGTTGTTGCTCCTAAGTTTACACTTTTATTGAGTCCTAATTTCTGACCAACACCTGCAACAATGATTTCATTATTATAATTTGTTATTGTACCCATTTGGAGTTGAAGATCAGATGGTAACATGTATAACCCAGTGCCAACTACAAAGTCAACTTTCGATCTGGCATATCTGAGTACGTTTTGGTAGCGCTGTATGCTAGATGGGAGATCAACTGATGAATTTATTGAATCTTCAAGATTAGCGAGAAACTGTTTTTGAGATTCAAATATACCACTTCCATTCAAAATATTCGATTTTGTTAGTGATTGTGCACCTAGTATACACCAGACATATGTTCTGATAGACTCATTGACGCGCTCGACTCCCGCTTGAGTAAACCCGTCAGATTTATCTAAAATAAATGTGGTCCAGGCGTTAGACTGTTTCTGCTCTATTGATCCTAACCAGACTTCAGATTTTGATGAGAATGAAGTGTAACCAGGGTAATAATCTTGAGGGTATTGTCTGTGACTCATAGCGTAATAAAGTGTACCCATGCCTTTGTGATCATCAAGTTTTTGTGTGAAGTCATACTTGGTGCCAGGGTTAATGTTAAATTCATTACAGATGTGTTCAAATGCTTTCATATCCATGGGGTTGTTATACCTGTTGAAACTGGATTCAGTTGGTAATGGTGTATGCAGTTCTGACAGTATACGTCTAAGCTGGTAATAAACATGGAAACGATACACAGATCTAATCAGTTTGTTTGAGTGATTCAAATGATCTGTGAATGAAACACCACAGCCTGTAGTAGAACACAGTATGGCAAAATTGAGTTGGTTTTGAAACATCTGTAGTGGACTTGAAGACCACTTTCTTGCAGTTGAGTCATCTGTTATTGGAGGGTTTAGGTAATGGTCAAACGGATTCGGTACTTTGACTTGGAATAGGTCTTGTACGCTTGCGTCAGACACAGCTATGTCGAGTTGATTTAGTTGAATTATTTTCTGTTCATAAGTAGGTGCAACATTATATTTGGCATCCACATTAAATTGAAATGCGTTTGTAGTGGTGATGGTTGGTGATTTAAATTCCATCCTTTTTTATATGAGATAATAAAAATGTTTATTACCTTAACAAATCTTGACACAAGCAAACCAGTGTGGTTAACTAATGGGATTGATAATCGTGATGGTAGCAAGGCTGCAGCTATCCATGAAATGTTCTATACAGTAAAATGGTTTAATGTAGAAGATAATATATATAATAAAGTAATTTTTGATGGTAAGACTGAAGCTTTACCACCTGGGTATTATGACTTTTGTACTATAGCTGAATGGTTTCAAAGTAAATTTAAAATCAAAGCAACTTTAAATCCAGCTAACCTACTTGTTACATTAGAATTTCTAACACAAAATTGGTTAAGGATTTCAGATAAATTTGCATATTTACTTGGATTTTATATTGACGAAGATTGGCATAGATCAGATAATTTAGGTGAAGCTATGTCTGGTATTATAACAATGAAGATTAAAAAACTTAAAATAACTGGAAAACGCCCTGTCAATTTGTCAGTACACACAGTACTAAATGTTTATTTGAAAGAACTAAACACATCTGAGAATGTTCACAATGGAAAGCCTTCAACTTTGTTGAGATGCTTACCTACTGGAACTGCTCCGTATTGTGAAAGTGTAGTTGTTAGATTTCCTAATTTGCAGTTTAAGAAATTAGGTTCTAGTTTCTTTGAGTCACTGAGTATATCTGTAACTAATCAGGATGACAAACCAGTTCTTATGCATGATTTTAGTGTTGTGTTGGAAATTAAATAATTTTATTTTTGTTTATAAAAATGAGTGGTCTTGGTCCAAAGCCTAGAATCATACCAGTTGCGTGTCCGGTAACAGAGTTGAAAGATTTGGCAGACGTACAGGATTTTGAGAAGGAAGGGGATGTTGGAGAAATATATGGTTTTGAACTTGATTCAGATGGCATGTACAAGAGGAAAGTAATTGTTGACATGAAAGACGGTGAAAAACAGATTCCTAAACTTGGTCAGCTACGTGATGTTACTGTACCTACTCCACCTGTAAATAATGCGCCTTACAACTTAATACATGTGGGAAATAAGTGGGTGGTTTCACCTGTGCCTGTTCCACCACCCACAATTGACTGGGACATAAAGTTGGAATTTATTAGTCCTTATGTATACACTGATGACGAAGGTGCCTTAGTGTTTAGGAAGGTTGTTAACTCGGGGCCGCTTATTGTAAGTCTTGTTCCAAGTTTTGCCCCAGACAACAATAGCAGAGAAAAACTGAAAGTTGAAAATTATGAGAGACGGCGGTATCTTCTTACAACTAGAAAGGGTAGATCAGATACTTCTGTTGTGTTTATGCCAGCAAGCTTAGTCGTGGCTAGAGAAGCGACAATAGTATTTGAAATTATCATGAAATCAGTAACTACTGCTAAAGAGGCTCAAATTGCACAGGGAATTAAACTTACATGGGACGAAACAGTAACAGAATCATCAAAGGTCTTTATTGCTATTACAAAAAATAATGATGTTATTAATGTTTCGAGCAGTGTTCCAGCTGTCAAGGTGGTGGTCGACAAAACAACTTTTGTTCGTCTAACTTACATAAACCTTGAACATATTGATCTTGTTGCATTTTATTATGCCAGCAAATTGTATACTTTTGAAGAGTTGCAAAATGTAATTGCTGATTAAATAAAAAATATTTGTGAATAAAAAAAAATGGTAAACTTCTATCCGCAACTACCGACGCATGAGACTGTGTCATCATTTGTGCCTGATCCGCATATGCCAATTGCATCAGATAAAACATTACAGGCAGACGCATTCAGATTAAATAATATTACAGAAGCTTTGAAATATTTGGAAGGAGAAGAGACGAGGTACTCCAGGTGCAAAAGGAGGTATAAGGCCGTTTTCAATTCTGTACAAAACACATCTATGGCTATTGGCACAGTTTCGGCTTCATGTTCTGTAGGGGGTATTGTTCTTTTTGCCACAGGAATTGGAAGTTTGGCTGGAATAGCAATTGAGGGTCTAAGCGTTGCTACATGCCTAGCATGCTTTGGTTTGGAGGCCTTGAACAAGAGGTTTCACACAAAATTAGAAAAACATGAAGCATTGAGTACTTTGGCGGGTGCAAAGCTGAGCAGTCTTAAACTTATTATCAGTAAGGCATTGAATGATAATTGTATTAATGACGAGGAATTTAAACGAGTCCAGGATGATTTAAATAATTACAAAAAACAGAAGTCAGAAATACAAAATAAAATGCGTAGTCAATCTCCAGTGAATGTTGAAGAACTTAAGGCCAGTTTTTTAGCAGAGGGAAAAAGGATAGGGGTACAGGAAACCACAGAAAAGCTACACAATCTTTTAAACAAATAAAAATCAGATTTGGTAATCGTTTATTAATGTCATACACTTCACAGAGAGATGTCATGCCACTTACACAGTTTAGGCCTGCACCATCTGCACCACCAGAATATTATTGAGAAAAAAAAAGTTTTCCGGTGCCCTTGTGTCTTGGTAAAAAAGACTTAGTATATGTGACTAGAGTCAAGTTGTTATTAAGTACTTGTAAGTAATTAGGATAAGTAATTAATAAGTTCTTAATGTAAGTAGTTAAATAAGTTCCTATTGTAACTCACTTAAAGGTTAACATTTAAGTGAGTTGTGACTTATTGTTTTACTTGAGACCACTTGATAGTTTCTTATCCAGCTGTTTTCAGTGTCTGTATAGTGTAGAGTTTAACCACCAGTTGATTTTCTAATTCCTTAGAAACCTGACATGAGTACAAATCCCCCTCCTTTCAAATAATAACGTTCCCCTTGTTGAACTTTGACATTACTTAGCGATTTGAAAGGGTATAGCTATAAAGGCCATTGACGGGTGAGAGCCTTTTCAAAATGCGGCTCGTGTCTGAATTGAAAAGGAATGGAATGCGGCCGCTAATAGCGCGGCGTGAGGCAACACAAAAGGCGATCAACCGTGACACCACCTGGCAGCTCATGCTTACGATAAAATTGTACTGACATGAGTGTCTGTAAGTGCGTGTGTGTGTGTGTGTGTGTTTGTGTGTGTGTGTGTTTGTGTGTGTGTGTGTGTTTGTTTGTTTGTTTGTGTGTTTGTTTGTTTGTTTGTGTGCGCGTCTGTTTGTAAGTGTGTTTGTTTGTGTGTACGTCTGTGTGTTAGATATTACTTGTTAGTTTCTTATACAACTGTTTTTCCAGCTCCCTGTATAGTGCAGAGTATAGGCCACCGTTTGATTTCTCGGGAACCAGTCATTGAGTAAATATGAAGTCAATTTCGAAACATGCTGTCTTCTTGAGTGTATGACACCTCTCAGCAAATAGCCTTTTCAGAGCTGTAGAGCCGGCTTCACATAGAGTGTTAGGTCTCACAGTGAGTTGAACAGTGGCGCGCTACTGTGCCGGCGCGTGGCGACATTAGACACCACAAAGGTAAACAGGTGAGCTGGCTTGAAAAGAAGCTGATTTAAAACGTGTAAGTTTCACATGAGTGGAGTTTATGTCTGTGTTGTCAAAGCGGGTCTTTCTCTCTCTCTGTGTGCGGTAGCTAATGGGGGTTTTATTCCCATTCAATCTTAAAACCAATTTACATTTGTGGGGGGTCATGATTTTTTCGATGTGCATTTTCTTAAGGTCAAAAATAAATTGTGTGAATATCGACTCAGGTGTGGTACATCGATCTAGCAGCTAAAGGATTTGAAAAGGTTTTGAGCAACGTTGTCAAAACATTGCGACGTGATCATATTTTGTAACTGTTGTGCATATTTTATTCTGACGCGTCGTACCTAGAGTCAGCTGGCGACGGGCTGTGTTTACGTACATAGTAACATTGCGACAGTAGATATATGAGCTAATTAAGAGAGATATAAATACTGAGCGGATTGAAGTATTATTAACACAATGACTGAGTTAACCCCTTAAGTATTATTTTTGATTTTCATAAAAATGTGGCTGTTTAAATAATGATGATTTAGGGGTAACTTCCAATGGTATTTACTCTGTGCGGGAGACATAGATATGGAGGGCCAAAAAAGATATAATCAAGGGGGTTAACTCAGTCATTGTGTTAATGATGCTTTAATCCGCTCAGTATTTATATCTCTGAGTCTGACGTTGCTGATCTTCTCTGGCCAGTGGATTTTCAAAATTCTTCTAAGGCAACTGTTCATGAAGGTCTGTACTCTGTTGACTGTGGTTTTTGTCAATCTCCATGTCTCTACTCCATATAGGAGAACTGCTTTTACATTGGAGTTGAAAATCCGGACTTTGGTGTGTTGTGACAGCTCTCTGGAACTCCATACTTTTTTCAACTGGAGAAAGGCTGCTCTGGCTTTACCGATTCGTGCTCTGACATCTGCATCAGTGCCGCCTTTTTTGTCTATGATGCTCCCAAGAGAGGTGAAGGACTCCACCTCCTCCAACGGGGTGCCAGCAAGCAAGACTGGTTCTTCCCTGGTTGCGTTCAGCCTCATTGTCTTTGTTTTCTGTTTGTGAATGGTGAGGCCCACTTGGGACGAGATGTCAGCAAGCCTCGTGGTCTTGTCCTGCATTTGTTGATGAGTGTGGGACAGTAATGCCAAGTCGTCTGCAAAATCGAGGTCGTCAAGCTGTGTCCACAGTGTCCACTGTATTCCACTTCGTCTGTGCTCTGTGGTCATCTTCATGACCCAGTCTATGGCCAGTAGGAAGAGGAACGGAGACAGCAGACACCCCTGCCTGACACCAGTTCTGACCTGGAGCTCTCTGGTGAACTGCCCTTCGTGGATCACGCGACATGTCATGCCATCATAGCTGCTCTTGATCAGGCGGACGAGCTTTGTGGGTACAGCGTAGTGTCGTAGGAGTTTCCACAGAGTCTCTCGGTCCACGCTGTCAAATGCTTTCTCATAATCCACAAAGTTGACGTACAGCGGGGAGCTCCACTCCAGAGACTGTTCCACGATGATGCGGAGAGTGGCGATCTGGGTTCTTCCTGAATCCTGCTTGCTGGTCTCTCAGCTGGGGGTCAACGGAGCTCTTCATTCTCTCTAGGATGATCCTGTTGAAGACCTTTCCTGGTACTGACAGCAAGGTGATTCCTCTGTAGTTGGAACACTTGCTGAGGTCGCCTTTCTTGGGAAGCTTGATTAGGTACCCCTCCTTCCAGTCAGCTGGCATCACCTCCTCTTCCCAGATCTTTCCAAACAGTGGGTACAGCATCTCCACTGTTGTCTCTAGGTCTGCTTTCAGAGACTCCGCTGGGATGCCATCTGACCCTGCTGCTTTGCCATTCTTCAAAAATGCCACTGCTTTTCTGATCTCTTCCCGGCTGGGTCTGTCACAGCTGATGGGTAGGTCGGTCTCTGCCGGCTGGATGTCGGGGGGGTCGGGTGGGCTAGGTCTGTTCAGTAACTCTTCAAAATACTCGGCCCATCTGTCGAGTTGGTCTGCTCTGTCTGCAATAGGCTTGCCTTCTTTGTCTTTTACTGGTCTTTCTGTATGGCCATACTTACCTGACAATCTTCTGGTAATGTCGTAGAGCTGTTTCATGTTGCCGCTGCCTGCTGCCTTTTCTGCCTCTGCTGCCAGGCTGTCTGTGTAGGCCCTCTTGTCTGCCCTGATACTCCTCTTCACCTCGCGGTTGGCTTCCGAGTATTCCCCCTGTGCCCTTACTTTGGCTGCTCTCGTGCGACTGTTGTTGACCGCTGCTTTCTTCTGCTTCCTCGCTTCTATCTTCTTCAAGGTCTGTGCCGACAGCCAGTCCTTGTGGTGGTGTTTCCTGAACCCTACAGTGTCTTTGCAGGTTGAGTTCAGCGCCTCTCTAACTGCCTTCCACTGCTGCTCTGTGGTGACCGCCTCCTCTTCATTTACTAGCTCCTGTAGCGCTTGAAACCGTTTGGACAGCACCAGTTTGAACTCTTCTCTAACTCCAGTTTCTCTCAGGAGGCCTACATTATAGCGCTGTCTTCTTGTTGTCTCTGTGCGGCTTTTCTTTAGCTTGAGCTTCATTCTTAAGGTAAGCAGATGGTGGTCTGAGGCAACATCTGCTCCCCTCCTCACTCGAACATCTTGAAGGGATCTTCTAAATTTCTTGCTAATGCAGATATGGTCTATTTGGTTCTCTGTTGTATGGTCAGGTGAGACCCAAGTTGCTTTGTGTATTCTTCTGTGTGGGAAGATGCTGCCTCCAATGACAAGTCGGTTTAGAGCACAAAAGTCTACAAACCTCTCCCCGTTCTCACTCATCTCCGAGCCTAGTCCCTGTCTCCCCATCACCTCTTCGTATCCGGTGTTGTCCTCCCCTATTTTGGCATTAAAATCGCCCATGACGATGGTGATGTCTCGCTCCGCACATTTGTCCACGGCACTCTGGAGTCGGTCGTAGAACTCTTGTTTCTCTTCCTCGTCACTGTCATTGGTGGGCGCATAACACTGGATGACGTTCAGCTTGAGCTTTTTCTTGGTTCTAAAGGCTGCTTTTATAATTCTTGGCCCAAGAGGTTCCCAGCCCATCAGCGCTCTCTGTGCCACTGGTGACAGCATGAGTGCTACTCCTTCTGTATGGGGGGCATTCTCCTCTTCATGACCTGAATACAGAATCATCTCCCCACTTAACAGCCTTTTCTGGCCAGACTGCGTCCATCTGGCTTCACTGATGCCTAGCAGGGAAAGGTTGTACTTTTGCATTTCCGCTGCTATCTGGGCGGCCTTGCCGCTCTGGTACATGGTCTTGACGTTCCATGTGCCCATGGTTGTATCCCTGGACAGAGAGAGGCGGCTCGGTCCTGTGGCTTCCGAAGACTTCCGGCTTTCACCACAGGACGTCATAAGTCTTCTAGTAGAAGAACCTTCCTCCTCCAGGAAAGGAATTACTGTTAGTCTTTTCGTCGGCGTTTTTGTAGCTATTTCCTTTTTTGCAGGGTGGGGAAGCTACCCCCACGCCCAACCCCCTTACTAGGAGGACCAGGGGTTTTCTGTCGGGGTCACCTTCCTTTAGACCATGTTGGTTCACGGCACCTTATTTCATTTGGTGCACCCCTCTCACGAGGGACCCCCTATCCACCACCCAGGGGAGGCGCCTCAACGCCGTATGGTCCCAGCGCGAGGCCACGCTACCACATGAAAGTGAAAAGGTTGGTTTGCTCACTGAAATACGAGACTGAGCGGACTGTTTCTGTAAAATTTGCAGAACACCTAAACGTTATTTTTATTTTTTTTAATAAAATATTATTATTATTATTTATTTTTTTTAAACCTAAAGCAAGTTTTAAACCTAAGAAAACTGAATCACACGAGCGTTGTTTGTGATACAATAACAATAGCACCTTGAATTACCCATACAAAACCTCTAAAACATATCTTTACACATGGTAACTTCCGACGTAAGCACGGTACTCATGGGCTCCCCCTGTAGTAAATCACGCCCAAGTTACTTACTCGTTAACCTCCGAAGTAAGCATTACTTCCGACCCATGCAAGTGGAAACGAGGCGTTTACTTCTTGAGTAGCCCATAACTTCGAAAGTAAGGACTTACTTCATCGCTATGCAAGCGGCCCCAGAAGAGCAGTGGCATTTTTGAAGAACCGCAAAGCAGCAGGGCCAGATGGCAGCCCAGCGGAGGCTCTGAAAGCAGACCTAGAAACAACAGTAGAGATGCTGTACCCACTGTTTGGAAAGATCTGGGAAGAGGAGGTGATGCCGGCTGACTGGAAGGAGGGGTACCTAATCAAGCTTCCCAAGAAAGGCGACCTTAGCAAGTGTTCCAACTACAGAGGAATCACGTTGCTGTCAGTACCAGGAAAGATCTTCAACAGGATCATTCTGGAGAGAATAAAGAGCTCCGTCGACCCCCAGCTGAGAGACCAGCAAGCAGGATTCCGGAAAAACTGATCATGTACAGACCAGATTGCCACTCTCCGCATCATCGTGAAGCAGTCTCTGGAGTGGAGCTCCCCGCTGTACGTCAACTTTGTGGATTACGAGAAAGCATTTGACAGCGTGGACCGAGACACTTTGTGGAAACTCCTACGACATTACGATGTACCCACAAAGCTCGTCTGCCTGATCAAGAGCAGCTACAATGGCATGACATGTCGCGTGATCCACGAAGGGTAGTTCACCAGGGAGCTACAGGTCAGAACCGGCGTCAGGCAGGGGTGTTTACTGTCTCCGTTCCTCTTCCTACTGGCCATAGACCGGGTCATTTAGAGGACCACAGAGCAGAGAAGAAGTGGAATACAGTGGAGACTGTGGACACAGCTTGACGACCTCGATTTTGCAGACGACTTGGCGTTACTGTCCCACACTCATCAACAAATGCAGGACAAGACCACGAGGCTTGCTGACATCTCGTCCCAGGTGGGCCTCACCATCCACAAACAGAAAACAAAGACAATGAGGCTGAACGCAACCAGGGAAGAACCAGTCTTGCTTGCTGGCATCCCGCTGGATGAGGTGGAGTCCTTCACCTATCTCGGGAGCATCATCGACAAAAAAGGTGGCACTGATGCAGATATCAGAGCACGAATCGGTAAAGCCAGAGCAGCCTTTCTCCAGTTGAAAAAAGTGTGGAGTTCCAGAGAGCTGTCACAACACACCAAAGTCCGGATTTTTAACTCAGACGTAAAAGCAGTTCTCCTATATGGAGCAGAGACTGGAGGTTGACAAAAACCACAGTCAACAGAGTACAGATCTTCATTAACAGTTGCCTTAGAAGAATCTTGAAAATCCACTGGCCACAGAAGATCAGCAACATCAGACTGGGAGAGAACAGAGCAGATAACAGCAGAAAATGAAATTGGGCGAAGAAGATGGGGATGGATTGGTCACAGTCTGAGAAAGCCAGTTTCCAGTATCACTAGGCAGGCATTGTCATGGAACCCCCAGGGAAAGAGGAAAAGAGACAGGCCGAGAAACACCTGGCGTCGATGACCTCCAAGCAGACATCAAGAGACTGGGAACCACCTGGAGTAAAATTGAAGGAGAAGCACAGGACAGGAGTCGCTGGAGGTCTCTTGTCGACGGCCTATACCCTGGGAGGGGTGACAGGCATAAGTAAGTAAGTAAACTTATCTCCATGTGTGATTGAACTGCTTAATGCAATCTTTTCTAAAACAGAAAACAAATAATAGAATGATCTACATCTCTTCACAAAACAATAAACAACAGTGAATATAATATTCATTGTTGTTTGTTGGTTTGATGAAGAAATGTAGATCATTCTAATTTTTTTTTTTAAATTTTAGAAAAGATCTACACGTACATGTGTTATGATTTTAAGCATGTCAGGAGTCACAACAAATCATACAAGTAAAACTACAATATCATGAACACAAAGTAGTGACAGTATGGTACTTTCTTTTTTTTTTCTCTTTTTTTGGGGGGGTGGGTCGGTGGTGGTGGGGGGAGGGGGGCGGTAAGTTTTTCACTTGTGTCAAAGTACTGCAAGTGAAAGTCTTATAGACAGAAAGTTATTGTCTAGGTATTTGGTTCAAATCAATATAGCAAAAATCTACACAGACAAAATAAATGCCACCCCACTCAGCTTGGGCTGGAGAGGTTGAAGGTGAGAAGGGGAAGTAAAAAAGTATGTTACCTGTTCACCAAATGTCAAGAACAATACCAGGTTTAGCTAGTGTTACTTCATGCACGCAAGTGCAATTCTTTCAAGAGTCTTTTAAAGATGAAACATGTACTACTGGTAAAAGGTTTTATGTTGGATGAAAATTGCCACTGTCAATCATAGCGCACCTTATCTTGGTGTGAAAAAAAACCCACAGACATTTTATTTAAAAGAGATTTATAATACAGAGTTACATGTTGTACACAAAACAAGAGATAACATACAGGAAAATGTCTATACATGAAATGGGAAGTACAGAAATAAATGTACTCTACAGGAAAATGTGGATACGCGAAATGATGAACTTGTATAGAAAGAAAAAATGCATGTACTCCACAGGAAAATGTGCACACTTGAAATAATAAGTACAGAAAGGAAAATACGGTACTCTACACGAAAATGATAACGACAGATAGAAAACTACTCTTCAGGAAAATATTTCTGCGACAGAAAGAAACATAATCTACAGGAAAATGTAAAATACAGAAAGAAAAGCCATCAACAGATGATCACTGCATTTCTTTCACATTTGAAGCCAAACAGCGCGGATCATGAAGTTACTTGTGGAGCACTGTCTACAAAGCACTCGAGGTGCATTGACAGGGACAATGATAGCTCAAGGGCTGTACCTGATCTGCTTGGCACCAAGCTCATCAGGCACTGCCCTTGAACTATCATGGTTCATTGATCTTCCCAAGATTGCCACTTTCAGTTAATTCTCTTATGCATGCAGCCATAGGTATTGTAAATAGTGCACACTGAAGGTTGACCCCTGAGCATGTGGCCATCAGTACTGTAAACAGCACCTTTGGCTCCATGCAAAAGGGGGTTACTGAGTACATAGTTTACATTTCAAGCTATTCTTTCAAAACTCGTCCTCTTCATGGAAATGACACATGCAAGTAAACACCTTTGATTTCCATTGAAAACTTTCAAAACCTATTCGCTTAACAGAAATATGACGTGCGTAAAGGTACATTGCTCTAGTTCTGACAGATTCTTTCAACACTCGTGCATGTAATGAAAACAAATAATGATGCAAGTAACCTACACTGATTCTTTAAAAAAATCACCCTCTTAACAGAAATAAAATATGCAAGCTGCCATGGCTATAAGTGTAGCAACTGAATGGAAACAAAAGAGGAGGTAACAGTATGCCACCGTTGTTTCCACTGATGCCTTTAAAACTCATCTTCTTAACTGAAGTAAAAAATGCAAGCTGCCATAGCCACTAGCATTACAAAGTTGAAGGTGTGGTCGATGAGGAAGGCAATTAAACTGCGCTGAGAGAATGCGAGATGTGAAATGTCGACCAAGGCACAGAGAACAGCCAGGCCTCCAGCAAACTTCACAGCGTCCAGCACTGCCTGCACTTTGAAGAAGTTTCTGAAAAGGATATTAACAAACATTGTGGCTTTTGGTCGTTGAATGAACACACGGATTTAACCTTCACTGATGGTCTGGGTGATTAAGGAGCCCACTCTGTTTGCTTTTTGCTCAGTTTCTTTGTTTCTGGTGACATATGCATGAAACTTTAGGTATTCCTCAAGCATGTATATCTCCATGACATGACCAAAACAAAACACTGAATAAGTTGTAAACAAACAATTAAACACAAACAAAGTGAATATCCTGATCCTTCGGATGTGGGTGACTAAGGCGCCCATGCCATTATAGAGGTCTTGAGGTAGTTATTTCTCACAGTACAACCCTGGGTGCCTAAGGCGCCCATACAATAACAGTAGCACTTGCGGTCAGTGTCTGCAGCTGCAAGAAGTAAGATGCATTTGACATCATACAGTATATGGTGCAATGGTCTGTTTATTCCGCCGTCCGTACACATGTGAGTGACACAACTTGTGCAACTTGTGGACCGCACTTATAAAAACAAAAACCTGCATTTTAACTTACTTACTTACTTACGCCTGTCACCCCTACCCGGGTATAGGCCGTCGACGAGAGACCTCCAGCAACTCCTGTCCTGTGCTTCTCCTTCGATTCTACTCCAGGTGGTTCCCAGTCTCTTGATGTCTGCTTGGAGGTCTCGACGCCAGGAGTTTCTCGGCCTACCTCTTTTCCTCTTTCCCTGGGGGTTCCATGACAATGCCTGCCTAGTGATACTGGAAGCTGGCTTTCTCAGACTGTGACTGATCCATCCCCATCTTCTTCGCCCAATTTCATTCTCTGCTGTTATCTGCTCTGTTCTCTCCCAGCTGCATTTTAAATGCAAACAAAATGTATCAGCCCGCTCGCAGTTTTCTATGCGTCTGAGTTTGCTATGTGCAAACAGATGTTTTTAGTTAGAACGAAATGCGGTGTTAAGCATTGCCGGCTAAACTCTGGCGGGAATGATGAATAGTTTCCATAAAAGTCGATCAACACAAAAATGTTTGGGAGGAACGGCTGAACATGGCCAAGAGCGGGGACGGAAAGAGTCGTTTTAGCTATCGTATTCTACTGCCGATTATCAAAGACAGAGACCATCACAGTAATTGTTATATTATCATGATCTTTTATCCCGGGCTTTCCTTCCAACACATCATCTGTTGATTAGATCAAGTTCCTTTTTGCTAAAGTTCCGATAACCAGCAACGTTTTTAGTGAACTTAGACACTTTGACAAACTTCGGGCGTGAATCAGCGATTCAACGATTGGCTTGTATGTGTGTGATGAGTGCCAAATAACAGTTGCACATCTTCAGTCCAGCTTTGGGGGTTAGTGACCTTTAGTGAAACTGATGTTGCTGAAACACCGGTATTGGTTCATTCAGAGGTCATTCTCTGTTCCCTACTTGTTCTAACATGGGTCAACCTAATGATTGTTCATCTCATGTCAGTTGAACTAGAAATCAAAACTGATTGAGAGAAATGTCATCTGGAATGCTGTTCCGTATTTTTGAAGCCAGCACAGTAATTTCAGTACATCACACAACAGACGTCACTAAAGTTTGAAATGATCATAATTATCCCAAACCGCGTAAAGACACTTTCCAAATACACGGCTACAACAGAGCATATGCTGGATTTTGGTGGGAAATCCTTATAGGCAAAACCACACCATTGCTAGTGGCGTTTTGCAATGCAAAGTGTGTGTCTGTGTCTGTATGTGTGTGTGTGTGTGTGTGTGTGTGTGTGTGTGTGTGTGTGTGTGTGTGTGTGTGTGTGTAGGTCGATACTTTCAGATGCAAACATGGTATCCTAACAAAGGAAGCTCTCAGTGACGATGTCATCTCAGACGATCTCGCACGGTAACTGGCTTTGAAATGCCAGTTTTCTTTATCGTCACCGCACCAAACCGTGCTTTAATGCTGCGTTATGCTGTGCATATCTCGATCTCCGTTTATAACCTATCCCCATATGACCCATATATGACAGGGATTAGGATTGATAGTTCTAGTTCAGGATGTCGTCTGACATACACGTGGGTACTTTCATAATGTTATTGAAATTTAGCGTTTGTGAGGTTAAACTTTCGTGTTTGGCGCTTGCGTTTATTCCATCGAGTTACAATTTTTATTCATGGCGTGTTTCACTGCGGCTTTTTTTTTCCACAGTGGGCTGCATTGGGCTATGGCTTAGTTTTGAGGAGATCTGTATGTCTCAGGTTCAAGGTTCGTCTTTTGTATGCGATCACTGGGTTGGAGGTGAATATTTCACTGCATTCAACTTCCCTGATTATTTCTGACCACAGTTAGGGTTAGTTTTGCAAAGGGTGTACACGTCGGCCAAAGGAAAACCAAACTGAACGGCAAAAGCGCCGAGGCACAGCAACACACTGATGCGTTGATGCCTATACCTAACAGATCATGATAAATGGTTGTTTGCTTATATGAAAAGTATGGGCACCTAATTTGCCCACATCAAACAGATCAGGATAAAAAGCAGTTTGCCTATGTAGCAACTATGGGCACCTAAGTCGCCCACATCCAAAAGATCAGAACAGCAGACTGCCTATATGAAAACCATGGGCGCCTAAAGTGCCCACATCCAACGAATAAGGATAAACGGCAGACTGCCTATATAAAAACCATGGGCGACTAAGTCACTCATATTCAAAGGATCATTAAGTTCTTAGCGTCGTACGGTGAAGGTTAAGAAACAAAATATGCATGCAGTTAAAGGGATGGAGTTAAGACCAAATAACAATTTTAGAGCCATAGTCCATTTAGCTGGTATACACAAAGCAGCACTGAAGTTTTTTGTTGGGTGGGAGGGCAGACATCGAACAGATCAATAGATTTGTGAAACCTATTTGTAGTCTGCAGACAGGGTAATTTTTGGCTCACGTGTGATGCAAAAGTTAGTCTATGTTCTGGTCCAGAGGTCGTCCGTCTGTTTGCCGTCGTCCGTGGTAAAAACGTTAACGTTTGCATTTTCTCGGAGACTATTCAAGCCACAGTCTTCAAACTTGGCCCAAGGATACTTTGTGGCAAGACCTTTCTCAACATACCAATTTGAGTGACTTCTCACAAAGGTCAAGGTCACAGGGGATCAGGAAATATATCAAAAGTTGCTATATTTTGACATAATTTATTTTTTCTCAAATACTATTCACAATTTCAAACCCAAACTTGGTGCAAAGATACCTGATGGTCAGACCGTTCTATGCACACTAATTTGGTTGATCCCTCAGAAAGGTCAAGGGTCACAAGAGCTCAGGAAATAGGTCCAAAACAGCCATATTTTGACAAAAGATGTTTTTTTTCTCAAAAACTATTCAAAGTCCAAACTTGGTTCAGAGATACCTGATGATAAGACCTATCTATGCATACTAATTTGGATGACGTCTCGTAAAAAATCAAGGGTCATGATCTCAGGAAATAGGTGCAAAATAGCCATATTTTGACAAGAAATGTTTTTACTCAATTATGCACAACTTCAACCCCAAACTTGGTACAGAGATTTCCTGATGAGAAGACCTATCTATGCATACTAATTTGGATGACCCTCAGAAAGAGACACAAGAGGTCCACAAATGTGTATAAAATGCCAATTTTTAACAAAATAGAATTGTAGTTATTATTAACATTTTTGCAAACTTTTCAATCAAATTAAAAAAAAAACTATTCAAAACTTCAAGTCCAAACTTGGTTCAGAGATACCTGATGATAAGACCTTCCTATGTATACTAATTTAGTTGAATCATTGCAAAGGTCAAGGGTCACGGAGGTTTCACAGATGTGTGAAACTGATTAAATTTTGAGAAAACATGGATTTACTTATTGTCACATGTGTGTGGATCGGTCATACACATGAGTCATAAAGGCTTTGCCTTTTTTGTTTGTTGGGAGGACCATACCATTCAAATGCATTACAAATGTTGATACCCCCCCCCCCCTCTCCCCCACACACACTTCCTGTCCACATTATAACTTACTTACTTACGCCTGTCACCCCTACCCGGGTATAGGTCATCGACGAGAGACCTCCAGCAACTCCTGTCCTGTGCTTCTCCTTCGATTCTACTCCAGGTGGTTCCCAGTCTCTTGATGTCTGCTTGGAGGTCTCGACGCCAGGAGTTTCTCGGCCTACCTCTTTTCCTCTTTCCCTGGGGGTTCCATGACAATGCCTGCCTAGTGATACTGGAAGCTGGCTTTCTCAGACTGTGACCGATCCATCCCCATCTTCTTCGTCCAATTTCATTCTCTGCTGTTATCTGCTCTGTTCTGTCCCAGAGTCTGACGTTGCTGATCTTCTCTGGCCAGTGGATTTTCAAAATTCTTCTAAGGCAACTGTTCATGAAGGTCTGTACTCTGTTGACTGTGGTTTTTGTCAATCTCCATGTCTCTGCTCCATATAGGAGAACTGCTTTTACATTGGAGTTGAAAATCCGGACTTTGGTGTGTTGTGACAGCTCTCTGGAACTCCACACTTTTTTCAACTGGAGAAAGGCTGCTCTGGCTTTACCGATTCGTGCTCTGACATCTGCATCAGTGCCGCCTTTTTTGTCTATGATGCTCCCGAGATAGGTGAAGGACTCCACCTCCTCCAACGGGGTGCCAGCAAGCAAGACTTGTTCTTCCCTGGTTGCGTTCAGCCTCATTGTCTTTGTTTTCTGTTTGTGAATGGTGAGGCCCACTTGGGACGAGATGTCAGCAAGCCTCGTGGTCTTGTCCTGCATTTGTTGATGAGTGTGGGACAGTAATGCCAACTCGTCTGCAAAATCGAGGTCGTCAAGCTGTGTCCACTGTATTCCACTTCGTCTGTGCTCTGTGGTCATCTTCATGACCCAGTCTATGGCCAGTAGGAAGAGGAGCGGAGACAGCAGACACCCCTGCCTGACACCAGTTCTGACCTGGAGCTCCCTGGTGAACTGCCCTTCGTGGATCACGCGACATGTCATGCCATCGTAGCTGCTCTTGATCAGGCGGATGAGCTTTGTGGGTACACCGTAGTGTCGTAGGAGTTTCCACAGAGTCTCTCGGTCCACACTGTCAAATGCTTTCTCATAATCCACAAAGCTGACGTACAGCGGGGAGCTCCACTCCAGAGACTGTTCCACGATGATGCGGAGAGTGGTGATCTGGTCTGTACATGATCGGTTCTTCCTGAATCCTGCTTGCTGGTCTCTCAGCTGGGGGTCAACGGAGCTCTTCATTCTCTCCAGGATGATCCTGTTAAAGACCTTTCCTGGTACTGACAGCAAGGTGATTCCTCTGTAGTTGGAACACTTGCTGAGGTCGCCTTTCTTGGGAAGCTTGATTAGGTACCCCTCCTTCCAGTCAGCCGGCATCACCTCCTCTTCCCAGATCTTTCCAAACAGTGGGTACAGCATCTCCACTGTTGTCTCTAGGTCTGCTTTCAGAGACTCCGCTGGGATCCCATCTGGCCCTGCTGCTTTGCCGTTCTTCAAAAATGCCACTGCTCTTCTGATCTCTTCCCGGCTGGGTCTGTCACAACGGCTGGATGTCTGGGGGGTCGGGTGGGCTAGGTCTGTTCAGTAACTCTTCAAAATACTCGGCCCATCTGTCGAGTTGGTCTGCTCTGTCTGCAATAGGCTTGCCTTCTTTGTCTTTTACTGGTCTTTCTGTATGGCCATACTTGCCCGACAATCCTCTGGTAATGTCGTAGAGCTGTTTTATGTTGCCGCTGCCTGCTGCCTTTTCTGCCTCTGCTGCCAGGCTGTCTGTGTAGGCCCTCTTGTCTGCCCTGATACTCCTCTTCACCTCGCGGTTGGCTTCCGAGTATTCCTCCTGTGCCCTTACTTTGGCTGCTCTCGTGCGACTGTTGTTGACCACTGCTTTCTTCTGCTTCCTCACTTCTATCTTCTTCAAGGTCTGTGCCGACAGCCAGTCCTTGTGATGGTGTTTCCTGAACCCTACAGTGTCTTTGCAGGTTGAGTTCAGCGCCTCTCTAACTGCCTTCCACTGCTGCTCTGTGGTGACCGCCTCCTCTTCATTTACTAGCTCCTGTAGCGCTTGAAACCGGTTGGACAGCACCAGTTTGAACTCTTCTCTAACTCCAGTTTCTCTCAGGAGGCCTACATTATAGCGCTGTCTTCTTGTTGTCTCTGTGCGGCTTTTCTTTAGCTTGAGCTTCATTCTTAAGGTAAGCAGATGGTGGTCTGAGGCAACATCTGCTCCCCTCCTCACTCGAACATCTTGAAGGGATCTTCTAAATTTCTTGCTAATGCAGATATGGTCTATTTGGTTCTCTGTTGTATGGTCAGGTGAGACCCAAGTTGCTTTGTGTATTCTTCTGTGTGGGAAGATGCTGCCTCCAATGACAAGTCGGTTTAGAGCACAAAAGTCTACAAACCTCTCCCCGTTCTCACTCATCTCCGAGCCTAGTCCCTGTCTCCCCATCACCTCTTCGTATCCGGTGTTGTCCTCCCCTATTTTGGCATTAAAATCGCCCATGACGATGGTGATGTCTCGCTCCGCACATTTGTCCACGGCCCTCTGGAGTCAGACGTAGAACTCTTGTTTCTCTTCCTCGTCACTGTCATCAGTGGGCGCATAACACTGGATGATGTTCAGCTTGAGCTTTTTCTTGGTTCTAAAGGCTGCTGTGATAATTCTTGGCCCAAGAGGTTCCCAGCCCATCAGCGCTCTCTGTGCCATTGGTGACAGCATGAATGCTACTCCTTCTGTATGGGGGGCATTCTCCTCTTCATGACCTGAATACAGAATCATCTCCCCACTTAACAGCCTTTTCTGGCCAGACTGCGTCCATCTGGCTTCACTGATACCTAGCAGGGAAAGGTTGTACTTTTGCATTTCCGCTGCTATCTGGGCGGCCTTGCCGCTCTGGTACATGGTCTTGACGTTCCATGTGCCCATGGTTGTGTCCCTGGATAGAGAGAGGCGGCTCGGTCCTGTGGCTTCTGAAGACTTCCGGCTTTCACCACAGGACGTCATAAGTCTTCTGTTAGAAGAACCTTCCTCCTCCAGGAAAGGAATTACTGTTAGTCTTTTCGTCGGCGTTTTTGTAGCTATCTCCTTTTTTGCAGGGTGGGGAAGCTACCCCCACGCCCAACCCCCTTATTAGGAGGACCAGGGGTTTTCTGTCGGGGTCACCTTCCCTTAGACCATGTTGGTTCACGGCACCTTATTTCATTCGGTGCACCCCTCTCATGAGGGACCCCCTATCCACCACCCAGGGGACGCGCCTCAACGCCATATGGTCCCAGCGCGAGGACATTATAACTTACAGCCCTCTGTATTGCTAACAGTATGCCTACTGGCGACTGCGTGAACAAAATTGACACAAATGTGGATTGACTTCAGGAATAAACCCCAGTTCTGGGACATACACCGTAGATTATGTTACAGTTTAGAAGACAGTGCAATCTTGATATAGTTCCAAGGTGGTGCCAAAATAGCTTGGCATCTCTAGGCACAAAGCTATTCTGGCATGACTCTTGAATTATCATGGTTGATCCATGTCTTGTTGTAATGCATCGGTGCTGATATATTTCATATTTTATATAACTTACATAAGGATGAAGTTGAGCATGAGAGCAACTGCACCTGAAGATACCAGTGTCACGGCATACGCTGCGGCTGCCTGTAAACATAGGAAGAACATGGAGTAAATTTAGTTATCACATGCATTTTCAAGCAGTGACTTCCAACGATGAAAAGGTCTTTTGACTCGGTGCTTTATGTAGTGTGCACAGGAGTTTCCTCCCTATACCCACACCCCTCCTGTTAAAATTAACATTAAGCCTCTTCACTGTGTTTAACATCATGAAGAATTCCTGACAAGAAAAATGAATTTTTCTCTAAAATGTATTTTTTCGAAAAATACTTACCGATGACATTACTATTAGGAAATGCCTCTTAGCTAGCACAATTTCAGCCAAAAATTGGTTGTGTACCTATATGGCAGGGGAGGTAACCTAGGGGCGCCGTAATCTAGCAAGTACCCCGAGTAGCCTCCCGTCCATCCCCATCCGGTCACGCGCCTAGCGCGCCAGTCTGTTCGCTTAGCTGACTAGCGGCAAGAGGGGCAGATGGGAGGGTCCTTCGAGTAATGTCATTGTTAAGTATTTTTCGAAAAAATACATTTTAGAGAAAAATTCATTTGTTTCCTCAAAAACATTACCGATGACATTACTATTTGGAAGAATAGCGAATAGGAGGTGGGTGCCGCGTACAACGCCCCTAACCCCTGAATACTGCTAACGAGACCCGTCCTCCCCGGGGCAACCTCCCGACAATTTCAGCTAAGAGCGACCTATGGCACCTGGGGTGCTGGGAGGGAGTGTTGCGCCGCGGCGAAGTTTGCCACCAGCGTTACATTCTCCCGCTGGCCAGAGAGGTCCCTGAGGTAGAACCGGCGAAGGTCGACTCTGCTCGCCAGTCCCCGGCCACCACACTGTCTTTGATGGCGCAGCTGCGGTCGAAGGCGAGGCCTGCGGCCACTGCTCTAACCTCGTGTGCCCTGATGTTCATCCGCTCAGCAGCGTCAGGGGAGAGGTTCTGGTAGGTGGAGCGTATAACCCACCGGCGCCAGGAGAAATCGTCTGGGCCGAGATGTCAGTTCTACCTGTGACAGAAGGAGAAATAGGCAGGAGCGTCTCCTGCGTAGCGGCTGGGTCCGGCGCAGGTACACCCGTAAGGCTCTCACTGGGTCCTGCTGTCTGGTCTCCCGGGTCAGGCTTGGCTCCCTTAAAGGCTGAGTGGCGATCACCTGTGGGGCGGCCAATGGAGACCGGATCATGGCCAGGAAGGCAGGATCGGTCAGTAGGTGCACCGAGCCCTCCGTCCTGAACTGCAAGCAGGAGGGGCATGCAGAGAGAGCGAGCAGTTTGCTGGCCCTGGAGTCGTGGCAAGGGCCAGAAGAAGGCAAGTCTTCGGGTCACATCGTCCAACCGCGCCCAGGGGAACGGTGCGAACTGGTCCGAGTTAAGCCACGTCAGCACCCAGGGTAGGTCCCACTGCGGAATCAGCGAGCGGAGGGTAGGACGCTGGAGGCCGAAGTGGCCATCAGGTCGGCGAGGTCTTGCAGTCACCAGGTTCCCGGCGCCCAAATGGCGGTTCAAGTCAGCGATCCTGGCAAGGTAGCCTCTGATGGTGATCGGCGCCAAGTGCTGCTTGGCGAAGAGCCAGAGGAAGAACTCGGCCAGCTGGGCGACCGCCAGATCCGTGGGGGCGAGGCGTCGGCCGTCGCACCCAGAGCACAGGATTCGCCACTTCCCTCGTAGATTCGTCGGGTCGAGGGCCTGCGGGCTGTAGCGATAGCTTCCACTGCTGCACTTGAGAAGCCTCTAGCGGCGAAGGAGCGTCGCACCATCTCCAGGCATGGAGGAGACGCTCAGGGCACGGGTGGTACAGCGCCTGCCGTGGTCGCTTCAGCATCGTGCGCAGGGTGGGAAGCCACAGGGGGGGGGGGGGGGGGGGGGGGGGGGCCCGTGGAGAGGTTCAGGAGGTCCGTGGTCCACGAATTGGTCTAGCAGAACGGAGCCACCGGAACCGGACCGCGTAGCAACGCTTGAGCTTGAGCAGGACCATGGGGGCCGTCCCATGGGGTGGAGAGAGCATCGACTGCCCGGGCCAGCAGGTCCGGCAGGAGTGACGAAGGAGAGGCTGGCAAATCAACCTCGTCGTGAAGAGGCCGATCATGGGGTCTCCCACGCTGCGCCGATCGTCCGAAGACGTCCGGACGGAGTGCCCACTCGGTGTGGAGAAGATGGCTGCACCCACAGCAGTTTAGCCTATGCTCTTTAGTTTTCAGCTCTATGCCTGCCGGTGCGCGCCAGCACACTTACAGATCGGCTTCGTGGGAGCACTGAGATAGCGAGGCGCCTCCTTCCCCTTACTATCAGCGCGCTAAATACCATCACTAATAAGGCACCAGCTATGCGGTCAGGCTTCCGCTGGGGATACGAATAGCGCAGCAGCCGTCTTTGTTTACAGTACTACTGTGCTTGACCCCGATTAGCTCTTAGCCTCTGCTGCATACATCGGCGAATAAGCTGTAAATTACAGATGTTGTCTGTAAACCGGAATTAATTCACCTGCAGTTGTGAGTGATTATTTGAACATATGTCGTCTTGTAGAGGAGAAATTGTACTATCTTTGGACACCAACCATGCTGGGGTAATATGCATGGATGTTTGTCATGCACTGGCTCAAAGTATAACTAGGAGACGGATTAGATGCAGCCTTCCGTTAGTTTATCATACTTTTTATCGTATCACGGTTCAAAAACTGAAGTTTTTGGAAAGTTCAGACACAGTCAGTGCTGTCAACGGATGTCTTAACTGGCATATCCATGCTAAAATCTGCAAAAACCACATACCTGAGTCCTGCTAAAGCCGGTTTGGTGGGCCAAGTGAAAACGGTAATCCATTCAGAGCACGCCGACATGAAGGATGCGAATATCACCGATACAGTCAATGTTTTTAACAATATCACAATTTTAACACAGTTTAACTCATTCTACCCCATCACCAAAATCCTTAAATTTTGCCCTTGTCCTCTGAAGACTGCAGTGCAGTGCAGGACACAGATCGACCATGATAGTTCAAGGGTGATGCCAGAATAGCTTGGCGCCCATAGGCGCCAAGCTATTCTGGCATCACCCTTGAACTATCATGGTCGATCCTTATCTTCCTGTGGTGTGTCTGGGGTAGAATGAGTTAAAAACAATACACAAAGCAGAGGTTTATTGTTTGCTGTTAAGAGATTCAGTTCCGGCGTAGTGTCACATTAAAATGGCTTAAAATGAGTGTGTCTACAGGGTCACTATGATGCTGTGTCTAAACTTGATAGGCCGATCAGTTTCATTTATTTGGATGAGTGACAGTCTGTGAATACCTGATGAAAATGTGGAAAAACCAAGCCAAATGTTCTGTCAAAAGGATTCTAAGCTTCTGTTGAGGATCTCTCTGTGTCCATGATACGGTCGGCCACACTTTGACTGCTGCTTGAAATGACTACATGTTTGACAGTCATCAATAGAAAGAGTTTCATAAAATGTTAGCCAAAAATCACAGGTTTTGTGAATGTCTGTAGAGCCTGTGTGCTCCACTTGTTTTCTTAATTTGACAAGCTTTGCATGACACATGCAACAAATTGATTTAGAATGCTTCCCTTCCTGGTCGTTGAGCACATCAATGTTGTAACACGAAAATATATCACTGGTGTATTTAGTGCACAAAAACACGGGTTTGTTTTTGTCTTTGACTGCTCACCTAAGGACCTTCTACCACAAAGTCTACACAAAGAATTCACAGCTTCCAAATGTCTTGGTAAGGATGTTCATTCTCCATGGCTTTAACACGCTAAACTTATATACATCAGATAAGGGCACACATTGGAGTGATACATCCAGCACTGACAACAAGTTTTTTTACACACACGCACTGTCTACAGCGGAAAGAAAGTTCCTCGAACTACACACGTTGTAATCAAGTAATAAGCACAGAATTCGAAGAGGTTTTTCAAAACAAACTTATATGAGCTTGAAGAGGACAATTTCAAGCATAGTATTACATAATGATATTTACGATTAAAACTTTTTAGCCACGGTAATAATAAGTTATAAACAGGCTAAACTAATCGCATGCCTGACAGACTTCAACAGGGAACAAAGTGCGCGATGCTTCCCGCCAGCTACTAGGCTGAGCCTGCCATGACCCGCGCGCACTTATCAGTGAAGTGGGTCACGGCCGGCACAGGGCCCAACTAAACAGAGCAATTCAGAGAAGGGTAAACTGCCGTGCGCCATGAGACAGGACATTCGGGTGGACCGGGATGTGTCTCACTCGGAGAGAGATGCCATGAACGTCGCACCACCGGAGAACCTGGTAGAGGAGAGTGCAGGGGAAGGGAGAGCGCGTACCACGCTTCTTCTGGAAGTAGGTGACTACGGTGGAGTTGTCCGAGAGGACGAGGAGCTCCTGATGTTGCAGATGTGACTCCCACATGATGAGGGCTTGCCAGACCGCTTGCAGCTCTAACCAGTTGATGCGCCAGGCCGCGAGGTCCGGGGGCCAAGTGCCGGAGGCTGTGGAGAACATCGGCAGCAAGAGTGCGCCCCAGCCGGAGAGGCTTGCGTCGACGCAGAGAGACAGCTGGGGGTGCAGGGGGGGGGGGGGGGGGGTGCGAGTAGAAGGGAACTCCCGCCGCGAGCCAGCAGGGATCCGCCCAGCGTAGAAGATGGGGACGGAGCATCGGAACCTGAGACTCGAGGTCGCCAGCCGAGGGTCGCCAGTGGAGAAGCAGGAGCAGCTGCAACAGGCGGGAGGAGAGACGGCCGAGGGGAAGGAGGTCCGCTGCCGCGCTCATCAGGCCCAGGAGCTGTAGCCACACTCTGGTGGAGACCGCTTCCTCTTGAGACACCTGTCGCGCTAGGATCGCCAACTCCTGTATCCGTTGGTCCAGAAGTCTCACCTCGTTGAGGACGATGCGAATTCCATGCCCAGGTGCATGCAGCGGCGGGGCGGTGCGAGGCCCGACTTGCCCACTTTGACTAGAAAGCCGGGCCGGTCAGGCAGGTCAAGCAGCGCAACTGGTCCTTCTCCAAGGACGCCTCTGACTGGTTCCGCCAGAAAAGATCGTCGCGGTAGTCCGAGGTGGGGCTCGAGGACATCCGTCTGGCCCTGGCAACGAAAGCGTCCATGATTAGGTCTACCCTAACTGGTAGACCACGCCGCCCCAAGTGAAGCGCAGGTAACGTCTGGGAGCGGGGAGCAGGGGACGTGTAGAAATGCATCCGACCAGGGCAACGGCAAAGTCCATGGCTCGGGCGGCCTCCATGCAGACGGACGTGGCGGTGAAGTACTTGTTCCACGCGGTGAGGCCTAAGACGGGGCGCCACTTGCCGCCGGGCTTGGGGACCAGGAAGAGACAGCTGGAGAAGGCTGGGGAGACGTGACGCGTCCCCACCTTTGTGGCGGCCGTCTGAAGCAAAGCGGCGCCCTTGCCGCAGAGGATGTCGGCTCTGACCTGGTCCGTCGTAACCGAGGTCTACAGGGGGGTATGGCAAAGGGGGGGGAGAAGACCCAGGTGCGGCCAAAGGGGGGGGGGTGGCAGGGGGGGGGGGGTGGATGGCTGTGACTGGTGGGCGGGCGAGAGGAGGGTCCGTCAGTCTGCAGGGCACGACCCATGGCCTTGCGGGCTGCCCAAAAGCGGGCAGGGCGGAGCGGCTGGGCCAGAGGTCCTAGTTCGCATCCTTCACCTCCTGCCAAGTAGGGCCGAAGCGGAGCGATCTGCGGAGCGGTGCATGTCGGAGCTTCGTCTGTAATTCGGTCGGGAGGTCGAGGCCGGAGCGCAGGAGGCATCCCGATGTATCAGGTCACAATAAGAATAAGAATAAGAATAAGAGTACTTTATTATCTCGAAAAGAGAAATTCGGTTGTGGTACATTTATAACAAATAGTACAAACAAGACATAAAAACATTATAGCATAATTATGAACATTTTCTCCCTGCACTTGCACAGCTACAAATTCCAAATGGATATAAAGTAAACACTACAAAATCTTTACACATATCTCTTACACATCTCACACAAACATCTTTTATGGACTGAACTGAGCGGCACTTATACATTCACACCCACCTCTACATATGCATACATAATACGCGTGTTTCAACCTAGTCCTAACCCTCACTACGTATTATACAAACATCTCAGTACATTATTACACATTATTACACAAGCTGCATAATTAAAGTCTACCATAGTAAAATAATTAGTGGGTAAACACTCAGTAACAACAATCCCAGTATGTCCATGTTCACCACCAAATGAAACACAATATAATCACTTCTCTAAAATCAACAAGCTCCATTCCTACTGATTGCACAGGTAAAGGGGGATAGGGGGAGGAGTTAGGTTTGGGTATGCGTGGATGTACCTACAGATTGCTTAGAGTGATGGATTTGGGGATGAAACTGTGCTGTAGTCTAAGTGTTCTAGCTTTGTGCGTGCGGAGTCTGCGACCAGAGGGGAGGAGTTCATAGAGGTGGGCAAGGACATGGGATCTGTCTGAAGCTATCCGCCTACCCTTTCTCACCACACGCTGTTCATACAGGGACTCCACACTGTTTTGCTTACTGCCAGTCACTTTGCTGCAGATGTTTACCATTCGTGCCAGGGTGTTCTTGTTCCTCACACTCAGACCTCCATACCAGCACACAGAACCGAAAGTGATGACAGACTCAATAAAAGAGCAGTAAAAAGTTTGAAGGACAGAGGGGTTCACATTCAGCTTCCTGAGTTTCTGGAGGCAGTAGATGCGTGACTGACATTTCTTGTGTATGAGGGAGGTGTTTGCGTTAAAGGACAACTTATCATCTATGACTGTTCCAAGATACTTACACTCAGTCACACGCTCAACAGACACATCATCGATCATCAGAACAGGGACAGGGGCAGGGTTTCTTCGAAAGTCTATCAGTAGTTCCTTGGTCTTACTCACATTTAGGTCTAGAAAATTATCTTTACACCAAACACTAAAACGTTCTACTTCTGCAAAGTAAGTCGCATCATTATTGGAGAGATCTTCTAAGGCAGTGTCATCCGAGTATTTTATAAGAAGGGTAGAGTCAGTGCCACTACAATCGTTAGTGTACAGTGTGAACAGCACAGGGGAGAGAACTGTACCTTGAGGGGCGCCTATGGAAGTGGACCTAAGGGATGAGAGAGCTGTTTGAAAGCGAACTGACTGGGTCCTATTTACAAGGAAGTTGACAATCCATAGGATAAGCCTTGGCGTTACATTGTAACAGAGAAGTTTTTGAGCTATGAGATAGGGTTGTATAGTGTTGAAGGCTGAAGAAAAGTCTATAAAAAGAATGCGTACAAAAGAGCCAGGTTTTTCTAAATGTGTGTATGCATGGTGCAGGAGTGTGAGTGTGGCGTCATCAGTACATCTGTTTTGCTTGTATGCAAACTGGAAAGGATCTTGATAGGGCTTGACCTGATCGAGCAGTCTAGAAAGGACAACACGCTCAAAGCACTTCATTACTATAGAGGTGAGAGCTACAGGGCGATAGTCATTGAGTGTCTTGGGCTTGTTGTTCTTGGGGACAGGGCAGACTGTAGATGTTTTCCAGAGCCTAGGTACAGTGCAATCCTTCAGAGACCAGCTAAACAAACGGCTATAAACAACAGACAATTGACTGGCACATACTCTCAAAACTCTACCGCAAATATTATCAGGGCCTACTGCTTTCTTAACATTCAGTTTGCTAAAAAGCTTCTCAACCGCCTTGCCATGGATCTCAAAGTCTTCATCAACATTGCCTGCCACATTTACTTCAAGCTGGGAAATCATGTTATCTAAATCATCCTTCAGATCATCTTTCTCAAATCTACAATAGAACTCATTCAGTTTTTCAGAAAATTCATATTGTTCTTTCATTGGCATGCTACTGCTACTGAATTTTGATTTATTGTGGCCTGATAAAGTTTTAAGTCCTTTCCATGCATCTGCTAAGCTACCTGATTCAAACTGTGACTCTACTTTCTCTTTATACTTTTTCTTAGCGTCTAAAATCTGCTTCCTCAATTTATTCTGTACTGCTTTCCTTTCTACTCTGTCTCCAGTCTGAAATGCAATTTTTTCTCATTCAATGTGGCTTTGAGAGACTTTGAAATCCATGGTTTGTTGTTGGGATACAATTTCACTGTCTTAGATGGGATAATCATATCTTTACAGAAATTCACATAGAAGTTACTTCAGTAGCTTCGTCTACACTGGCACTAGAATCAAGAAACACGTCCCAATCTGTACACTCAAAACACCCCTGCACCTGTTCTACACTATCCTTAGACCACACCTTAACTAACTTCTTCACTATGGGCTCTGTCTGGATTTTGGGTTTGTATGCTGGGACAAGAAACACAGTATTGTGGTCAGAGTTACCTACGGGAGGGAGGACGAACGATCGGTATGCATTGGGGACGTTTCCATACACTAAATCTAACGTCTTGTTCTTGCGAGTGGGGACAGTCACGTACTGGTGAAAAGTCGGTAAGCTCGTGCGTAAGTCACAGTCGTTAAAGCAGCCCTGAAAGTCTAAAATTTTGCCCACCAGCCTTTGGCTAGTGACTTGCAAGTTTTACTAGCCAAACTGAAAATGTTACTAGCCAAAACTGAAAATTTTACTACTGAAAATAGCCCCCCAACTCAACAATATAATGTACCACAAGTGTTTGACGCCCAATGTTAGAGAGTGTTTTCTGCCCAGAGGCATTGAAAACAAATATTTGAACAGACAATCATAACCAAGTTAATGTTTATGTCCTGACTTCAGGCTTTTGATAGTATCAAGTGGAGAAATAACTGACAAAATCCCCATGTGAACTGTGGTGGGATTTTTTATTTATTTATATTTTGTAAGTAGAGCTGGGCTTCTGTTTGCACAACAGGTTAAAGGGTCTGTAGACCCCCAGGTATAAATTTTAGAGGGTACACAGAACCCCAGACTAGCATTATAGAGGGTCCACAGATTTATTTAAGAAAAACTGCATCATCTGTATGTTCCTTAAAATAAATTATCCACACCCGGGTCTGCCCTGGGGGACTTGGGTGGGATTAACTACATTTTAGTTCCCAGGGTCACCCTGGTCAGCCCCACAGACAGGGTGTGTTTTTTCTGGGGCATGTGTTTCTGTCTACCCTTGGTCCATTCACCTGTATTTCTCTTTTTAAAACTCTCCCAACTGTCTGCACTGCCTGTAGCTCTTGATATTGGATGTGTGTTGCTAAATGGTCTTAGCTTTATTTAGGCCCCATGGCGTAGGTTTATTTAACGTATTGGACCGGCTGGCGACATACATTCAATATTCTGTTTCTTTTTTTTTTCACAAGCAGTGCAGGCACGTCCTGAGAAAGCCTTGTTGCTGTCGGGACGATAAACAATGTACAATCAATCAATCATTAAAATAAATTATCTCATTTCGCTCTCTCCTCTTTAAATGTGTTGTGACAGTGTGTGTGTGTCCTTTCCATGATCTGATTCTTTAACTGGTGAGCTATCGTGCAAAAGCCTGTCTCCCTAGCTCTCTCACACACAGAAAAAAAGATCTCTATTTATTTATTTGTATGATCGTTTGATAATGTATTGTAACAGAGAATATAGCGTTTTCTGCTGAACGCGGCAGATTGACAACCGAAGTGTGACTTGTCTAAACTCTGTGTGTGTGTGTTTGTGTGTGTATGTGTGTGCTGTGTGTGTGTGTGTGTGTGTGTGTGTGTGTGTAAACTGATGTACTTCAAAGTTAGTTTCAACCCGTTTAACCACTCAGAACTGAGACGTGTTTCTCCATCATCATCATCATCATCAGTCCCTTGCCCGAACTGGGCGTTGGGGGGACTGAAAGGCAGCAGCAACAGACAGTGCTCTCCACTGAGTTCTATTTTGGGCGGTGGCAAGCAAGTCTGGCATCTCGAGTTCGGTCCATTCTTTTATGTTTGCGACCCAACTCTTTCTCTGACGACCTCGCCGACGACTTCCTTCGAGAGTGCCTTGGAGGATAGTCTTGGACAAGGTGTTGTGTCGGGTCACGTGGCCAAACCAAGCAAGCTTGCGCAGTTTCACGGTTGCCAGAAGGGGTTCATGTGGGCCCACCAGGGAAGTGACGATGCTCCGTACATATTCGTTGGTCTTGTGCTCGCGGTACGAGATGCGGAGCAACTTCCTCAGGCACTTGTTCTCAAAGGCCTGGATTTTCTTTTCTGAGTCTGCAAGCAGTGTCCAAGTCTCACAGCCGTAGAGTAGAGTGTTTCTCCAATGTTTGCCTAATAACTGTGTACCAGAAGATGGATCGACCACGATTAAAAAAAAACTGACAAACTTATTTCTGTTCAAATTTCTGGACTTGCTTTTTGAGTTTGCCTCAGTGCACATTGCGCATGCCATTCGAGTGCCGTCGAGCTTTAGCCATGGAAATACACTCAGAACAGCCATGGACCCTGAAAACTGTGTCGTAGCGGCGGTGCCACACATGGCCCAGGGGTAGCATTTCTGGTACTGTCGCTTGTCGATGGAGATGGCGATGTCGAAGTGCAACTTTCTTCTTAGCGATTATCAAGATCAGACGGTGCCGGATAAAAGAATCCGAAGCATTCCAGCTCTTCCTTTGCTTTTTCTCCGCCATGTACAACTTTGTTCTAGATCGAAAGCGAAACGCACGATGCCGTATCCCATAATAGTATGTACGGTGACGTCACAGCAAGTAACGCGTTCAACATGTAGCGCGCACTTTGTAATAACATGCTGACACCACACATAAACTAACAGTTTGCCCGCCCTGTTACACTCGCACGGACGCCGGCGTCGGGTCGATTCTGAACGCAGCCGCAACTGAGCGAGCCGCTAAACGAACCAATTCGTCACTAAAAATAGAACGACTGTCACCGACCACTGTTATGGTACGCACAGTTCGAGTGACGTGTTCGGCTACTGCCGCAAAGTGATATAGGCGACTCGCGGTGCGGTCAGGTCACGCGCCGGCGTACCTGATGTTCGGCTGGCGGTTAGCCGTTGGATTGAAAAACGCACGAGCGCACTCGCATTTGGCGAGTGAGTATTTTTTTTTACTCGCCAAATAAAAAATTCACTCGCCATGGCGAGTAAATTACTCGCCATTTTCAGGGCTGTAAAGTCACCTGCAATAAAGTTGGTGGCGTCAGGGGAGATAAGCTGTAACTCTCTAATCACATCTGCTATCTGGGCTGAGGCGTGGGAGGGGTTGGAGTGAGGGGGGGGTGTAGTTGACCGTTACAAAGATCTGACCAAACTCACGGGGAAGATAACGGGGTCTGAGTGAAACTGACAATAAGTCTACATCACGTGTTGTAAGCTGTTTCCTAACCATTACGCTTGACTTGCTACACCACCGTTCATTAACATACAGGCCTACTCCGTCACCCCACCGTTTCCCACTAATCTTACAATCTCTATCAGTTCTAAACGGCGTACCAAAACCGTCGATCGCAACACTATCATCACTCACATCTTCGCTCCACCAAGTTTCAGAAAAGCACATTCTTATACTCGCTCGTCAAACGCACATTCGCTACCAGTTCCTCAAAGTTCATATTATCGCTCTTGGGTCGAATAGAACGCACATTCGCCATGATCATGAATGGTAATGGAGGCCTGTTCTTGTTTCTTCTCAGTCGTCGCATCAACCCCCCTCTCTGTCCTCTCTTTCTCTTTTTCACGCTGCTCTTGCACTCGGTGTCATTGCTCGGCAACACAGTTCTCCTCATCTCGTCAGGCAAGTCGCACGCACAACGGCTACTGCCACTCAAAGCTCTCAGCAGCAGCAGGGACTCCCGAGTATTTTGAATCCTGCCACACGCGTTGCTGCCGCCGCCATCTTGGTCTGAAAGACTCGCTACACAGACACCCTTCAACACGCAGATACACGCCAACACAGTCAAAAACATCTTAGAAATGTCCACAGTTTTCATCCTGAAGCCTTCACACAGCACTCTGACATATACAAACGTGAACAGTTGCTCTCTAAAACAAGGTAAATCGACAAAAAGACAGAGACGATGCACCAGTGTCGCCCTATGCGGAGCGCCACAAACATAGCGGCAGCGGCCATGGTGTTAACTGAGGTGCGGTACTCAGCGTGGTTGGAGGAGACCGCCAAAGCCAGGATGTCCCCCAACAGCGGCGAGTGAAAAGTGCCAAGCCTCCTCGACGCGTCGAACGCAAGCTTGCGTGACCAGGTCCTGGAATCCCGCAGAGACCAGGGTATTGCGAATGCAGGTAGCTGCCCTGTCCACGCCAGGGGGGGAGATGACGCAGCGAAGATCAAGAACCCCCCGTCAGCGACAGCGCCAGAGCATCCACCGCCGGGAGGGTGCAGGCGAAGGCTTGAGAGTGACCAGCGTACCCGTGCTGGCGGAAGGCGATGTCTAAGTCCGCTTGGCCCGCCGAGCCGCATCCACGAAGGCCGAAGCTTTCCTCTTGAGCGGGGGGGCGGGGGGGGAGGCGGGCAGTCCTCTGTGGCAAAACACGCCGTGAAGAGAGGCGCCGCCTCGTCCCGGGACCGGAGAGTCTTCCTCCTCACGACCCAGTGTCATCCGGAGAGTGAGAGCGCCTGGAAGCTGGGGACCAGCCATCACGTAGGAGGACCGAAGCTGAGTTTCCTGGGGCCAAGCGGAGAGTGTCATCATTGTCGGGGCGCACGAGTGAGCAGCGGGGGGAGAAACTCTTCCCTACAGCGGTGAGCGGAGTCTCGCCCACGGCAGCCGGGGGCCGCATCAGTCTAGGCCTAGCGTGTCGGCGGGCGTCTAGGTCGCGGGATGCCGTCCGCGGGCGTGGAGGCCTTCCCGTGAGCGCGAACAGCGGGGGTCACTCGGAGCTCCCCTTATCATGCTTCAAGTAGCTGCGTCAAATCGCGAGGCCGATCGGGCGGGGAGGCGGGGCGAGTAAGCTCGCTGTGGGCCAATCAGGCTCATAAAGGATACTCTCATTACTTAGTGAGTGGGCGCATAGTCTGGCCGAAGTCCAGGCTCGGTAACCCGTCCTGTGGCCAGGCTCGTTGATCTTTCTTTATCATGCGAGCGGGCACACACTGGTCCAGCAGGCTGGTCCGGCCGAGGGTACTTGTCACTGACCTTGTGGCGGGACGCCGTACATCTGTGCTGGACTTGTTCTGAGGGTTTGGAGGGCCGTACTCCAGTAGCTGCGTCGAGACCCGAGCAAGCTCGGGCAGGGAGGTGGGTCGAGCATGCTCGCTGTGGGCCAGGCTCATAATGGATACTCTCATTACTTAGCGAGCGGGCGCACAATCCGGCCGATGTCCTAGGATTGGTAACCTGTCCTGTGGCCAGCCTCGTAGTTCTTTCTTTATTTGACAAGCGGGTGCACACCGGTCCAGCCGTCTCGTCCGGCCGAGGGCACTTGTCACTGACCTTGTGGCGGGACGCTGTACGTCTGTGCTGGACTTGTCCCGAGGGCATGGAGCGCCGTACTCCAGAAGCCGCGTCAGGACCCGAGCTTTCTCTCTTCCTAGCTCAGGCCGTGAGGCGGGTCGTGCATGCACGTTGCGGGTCAGACTCATACTGGATACTGTCAGTACTTAGCGAGCTGGCGCACAATCCGGCCGATGTACTAGGATTGGTAACCCTTTCTGTGGCCAGGCTCCACGTTCTTCCTTTCTTTGGAGAGCGGGCGCACACTGATCCAGCAGTCTCATCCGGCCGAGGGTACTTGTCACTGACCTTGGGGCGGGACGCGGTACGTCTGTGCTGGACTAGTTCCGAGGGTTGTGAGCGCTTGACGTAGCCCGTGCCGTCCGAGTGTCCACATCCGGGGGGATATGCCTTGTCCCATCCACGGAGGTGGCAGGTGGGGCAGGAGCCGGTGCTGATCACAGACTGGTGTATGCCGTTCGCGGCGATAGAAGCCCCCAAAGCTGAGACCACTGCTTTTCCAGCCAGGGGGCGCAGCCAACGCACGGGTGAGTGGAGGCACAGCGGAAACAGGGTAGGCACACGGCATGTTCGTCACTCGGGCAATGGAAACCCCCACAGCACGTGCAGGTGCGGACTTGGAAACTGCAAAACATAGTCAACAGTGAGAGGCGAGCAAACGAGCGTACACGAGTGAAGGCGAATTTCATATACAACGCCAATTCCACGGCCAGTGCTGTCGCCCGGCGCTCCTCTCTCTCTTCCCTGAGCGCCGGTCGGGGGCAACAACCGAGGTTTTACCTTGCCATGGCGGAGAGGCCGGCGCCAGACTAAAGGCTGAAAGGGGACCAACCGTGTCACAGAGGCGAAGCCCTGCAACACCAACCGGTAGCTCTAGGCACCACAAAGTCCCACGAAAGCGCCACAACCGTCCAGCGGAAGCCCCCACACGAAACATCAACGAAGGTAAACTCCAAGCTAGCACCGTGAACACAGTAATCCAAGGCTAGCACAGAGAACACAGTTCGCAAGTCCAAGGTCACAAGCACCACAAAGGCCCAGCGTAAGCCCCCACATGTAAAACCAACGCAGGTAAACTCCATCACAGTGAACACAGTAATCCAAGGCTAGCCCAGTGAACACGGTAAGTCCAAGGTAAAACGATGACCGGTCACACCATACACCGCCAAGACGCAGTAGAGGAGGTACACAATCGTTCACGGTTAGCTAAAAGAACAGAATGGTGCGCTAGGCGCGTGACCGGATGGGGATGGATGGGAGGCTACTTGGGGTACTTGCTAGGTTACGGCGCTCCTAGGTTACCTCCCCTGCCATATAGGTACACAACCAATTTTTGGCTGAAATTGTGCTAGCTAAGAGGCATTTCCTAACAGTAATGTCATCGGTAATGTTTTTGAGGAAACAATTCCTTAAAGGGAAGCAATGACTGAACAAAATCATGCTTTTGGCTTACAAATTAAATCATTGCATCATTTTTGCTTACATCACATTGCTTATATTTTGTTCTTTTCCAACAAAAAGTTTTGCCAAAGGTCCACTAGCAAAATGGTCAGTTAAATACCATAAACAGAACAATATTTTTATCATGTCATATTAAATTATATTGAGCTACATTTTGCTTGATATTGTGCCAATAACAAGCAGATGTCAAAATGTCCGAGTCATAAGATGAGGACATTTTGATTCCGGTCAATTAATCCCATCTGTCGGTTATCGGCACTATCACGCAAAATTTGGCTCAATATAATTTATTACCCATTCCAAAAGAAAACTTTACCTCGCTTCCTTCAGTTTGCAGCTGACTGCGGTGTTCAGACAAAACATGTGATTGGCAGACTGTTTCGGACTATCGACTGAGCGCTCAGATTTTGTGTGACTCTGCAAAAATGTATTTTTCTTTAAAATAATTTTTTTTTGAAAAATACTTACCGATGGTATTACAACTAGGAAATGGTTTCTTAGCTAGTCTAATTTTAGCCCAAAAATTGTTGCGTACGAGTATGGTCATGATGGCAGGAGAGGGGCGCCATAGCCTAGGCGGAAGTCGGATAGCCTCTCTTCTGGTTCAACCACGCATGCGCTCAGCGCTTACTACTTCAGTCAGTTTCTTAGCGTAGACCAGCGGCAAGCGGGGCAGGTGGGAGGGACCTTTGAGTAATACCATCGGTAAGTATTTTTCCAAAAAATTTATTTTAAAGAAAAATACATTTTGTTTTCTCAAAACACATTACCGATGGTATTACAACTAGGAAGAATCCCGAAGAGGAGGCGGGTGCCACTATAACGCCTCTACCCCCTGCCATCGAAGCTACTAGAGTCACCCTCTTCAAGCAACCTCCCTCTAATTTTAGCAAAGATACTACGGCGCCTAGGGCGCTGGGAGGGAGTGTTGCGCTGCCACGATGTCCCCCCACCAGAGACAGGATCTGGCGCTGGCCGGAGAGGTCCCTCAGGTAGAAGCGTGGGAAGGAGGACGGGCACGCGGCCTAAGCTGCGGTGTTGACTGTCCTGTCTCCCGGTAATAGCCACTATGGGACTCACCGGTGTTGCCATCCCTTATCCGGTCTGGTGTCAAAGCCAGGAGTATATCGTCTGGCTGAGAAGTCATTTCTACCTGGGGACAGAAGAAGGAATAGGCGGGTGCGTCCCCTGCGAATCGGCTTGGTCCGGCGCAGGTACACACGTAAAGCTCGCACCGGGTCCTGTTGACTGGACTCAAGGGTGGAGCCTGGTTCTCTTAATGGTTGTATGGTGACTGATTGAGGTGCAGCCAACGGGGATCTGGACTTGGCTAGGAAGGCCGGGTCGGGTAGCAGCTGAACCGAACCGTCCGTCCGGGACTGCAACAGGCGGGGCGCGCCGAAGGCGTGCAGCTCGCTGACCCTGGAGGCTGAGGCGAGGGCCAAGAGGTCTTCCGTGTCACGTCCGGTAATCTCGCAAACTGGATCGGCTCGAAGCGAGGCGAGTTGAGCCAGGTAAGCACCCAAGGCAGGTCCCATCGAGGCACCAGGGAACGCAGAGTGGGACGTTGTAGACCGAAGTGGGCCAACAGGTCGGCGAGGTCTTTGCAGGAACCTGGGTCGGGTCGTCCCAAATGCCTGTACGTGTCAGCGCTCATGGCCAGGTAGCAGCGTAAGGTGATGGACGCTAACCGCTGGTCGTTAAACAGCCAGAGGAACAATCCGCCAGCTGAGGGACTGTCAAAACAATGGGGGAGAGGCGTCTGTCGTCACACCCGGAGCAGAGAACTCTCCACTTGCCGTCGTAGACTCGTCTGGTCGAGGATCTGTGGGCTGTAGCGATCGCGTCCACTGCCGCAACTGAGAAGCCTCAAACGATGATGGTTTAGCCGGACAACCTCCAGGCGTGGAGGAGGAGACGCACTGGGCACGGGAGGTAAGCGCCTGCTGTGGTTGCTTGAGCATCGTGCACGGGGTGTGGAGTGGTAGCGGGGGGGGCCGTGGCGTGGTTCAGGAGGTCGGTCGTCCACGACTTGGTCCAGCAGCACGGCGCCACCAGGAACAGGATTGCGTTGCACCCTCTGAGCTTGAGTAGTACCTTGGGGACGAGCACCGTCGGCGGGTAGGTCCAGAATTGGAGAGACGAAAGGCGGGAGGTGTCGATTCCATCTCGTGGCAAGAGGTCAATCAAGTGAGTCTCCCAGGTTGCGCCGATCATCCGAAAAATGTCTGGACGCAGCGACCACTCGATTTGGAGAAGCTGACCGCATTGGGAGAGGGAGTCGGCTAGCACAGTTAGGTGATCGGGGATGTGACGCGCTCGGAGAGTGATGTCCCGATCCTCGCACCACCGCAGCATCTGGTAGAGGAGGGAGAGCGGGTCCCGCCTTGCATCTGGATGTAGGCGACGACCGTGGAGTTGTCTGACAGCACCAAGCTCCTGAAGTAGAAGACAAGGAGGGCTTCCCAGACCGCCTTCAGTTCCAACCAGTTGATGTGTCGGGACAGTGAATCCAGAGGCCACGGGCCGGAGGCAGTCTCGAACGACGGAAGGAGGAGTGCTCCCCAACCGGAGAGGCTCGCGTCGACGCATAGGGAGAGGGAGGGGGGTGGCGAGAACAGCGGCACTCCCGTCGCGAGCCAGGTGGTATCTGCCCAGCGCAGTAGGTGAGGGCAGAGCATAGTAGGGATCGGACCGGAACCTCGAGGTCGGAGGTCGTCGGCCGCCAGTGAAGGAGAAGATGTAACTGCAGTGGACGGAAGTAGAGACGCCCCAAGGGATCAGGTCTGCTGCGGCCCTCATCAGGCCCAAGAGCTGAAGCCACTGCCTGGCAGGGATAGTAGCTGACTGGGACAACTGCCGAGCTAGATTCGCCAACTTCTGGATGCGGGGTTCCGGCAGCCGGACGAAGTTGAGGTCGGTGCAGAACTCCATGCCTAGGTGTGCAAATCGGCGCGACGGAACGAGGTCGGACTTGCCAAGTTGACCAGGAAGCCCAGCGTCTCAAGGAGCTGAAGCATGGCCTCTCGGTCTTCTTCCAAGGCAAACTCGGCCTGATTCTTCAACAGCAATTCGTCCAGGTAGTTGGACGTGGGGCTCGTGGACGTTCGACGAGCTGTGGCCACCACGGCATCCATGATGCAAGTGAAGACCCAAGGGCTGAGGTTGAGTCCGAAGGGAACGCGTGGAACTGAAAGACCACCCTTTCGAACGCGAAGCGTAGAAACCGTCTGTAGGCTGGGTGCCTGGGGACGTGATGGTACGCATCTGAGAGGACCAGGCTGATTGCGAAGTCCATGGGTTGCACCGCGGCACGAAGGGCCCGAGCTGTCTCCAAGCGGAAGTGTGGAGCTACGATAACTTGAGCGCCGACAGGTCGATAACAGGACGCCACTTGCCGCCCGGCTTGGGCACAATGAAGAGCCGAATGTAGAAGGCTGGGGAGTCGAGTCGAAACACCACCTCTGTGGCCGCCTTCCGAAGTAAGGCAGCTACCTCGGTGCACAGGGCATCCGCTTGAGCTGGTCTGTCGGGACCAAGGTCCACATCGGAGAACGTCGCAGAGGGGGCGGAGAACGAAGAGAACAGGAGGTCTTCTGAGATGATCGCAAGAACCAAAGGGTCGACCGGTATCAGTGACTGCCAATCGGCGCTGTGCAGAGCGAGGCTCCCGCCGACAGGAGACCCCGAAGTGGTCGGCGGGGGTCGAAATGGAGAGACAGTCAGTGGGCCCTGCCCCGCCCGGGGCGACGGGCAGGCTGGGCCAGGTCCTGGTAGCGGGCGCGGAGGCGGATCCTGGAGGGGGACGGCGCGGGGAATGCCAGAGGTCTGGCGACGAAGACGTCCACCTGGTCTAGTCTAGTCAGAAGCCCAAGATCCGGGTGAACCCACAGGCTGCGGTTGACACCAAGGGAAGAGTGCGAACAGGAGTACCACGCCGTCGAAGGGAAGCGAAGGTAACGCCTGGAGAGGGAGTACCTGGGACGAGCAGAACCCATCCAACCGGTCCAGGTTGACGGCCAAGTCCATAGGCTGCACTGCGGCGCGACAGTTCGGCGGTCTCCACGCGAAGTATGGCGCGGTGAAGAACTTGTACAGAGTGGAGAGCACGCGGCGTCTGTGATAGCGGCTTCCTAACGGTTGGGAGGTCAAGGCGCTGCACATGAAGCACCAGTTCCCAAGAAGTGGCAGCAGGCAAGACAACGAGGAGTGGCACGCAATGCAGTAGGAGATGAACGGGAACCAGTAAGTCCCCTAACCGCGGTGAGTGGCGGGCATCTGCGATCCCCGCTGTGCGGAATGAAGATCCAAGGAGGCTCCGCATGCTTAGTCTAGCGCCGTCTCCGCAGGACTGACGCGCGACGTCCTGGGACCGGGGATACCACATCCCAAGGCCCGGAGGGACCCTGTCATCCGCAGAATCTACCAAAAAAAACAAAGGAACATTAACATACAGCGCTGAAACTTACCTCCCAGGGTCTAAGCGCTTCACAATGTGTACACACAGTCAACCATAATGTGGCAATTGCCCGCAGAACACTACTAGAGGCCGTGAGGAATCGGGAGGCTGAACAGGCGGAGAGTTGTTCCAGGCTCCCTGAAGGGCGAGTGGTCGCACACTGGTCCCGTAGTCCCGCCTGGGGCGAAGGTGCGTCCGAGTTACAGCACCTGCCGTGGTTATTAGCGATCATGGGACGGGTTGTGGGTCTGGACGCCCGCAGGGAGCGACCCAGCGTCCTACGGGTAGGCTGAAAGGAGGGAGGAGCAATAGGCTGGCCAGGGGACTTTATTTGCTACTTAAACCGCCTGCCACGTAGTACGGAATAGTCATCCTCCAAGGGAAGCGGCTGTGGCGGGAGCGGGAACTCCAAAAACGGGAGCGTCATCGAGAGTGGCGTCTCACCAAGGAAGACGAACGTCTAGAGCGCGGAAGCGAAGAAGACTGACGACCTACCGAAGACGTCCGAGAGGGCCGGCTAGCCCGCGAAGAGCGGGACGTAGACCGTCCGTGCGGTGACCTGTCCCTCGAGCGCGATCGGCGGTGAGAAGAGTGGCGGCGATCCAAACGAAACCGGGGAGGGACTTCTCGATGTAACGCAGCCTCGCGCGTCCCATAAGCTGAAGAGAGCATTCGGCGCGTCTGCTCTTCCGGCCGAGGTGTGCTAAGGACCTGTCCAGAGCGCTGATCTCTTGCGTTAGGTGTGTGTGGAGGCGGAGGATCCACCAACTTGGAAGCAGGTACCTCCGGGGCCGAGACCGGCACCGAGGCTGAAGCGTGTTCCTGAAGGATAACTCGTGGCGCCGAAGACGGCGGAACCGGGCAGAGGCCACTATACGGTGCTGTGGGAGCTGCCGGCGTAGAAGAACGGGCTCGCGACCGAAGTTGTGGCGTAGACTGTTCTGTCGGCTGGCAAGAACCAGTAGCCAGGTCTGCGGAGGATACCAGTGGGGCAACCTTGTGCCGAGAAGGGGGTCTGTCTCGATGCTTAGCTTCCTGAGTTCACGGAACTGCGACGGCCACCGGCCACTAAGCAGTACTGTGGAAGCTGCCGGCGCAGGAGGACGGGCTTGCGGCCTAAGCTGCGGCGTTGACTGTCCTGTCTACCGGTGATAGCCACTATGGGACTCGCCGGTGTAGCAACCCTTATCCGTTCTGGCGTCGGCTGTTCACGACAGTAAAAGCTCCATAGCTGGGCGCCGACTAGGCACGGATTCTTCTTTCTTCTCTCTTCCTATCTCTCTCTGTTTTTCTTCCTTCCGGCCGGTGGCCACTAAGTGGTACTGTGGACGCTGCGGGCGCATGAGGACGGGCTCACGGCCTAAGCTGCGGCGTAGACTTGTCCTATCTACCGGTAATAGCCACTATGGGACTCACCGGCGTTGCAACCCCTTAAGCATTCTGGTGTCGGTCGAACACGGCCATAAAAGCTCCATAGCTGGGTCCACTGCTCTTCCAGCCAGGGGGTGCAGACCAGGTACGGACTGGAGGAAGTACAGGCGGAACAGGGAAGGCAAACTTCATGTCCGTCACTCGGCCATTGGAACTGTCCACATCTAGTACCGGTACGGACTTGCCAACTGCAAAACATAGTGTTATAATGAAAAGCGAGCGAACGTGCCCCCGCGGGCACGTAATACAAACCACGGTTAAACGACACGAAGAAAGTTCACGGCGTATGCTGACGCACGGTGCTCTACCCTTCCCCTGAGCGCCGGACGGAAGCAGTGACCGAGATTTTACCTTGCCATAATGAGGGAGAACTGAACAGACCTAGCCCACCCGACCCCCCCGACATCCAGCCGGCAGAGACCGACCTACCCATCAGCTGTGACAGACCCAGCCGGGAAGAGATCAGAAAAGCAGTGGCATTTTTGAAGAATGGCAAAGCAGCAGGGTCAGATGGCATCCCAGCGGAGTCTCTGAAAGCAGACCTAGAGACAACAGTGGAGATGCTGTACCCACTGTTTGGAAATATCTGGGAAGAGGAGGTGATGCCAGCTGACTGGAAGGAGGGGTACCTAATCAAGCTTCCCAAGAAAGGCGACCTCAGCAAGTGTTCCAACTACAGAGGAATCACCTTGCTGTCCGTACCAGGAAAGGTCTTCAACAGGATCATCCTAGAGAGAATGAAGAGCTCCGTTGACCCCCAGCTGAGAGACCAGCAAGCAGGATTCAGGAAGAACCGATCATGTACAGACCAGATCGCCACTCTCCGCATCATCGTGGAACAGTCTCTGGAGTGGAGCTCCCCGCTGTACGTCAACTTTGTGGATTATGAGAAAGCATTTGACAGCGTGGACCGAGAGACTCTGTGGAAACTCCTACGACACTACGGTGTACCCACAAAGCTCGTCCGCCTGATCAAGAGCAGCTATGATGGCATGACATGTCGCGTGATCCACGAAGGGCAGTTCACCAGATAGCTCCAGGTCAGAACTGGTGTCAGGCAGGGGTGTCTGCTGTCTCCGTTCCTCTTCCTACTGGCCATAGACTGGGTCATGAAGATGACCACAGAGCACAGACGAAGTGGAATACAGTGGACACTGTGGACACAGCTTGACGACCTCGATTTTGCAGACGACTTGGCATTACTGTCCCACACTCATCAACAAATGCAGGACAAGACCACGAGGCTTGCTGACATCTCGTCCCAAGTGGGCCTCACCATTCACAAACAGAAAACAAAGACAATGAGGCTGAACGCAACCAGGGAAGAACAAGTCTTGCTTGCTGGCACCCCGTTGGAGGAGGTGGAGTCCTTCACCTATCTCGGGAGCACCATAGACAAAAAAGGCGGCACTGATGCAGATGTCAGAGCACGAATCGGTAAAGCCAGAGCAGCCTTTCTCCAGTTGAAAAAAAGTGTGGAGTTCCAGAGAGCTGTCACAACACACCAAAGTCCGGATTTTCAACTCCAATGTAAAAGCAGTTCTCCTATATGGCGCAGAGACATGGAGATTGACAAAAACCACAGTCAACAGAGTACAGACCTTCATGAACAGTTGCCTTAGAAGAATTTTGAAAATCCACTGGCCAGAGAAGATCAGCAACGTCAGACTCTGGGACAGAACAGAGCAGATAACAGCAGAGAATGAAATTGGACGAAGAAGATGGGGATGGATCGGTCACAGTCTGAGAAAGCCAGCTTCCAGTATCACTAGGCAGGCATTGTCATGGAACCCCCAGGGAAAGAGGAAAAGAGGTAGGCCGAGAAACTCCTGGCGTCGAGACCTCCAAGCAGACATCAAGAGACTGGGAACCACCTGGAGTAGAATCGAAGGAAAAGCACAGGACAGGAGTTGCTGGAGGTCTCTCGTCGACGGCCTATACCCGGGTAGGGGTGACAGGCATAAGTAAGTAAGTAATGAGGGAGAAGAGACACAAAAGGACGAGACACCAGAGAAGACCGGGTGCCGTTGCACCAAAATGGCGTCGAAGAACCGGTTCCCATCAGTTCCCGGCCTGTGAACAGCGTAGCACCCAGCGACGACAGTCACAACGGTCGGCGAAGAAGGAAGAGCACTGCCAGGCACAGGTAGCGAAGTCCACGAGGCTAGCCGAGGGCGAAGCGAGAGGCACGGTCGAGACAGCACACAGCCGACCAGCACACACATGAGTAAAGTTCACAAGGAGCTATAACGTCAGAGAAATGGCTTCCTTCTCAAAACTTCTCCCTACAGCCAGGCCTGTAAACCAATGAAAGCGTCCAAGCCCAAAAGCTCACAAGCGGGAACCCGAACACAAGTTCCACCGAAGAAGAACAGTCCAAACGAAGAGCCACTGTACGTACACAACCTATCTTGGACTAGCAAAGAAACTGACTGAAGTAGTAAGCGCTGAGCGCATGCGTGGTTGAACCAGAAGGGAGGCTACCCGACTTCCGCCTAGGCTATGGCGCCCCTCTCCTGCCATCATGACCATACTCGTACACAACAATTTTTGGGCTAAAATTAGACTAGCTAAGAAACCATTTCCTAGTTGTAATACCATCGGTAATGTGTTTTGAGAAAACAAATCAGTGTTTTCTACTCATAATCACAGATAATGATGGAAAATACCAGCAGCTCTGTTTATTTTGCCTTTTTCTCATGTTGTCACTTACACTATCACTAGCGAGCGTCTTGTCAATTTCACTCATTCAGCAATTCATTTCGCTCATTTGCTGGCATCTGCTGTCCATTCATGCGTATGCATGGGAAAGAAATTTCAGGCGTATGTTCACTAAGAAGTATTTAATCACTACTGCATAAAAGGATCTCATTAATGGCGCACTATGAGTATATTTTGTGTTTCCATTTTGACAAATGCATGTATCAAGATTAAATTTGTTGGGCCTGCAAAGGATTTTGGGAAGGAAAGTATATCAAGCATATTCATGAATATTAATTTGCTTGTTATACCATATCATGTACATGTGTCAAAGAAGTGACAACTTTATGGAGTGGGTACATACATTTAACACAATGCTGATGATGCATTCAGATTCATGTAAAGGTTAAGCTAAGTATTTCAGTGTATCACAATACAAGATAGACAAGTCTCTGGGTCCCAAATGAATTGCCTAGTGAGCAAATAAAACTTGGGTGGACGTTTTCCTAAGGACCTTTAGCCTATTGTAACTTAGAACCATGTTAACCCTTTGGCTGTTGACAGCAATTTTTATCACGACGATTCCTGCAGGATTCGTGACAAAAACAGCTGCTAAAACTAAAAGCCAAAGGATTAACGCAAACATGGACAATGATTTTGTGGCTCCAACTAGTTTAAAGTATCTAGTGATACTGAGACAGACATACTGTATTATGTGATCACTCATACCTGATCTCCTATGGATTCTTTGGAGCGGCCAGGGAAGGTTGCCTGCATCCATCGAGTTCCCAGAAGGTAGGGTGAATACAATAGTCCACCAATAATCTGTGCAGCCACAACAGCAGCAATTGCACCCCAAACCATCTTGAAATCTTTTGCACAACTTGGCAGGACTACATGAACAAAACAAGAATGGCAAAGCCCTTAAGGCTCACGTGCATGGTCGATCAACATAATTAATCTAACCTTTGTGACCTTGACCCTTCAGACAGGTCACTGAAATAAGCAATTGTTCTAACATAAGTTGAGTGTTGGCTTTTGTACCTGCAAAATCCATGTTTTCTCAAAATTTACACACTCACACTCTTGACCTTTGCGAGTAGTGAACCAAATTAGTATGCATAGAAAGATCTTATCATCAGCTACCTTTCTGATACATTTGGATGAAATGTTTTCCTGAAAGAAAAAAAAATCTACAAAAAACAGACATCATTTGATGATCCCTTGATCTTTCCAAGGGGGTCATCCAAATATTAACATGCATGGAAAGGTCTTACCAGGTTTGGGGTTAAATTTGTAAATAGTGTTTGAGAAATTATTTTGGTCAAAAAAGGCTTTGTAACCTATTTCCTGATCTCATGTGACCTTTGATCTTTCCGATGGATCATCCAAATTAGAATGCATAGGAAGGTCATACCATTTCTGTACCAAGTTTGGGTTTGAAGTTCTGAATAATATTTGAGCGAAAACATTTGTCAAAATATGACTTTAACCCCCCCCCCCCCCCCCCCCAACTTTTTCCTGATCTTATGACTTTTGACTTTTCCAAGGGGTCAACCAAATTAGTATGCATAGAAAGGTCTTACCACCAGGTATCTTTGTACCAAGTTTGGGTTTGAAGTTGTCAATAGTATTTGAGAAAACAAATCGTGTCAAAATATAGCTATTTTTGAATATATATTTCCTGATCCCCTGTGACATTTGAGAGAGGTCACTCAAATCAGTATGTTTAGAAAGGTCTTGCCACAAAGTATCCTTGGGCTAAGTTTGAAGATTGTGGCTTGAATAGTCTTTGAGAAAATGTCTACATTAAAGTTGACCACGGACGACCGTGGATGGATGGATGACCACTTTTGCTTCGCATGTGAGCTGACAAAGTAAAATAATATCCACAACAAAGTGCAAGGTTAAAAGATATTCACTACCACATTCAACTCAAATGATTAAGGAACTCAATGCTGTGCTGATACTATCAGCACAATATATACTGCAGTACCCGGGAGCAAAAAAGTCATATCACGTTATTTGCGATCATGTGCGTGCAGTGCTAAAGTTACATAGACTTAAGTACCAAAAAACACAAAAACATTTGTTAAGGAAAAGGTCCATGGGCTGATGTCAGTTTTTGCACATCCACAAAATTACTGAGCACAGATCAGCTAAGGCCAGCCTGAGGACCTTTTGCTCACACAGGAGCCTGAGATCTGGAAGAATTTTATCCATGAGGCATGATATACTGGAGCGCGTAACAGCAAAGCTGACCTTTACTGCCAGCACAGCGTGATACTATCAAAACAGCACTCATATCCATAACTGATAGAGTAATCAAGAGCATTTTTAATGCAACGTACGTTAGTCTCTCTGAATGCCACTATAAAACAAGGAGCAAAAAAAATACATGTACCCTGCATCACAGTCCTGCACTTTTTAAATTCTGAAGCGCCAGTCATGACTAACAGGCCATTCTTCATGTTATAAAGTGTTCATCTACATTTAACACAAAGTCCGTCTGTTTTGAAAACAAATTTTGAGGTTGTTAAGAAATGACAAAACAAATAGCAACACACACACAAGTTTCAGACTAACACAGTAACAGCAACGGCCTGAATTCCAGGCTCACTGGCAGTATAAAACTTTTTGCAACAGGTGAATGAAACCCACTCTCACTCCTCTCACTTAAAAAAAAAAAAAAAATGTGGCTAAGCGGAGATTAGCTCCACGTTTCTTCCAGCAGATGCCGATAACAAAATGTTGGTGGGAAACTTTACACCTAGTGTGAAAGGAAATGGGTCAGAAAAGAGGTAGACTTTATCTTTACTAACATTACTAGCAGTTACTTGACCCAGTTCATTAATGACACACTAAAGCAAGATGTGTATAGCTCAAGGTTAGTGCCAGAATAGCTTGGTGCCTCAGGCACCAAGCTATTCCAGCACCACCCTTGAACTTTCTAGATGCAAAGATGTTCTGACACCATCCTTGAACTTGACTGTACCTAACACTGCATTAACAGAGACACACTGCCTGCCTCCTTCGATTGCTGCACTGTCTCTGCCTGTACCACCTCCCTTGCCACACACGGACACTAGCAAAACAGACCGTTTACCTAGCCCCCTCACCGGGTCAAGTGTTGTTAGACACCTGTGAATTTATCACAGTGCTGTTTCATGGGGTTGGTCAGAACAGCATCATCTAAGTCTCATCATGTTTCAGGTAACTCATTCAGCCCGACGACCGTATTTCCCAAATTTGGGGGGGGGCGTCATCTAATGACTACGCACCAGTTGCAGGAGATGGATCGACCATGATAATTCAAGGGCAGTGCCAGATTAGCTGTAGTGCGTCAGGGCTGAATGGGTTAAGACTTTTCCGTTTCTGGCTGGCTAATTTGGGATCTTTTGGCACCAATAAACTGAGCACAAAATTGCACCCAGTTAAACTCATTCAGCCCCACGCACGTATTTCCCAAATTTTGGAGGTGTTATCTAACGACTATGCGCCTGTTGCAGGAGATGGATCGACCATGATAATTCAAGGGTAGTGCCAGATTAGCTTTGCGCTCACAGGTGCCAAGCTAATCTGGCACTACCCTTGAATTATCATGGTCGATCCATCTCCTGCTGTAGCGTGTCAGGGCTGAATGGGTTAAATGATTTTCATGCCAAAGTTGGAGATGTGTACTTGGAGATGTGTACTTCTGCGTTATCATAGTTGATCTGTCTTCTAAACTGTTACTTACGCCTGTCACCCCTACCCGGGTATAGGCCGTCGACGAGAGACCTCCAGCAACTCCTGTCCTGTGCTTCTCCTTCGATTCTACTCCAGGTGGTTCCCAGTCTCTTGATGTCTGCTTGGAGGTCTCGACGCCAGGAGTTTCTCGGCCTACCTCTTTTCCTCTTTCCCTGGGGGTTCCATAATGCCTGCCTAGTGATACTGGAAGCTGGCTTTCTCAGACTGTGACCGATCCATCCCCATCTTCTTCGCCCAATTTCATTCTCTGCTGTTATCTGCTCTGTTCTCTCCCAGAGTCTGACGTTGCTGATCTTCAGTGGCCAGTGGATTTTCAAAATTCTTCTAAGGCAACTGTTCATGAAGGTCTGTACTCTGTTGACTGTGGTTTTTGTCAATCTCCATGTCTCTGCTCCATATAGGAGAACTGCTTTTACATTGGAGTTGAAAATCCGGACTTTGGTGTGTTGTGACAGCTCTCTGGAACTCCACACTTTTTTCAACTGGAGAAAGGCTGCTCTGGCTTTACCGATTCGTGCTCTGACATCTGCATCAGTGCCGCCTTTTTTTGTCTATGATGCTCTTCTAAACTGTGATCAGGGAAGTATTCTTGATTTCCAAAATGTATTAATTACGGTACTTTCATTAAAAAAATGTGGGAATTTTGACCTTAGGGACACATGACACATGCACAGACACACACTAACTAACAAACTTCATAAATACATACCAGCTAGTACTGGGGCGGATCTGGGGTTTGGGCCCAGCACACCCCCCCCCCCCCCCCCCCACCGAAAATTCTTTAAAATGCTATATTAAAGTCCTTTTTTTGGCTCACGTGCAAAGCAAAAGTGAGATGTTCTGGGCCAGTGGTCGTCCGTCCTTTGTCCGTGGTAAACTTTAACTTTGGCATTTTCTCAGAGACTATTCAAGGCACAGTCTTCAAACATGGCCCAAGGATACTTTGTTGCAAGACCTTTCTAAACATGACATACCAATTTGAGTGACCTCTCATAAAGGTCAAGGTCACAGGCAATCAGGAAATAGGTACAAAAATAGCAATATTTTGACAAAATTTATTTTTTCTCAAATACTATTCACAATTTCAAACCCAAACTTGGTACAAAGATACCTGGTGGTAAGACCTTTCTATGCATATTAATTTGGTTGACCATAAGGAAAGGTCAAAGGTCACAAAAGATCAGGAAATAGGTCCAAAATAGCCATATTTGGACAAACGATGTTTTTTTCTCAAATACTATTCACAACTTCAAACCCAAACTTGCTACAGAGATACCTGATGGTAAGACCTATCTATGCATACTAATTTGGATGACCCCTCAAAAGTGTACAATGACAATTTTTTATAGAAATTTTTGATAGAATTGTATGTATTATATTATTATAAACATTTATTCGAACTTTTCAATTAAATTTGGAATAAAGGTAGATGATGATAAGACCTTCCTATGTATACTAATTAAGTCGACTCATCGCAAAGGTCAAAGGTCATGAGGGGTTGACAGATGTGTGAAAAATGCTTAAATTTTGCTGGTGCAGCAGGATAATTTGTAGTGAGACTTTCTAAACATAACAGTCTGAGTGACCTCTCTCATAGGTCAGACAACTTTTCACTTCTTCTGTCATGTTGTATGTATTTATGGTCATGTTGTCAAGATTTGTCATGTTGTGAAGATCTCTGACACTGACAGATACTTTGAAACCTTAAAATCCACATAAGCAGTCTGGGACATGATCTAGTATTGTGTGTGTGTGTGTGTGTGTGGGGGGGGGGGTGCATGTGAGCCTTGATGGCTTTGCCACTCTTGTTTTAAGTTTCAAATCCCCCCCCCCCCCCCACCCCCCCCAAAAAAAAAAAAAACCCACAAAAAAACCAAAAAAACAACCCAAACAAACAAACATTTCGAAAAAACCCACTACCAACAGTCACAGAGGTTGATTTTTTTCAGATTTGTACTAAAAAAGCTGCTTTACAATTCAGGAGACTGATTCATGTACCATACAGTTGAAAGGTGGTGCCAGAACAGCTTGGCGCCTCAGAGCACTAAACTGTTCTGGCACCACCCATGATAGTCCATGAACTATCATGGTCAAATTTATCTCACATTATAGCATTTTAGGAGTAAAGGATTACAACTAATTAGACACTACACCTGAGCTATTGCAGTTTATCTACTTAGTACTAGCTCATCTACATCTGACATGACATATAGGACTGTGTGCCAGTTGTGTGTGGAAGAAAATTGCATAGGCAATGATAGTTCAAGGGTAGTGGCAGGTTAGCTTAATTGCAGGTACCAAACTAATGTGGCGCTGTCTTTTAAGTGTCAATATCATGGCCTATTCATTCATCTCACTCTGCGGTGCATGTCAAACAGTAAATGCATTAATTCTTTGCCTACCAAGTAAAATTACTGTATTGCATATTATGCCACTTAGTAATTTTGTTACAGTGACAGATCGGGGGAGGGGGGGGTGGGGGGGGGGGGGGAAGGGCCTCTGGTTGTGTACGTTCTGTTTTTTTCACTATTGTGCTCTATTGTTTTGCTCAGATTTTAAGCCACCGACCCCGCACCAGGGTACACCTAGTGTATTTCACAATTTTACACTTATCTTACAGGATCGGTGGGTGGCCTATTGTTTTCATGCGGCCATAGATATATTCCTCTGGCACTGCTGATCTGCACCCAGCCGTCACAGTACATCACCTTAACATAGGGTGTCATGTGCCAGTGCACTCACAGGGGCTCATGAAAAGCAGTACTTCCTGCTGTGCGATACAATCCTCATTGCATCCTCAGAATGAGGCAGCAACCTGGCAATAAGCCGTTGGCTGCAGATCAACCCCAGCTGTGGGAAGTTCCAATCATTGCTGATCTGGGGCCCAACCCAGTCCTTCAGCCAGCCATAGAGTTTCATTGCCCCTTCGGTCAAAGGGGCTCATGGAAAGCAATACATCTTTCTGAGCAACACCATATTGTCTCCTCAGACGTAATTGAGAAAAAACATTGTTTGTCCAAAAATGGCTATTTTCCTGAGCTCTTGTGACCCTTGACCTTTCTGAGGGGTCATACAAATTAGGATGCAGATAGATCTTACCATCAGGTGTCTCTGTAGCAAGTTTGAGTTTGAAGTTGCGAACATAGTGTCATAGAATTTGAGAAAAAACATCTTTTGTCAAAATATGGCTATTTTGGACCTATTCCTGAGCTCTTGTGACCTTGACCTTTTGAAGGATCAACCAAATTAGTATGCATAGAAAGGTCTTACCATCAGGTATCTTTGTACCAAATTTGGGTTTGAAGTTGTGACTAGTATTTGAGAAAAATTAAATGTCAAAATATAGCTATTTTTTATATATTTCCTGATCCCCTGTGACCTTTGTGAGAGGTCACTCAAATTAGTACAATTTAAAAATGTCTTGCCACAAAGTATCCTTGGGCCAAGTTTGAAGACTGTAGCTTGAATAGTCTCCAAGAAAATGACAACATTAAAGTTTACCAAGGACAACGGCGGACGGACGGACAACCCCTGGCCCAGAACATAGGCTCACTTTTGCTTTGCACATGAGCCAAAAGATGGGGAAATATTTCAACTGTTTCACCATGAAGCAATGATACAGACAATAGACAAGCGATCTCAGTGTTGATATGCGAAACCATCACCAGTGTTGAAAACCATTTAAACTCTTCTGGCACCGACTCGAGTAAAACATTTATATCCTCAGTAATCATGTTGGGTGGGTGTAACTTCAGCCACCTACAGCCTTGTTATGGCTTTGCCGCCTGAAAATGCTCTTTAAGTCGTAATAAATGTATGTCAATTTTCCATGCACTGTGTTCAGAAACTTTTATTTTTCATGCATCGTGTTTTTCTGAATTTATTTACCATGCATCGTGATGTTAACCCCCCTTTAAACCCTCTACTCCAGATCTCCACAGCAAACTTAACTCATGAGCATCTATTCCTCTTGTGGTAGCTTGACTTTCGTTCTTATAATCATTCAACCAACAACATTCACCGGTGTACAAGGCAATATATGCATTTGCAGCCAAACAGCTCTGCATGAACCCTGCTGAACACTGATGAGTAGCTGTGTTTGTTTGCAGTCATTAATCAAAATTCAGCAAGCACCATACAAATGTAACTGAAGAATACACCCTAAAATATTTCTGGCATCTCAAAGATTGTCATTAGTAATAAAATAATAATAATACATGGTATTTATATGGCGCATTTCTCATTATAATGTAACCCAATGCGCCGGCGAAAACACACACACACACCATCACACACACACAGAGTCTGCAAGGGGTGTACAGAAATACCGTAGAAAATACACGAAGTCTGATATTTAAAAAAAAAGTAAGTTTTTAACTTTGCTTTGAACTGCGTAAGGGTGGAGGCATTTCTGAGCTCAGTCGGTAACAAATTTGAAATTAATGGAGCAGTATATCTGAAAGAGCGTTTACCGGCAGATTTGAAATGGAACTTTGGAACATTAGCCTCAGTCTAAGCCGCCATGTGTGGGATAATGTAGATTAATGACAAATCTCCACACAACCAGCGGGTCTGCAGCACATTCTGCTGGCCCTCTCGCTGGAAGCCAGATTTAAAAGCATGATATAAACTGACACCAGGGAGTGTACACCTTGTACAGTTTTGCACAAAACAGTGTACCTCAGGTACAAATTAACATCTAAACAGTGTACACGGCGGGTTACGGGGGCCTCTATAGTGACCACTTCACAATATCTTTTCTAAATGGACTTTATTTATGTCTACAATAATGCTGCACAAATGGGCTAACTTCACTTATAACATTAAACAAGATGAGGATTTTATCCTAAAGTCTACCGTACTGTTCAGAGCTCATATGTATGCATTTTTCTTTTAGAAACATTCACAGTTGTTCATATTTTTAAGCTTATCCTTCTCATCTATTTTCCTCCTCTCAAACCCAACCTCTGATCAACACACACCGGCACACACAAATAAAGACAGACACATGACGCTTCCCACCATTAGTACGCGCTGTGGGCTGGAGTAGAGACAGGAATTCTGAAGAAGAAGAATAGCAAGAGCAGCAAAATGAAGTCACTATAATCTTCACGTCATGGCATCACTAGTCCCACGACGCCATGTACACAGTGACGAATTTGATGTTTCACGTCACTCATCTGAACGGCACACAGCCTCTTCCAGGTCTGACTGTTTTGCTCCTTACAGCCTCTTCCAGAGCTGAATGTTTGATGGGAGTATAATGTGGCTCCAAAACTTGCAACAAGATGGGATGAACCATAACCCACAAAGTCCATTCTATGAGCTGTCCTCGCTGTCAATGGTCTCTACCTTTTGTCTTTGACCTGATTCTGAGGTTGAATTATCTCCGTTTAAAAAAGTCTTGCAGATCTGCCAATGCGTCAGTGAGTTCTATAAGAGGGACAGGACATATGCGTTATTGATTTGTCAAACATCATTGGTCATGATGTAAGTTTTAGTTTTTATGTAATTATTTTACCTGATAAGAGTTTCACTTTCGCTTCATAGGCTTGACAAAATGGTGACAAAACTAGAACTTCACGGTGCAATTTCAGTCTTGATGTAGTTTGTGTGAAAGCAGGTTGGTTTTACCTAGCTACATGATATACTAAGTACACGGGTCACTTGCATGCTCTTCTGAAAGTGCGTTGACGTGTGTGTGCGTGTATGCACGCGCGCTCCAAACATCTCCAAGAGGCATAGATCCTCATGTGCCTGGAGGGCGCATGAGGATCTATTCCTCCTGGAGATGCGCACATGTTTGTGTGTGAGAGAGAGAGAGCCGAGAGAGCGAAAGAGAATGATGTCATATTTAGAGTATTATGTCACTGTCTGCTTGGTGACAGAGTTGCCTCTTTTACGTTACTGCCACTGTCTGATTTTTTCTAGAAGTAAAGGTATTTTAGTGTTATTTTTTCTGAAAAGAATTACTTTTTACAAAATAAGTCAAAAGGATACAAAGCTGGCTAACGAACTCATCCAATGTCTTTCTCCAAACTAGCTATATATAATGCAAAAGTTCGATCAAGTAAATATGACAAAAATTACAAACTCTAATCTCTAATCTGGGTCAACTGACTTCCTATAAACGGTTGTTTATGTCTTCAATGAGACATTCAATTACAATATGCTCAGAGGCTCTCTTAGCCACCCATTTAAGAAAATATTTTGCCAAGTCTCAAGCTTGTGTGTTCAGAAATATCGGAGATTCTCTTGTTTACAAACATACGCACACACACATATATGCACATACGGCGCTTCGCGCCAAATGTACATTCAGCAGTGAGGTTAGCATAACTAGACATGACATAATTTTTATCTTGTTACTTCAAATGTTAGAGGTTGAGCCAGGTTATCGGAACTAGACATGACATAATTTTTATCTTGTTACTTCAGTCTTGTTATCTTGTTACTTCAAATGTTAGAGGTTGAGCCAGGTTATTGTAACTAGACATGACATAATTTTTATCTTGTTACTTCAATTGTTAGAGGTTTAGCCTGCCCGCCTTTCAGTTTGATATCATGGACATGTTATTAAATCAATGGATGATAACTCCCTTACATTTAAATTTGCTGACGACACCACTGTTGAAGGTTTTATTTTAAACAACAATGAAACAGCATACAGAGAGAGAGTAGATGAAATTGCTGGCTGGTGTTCTGACAATAACCTTGACCTGAATGTGCCTAAAACGAAAGAAATGGTCATGGATTTCAGGAAAATCAAAAGTGACATTGTTCCCCTCACTATTCATCGTAGCCATTTTGAAATTGTTGATTGTTTCAGGTTTCTCAGCACCCACATCTCAAACGATCTTAAATGGGAGAAAAACGTTGATTCTTTAGTGAAAAAATCACAGCAATGACTGTATTTTCTCAGACATCTTAAAACGTTTGGCGTCAGCAGACAAATTTTGACCAACTTCTACCGGGCAGTTATTGAAAGTATTTTGACCTTCTCCCTGACCGTTTGGTTTGGCAGAAAGAGAATTAAACAGAGTAGTACTAATAAAAACTGCATCGAAAATCATAGGTATCGATTTGCCCTCATTAGAGTCCCTCTTCTACGAAAAAATGCTAAAAAAGCCTAGATCCATCCTCCGAGATGATTCCCACCCAGCCCATGAGTTGTTTGAGATGTTGCCATCAGGGTGCGGTTATAGAGCAATCGGAACACGCTCGAGTCGTTTTAAATCAGTTTTTACCCAACTGCTGTCCAGACTTTTAATGATGCAAACAAACGCCAAACCTGACCCATCCGTCCCACTGTTTAATGTAATATACAGTATTGTCCACCCAGCATAATACTTCATCTACACGGCTGTGCAGAATACAGGTTTAGTTACGGAGCAGTTGGGTGAAACAGAGTGCAAGATAAGCCATCTTCTCTTATATGGAGCAGAGACTTGGAGATTGACAAAAACCACAGTCAACAGAGTACAGACCTTCATGAACAGTTGCCTTAGAAGAATTTTGAAAATCCACTGGCCAGAGATCAGCAACGTCAGACTCTGGGATTGATTGATTGATTGTACATTGCTTAACGTCCCGACAGCAACAAGGCTTTCTCAGGACGTGCCTGCACTGCTTGTGAAAAAAAAAAAAAAAACAGAACATTGAATGTATGTCGCCAGCCGGTCAAATACGTTAAATAAACCTAACACATGGGGCTAAATAAAGCTAAGACCATTTAGCAACACACATCCAATATCAAGAGCTACAGGCAGTGCAGACAGTAGGGAGAGTTTTTAAAAGGCAAATACAGGTGAATGGGCAAAGGGTAGACAGAAACACATGCCCCAGAATAGAGAGAAAAACCCACCCTGTGGGGCTGACCAGGGTGACCCTGGGAACTAAAAAATACCTAACCCCACCCAAGTCCCCCAGGGCAGACCCGGGTGGGGGATCAGACTCTGGGAGAGAACAGAGCAGATAACAGAAGAGAATGAAATTGGGCAAAGAAGATGGGGATGGATCGGTCACAGTCTGAGAAAGCCAGCTTCCAGTATCACTAGGCAGGCATTGTAATGGAACCCCCAGGGAAAGAGGAAAAGAGGTAGGCCGAGAAACTCCTGGCGTCGAGACCTCCAAGCAGACATCAAGAGACTGGGAACCACCTGGAGTAGAATCGAAGGAGAAGCACAGGACAGGAGTTGCTGGAGGTCTCTCGTCGACGGCCTATACCCGGGTAGGGGTGACAGGCGTAAGTAAGTAGTCATACTGTCTGGAAGAACTGTTCATGATGCTAGAAGAGAATGCTCTTCCATTATCCTACTACTAAGTGTATCTGCTGTCAAACATCCCACAGGGTATGTAGAAAACTGAGGAAGCAGAGATAGAGAACATCAAAACACAGGTGTAACACACACATCAGTAGTCCCACAACAGAGATTAATTATAGAAGGAATAGTTGATGCCAGACAGTGACCTAGACAGCCTGCTCGCAGCGGGGAGTGATTGCATACCACAGCAGCAGGTGGCTGGCCAAACTAATAGGAAATAGGGCTAACTGCACTGCTGTCTATGATGCAAGTGACGTGTTCAGTTTTATATTACAATATGTCCTATGTGATTTGTGTTACTGTGAAATCGTGTTTCCTCGTGCTGGGACCATATGGCGTTGAGGCGCGTCCCATGGGTGATGGATAGGGGGTCCCTCGCGAGAGGGGTGCACCGAATGAAATAAGGTGCCGTGAACCAACATGGTCTAAGGGAAGGAGACCCCAACAACAAAAAAAACTGGTCCTCCTAGTAAGGGGGTTGGGCATGGGGGTAGCTTCCCCACCCTGCAAATAAAGAAATAGCTACAAAAACGCTGATGAAAAGACAAACATCAATTCCTTTCCTGGAGCAGGAAGGTTCTTCTACCAATAGATTTATGACGTCGTGTGGTGAAAGCCGGAAGTCTTCGGAAGCCACAGGACCGAGCCGCCTCTCTCTATCCAGGGACACAATCATGGGCACATGGAATGTCAAGACCATGTACCAGAGCGGGAGGTCCGCCCAGATATCAGCGGAAATGCAAAAGTACAACCTTTCCCTGCTAGGTATCAGTGAAGCCAGATGGACGCAGTCTGGCCAGAAAAGGCTGTTAAGTGGGGAGATGATTCTGTATTCAGGTCATGAAGAGGAGAATGCCCCCCATACAGAAGGTGTAGCATTCATGCTGTCATCAGTGGCACAGAGCGCTGATTGGCTGGGAACCTCTTGGTCCAAGAATTATTACAGCAGCCTTTAGAACTAGGAGAAAGATCAAGTTGAACGTCATCCAGTGTTATGCGCCCACCAATGACAGTGACGAGGAAGAGAAACAAGAGTTCTACGACCGACTCCAGAGTGCTGTGGACAAATGTGCGGAGCGAGACATCACCATCATCATGGGTGATTTTAATGCCAAAATAGGGGAGGACAACACCAGATACGAAGAGGTGATGGGGAGACAGGGACTAGGGAAGATGAGTGAGAACGGGGAGCGGTTCGTAGACTTTTGTGCTCCAAACAGACTTGTCATTAGAGGCAGCATCTTCCCACACAGAAGAATACACAAAGCAACGTGGGCCTCACCTGACCATACTACAGAGAACCAAATAGACCATATCTGCATTAGCAAGAAATTTAGAAGATCCCTTCAAGATGTTCAAGTGAGGAGGGGAGCAGATGTCGCCTCAGACCATCATCTGCTTACCTTAAGAATAAAGCTCAAGTTAAAGAAAAGTAGCACAGGGACAACAAGAAGACAGCGCTATAATGTAGGCCTTCTGAGAGAGACGGAAGTGAGAGAAGAGTTCAAACTGGTGCTGTCCAACCGGTTTCAAGCGCTACAGGAGCTAGTAAATGAAGAAGAGGCGGTCACCACAGAGCAGCAGTGGAAGGCAGTTAGAGAGGCACTGAACTCAACCTGCAAAGACACTGTGGGGTTCAAGAAACACCATCACAAGGACTGGCTGTCGGTACAGACCTTAAAGAAGATAGAAGTGAGGAAGCAGAAGAAAACAGTTGTCAACAACAGTCACACGAGAGCAGCCAAAGTAAGGGCACGTGAGGAATACTCTGAAGCCAACCACGAGGTGAAGCGGAGAATCAGGGCAGACAAGAGAGCCTACACAGATGGCCTAGCAGCAGAGGCAGAAAAGGCAGCAGGCAGCGGCAACCTGAAACAGCTCTACGACATTACCAGAAGATTGTCAGGCAAGTATGGCCATACAGAAAGACCAGTAAAAGACAAAGAAGGCAAGCCTATTGCAGACAGAGCAGACCAACTTGACAGATGGGCCGAATATTTTGAAGAGTTACTAAACAGACCCACCCCACCCGACCCCCCAGACATCCAGCCAGCAGAGACTGACCTACCCATCAGCTGTGACAGACCCAGCCGGGAAGAGATCAGAAGAGCAGTGGCATTTTTGAAGAACGGCAAAGCAGCAGGGCCAGATGGCAGCCCAGTGGAGGCTCTGAAAGCAGACCTAGAAACAACAGTAGAGATGCTGTACCCACTGATTGGAAAGATCTGGGAAGAGGAGGTGATGCCGGTTGACTGGAAGGAGGGGTACCTAATCAAGCTTCCCAAGAAAGGCGACCTCAGCAAGTGTTCCAACTACAGAGGAATCACGTTGCTGTCTGTACCAGGAAAGGTATTCAACAGGATCACCCTGGAGAGAATGAAGAGCTCCGTCGACCCCCAGCTGAGAGACCAGCAAGCAGGATTCCGGAAAAACCGATCATGTACAGACTAGATTGCCACTCTCCGCATCATCGTGGAGCAGTCTCTGGAGTGGAGCTCCCTGCTGTACGTCAACTTTGTGAATTACGAGAAAGCATTTGACAGCGTGGACCGAGAGACTCTGTGGAAACTCCTACAAGTACAACATTACGGTGTACCCACAAAGCTCGTCTGCCTGATCAAGACCAGCTACGATGGCATGACATGTCGTGCGATCCACGAAGGGCAGTTCACCAGGGAGCTCCAGGTCAGAACTGGCGTCAGGCAGGGGTGTTTACTGTCTCCATTCCTCTTCTTACTGGCCATAGACTGGGTCATGAAGAGGACCACAGAGCAGAGAAGAAGCGGAATACAGTGGACACTGTGGACACAGCTTGATGACCTCGATTTTGCAGACGACTTGGCATTACTGTCCCACACTCATGAACAAATGCAGGACACGACCACGAGGCTTGCTGACATCTCGTCCCAGGTGGGCCTCACCATCCACAAACAGAAAACAAAGACAATGAGGCTGAACGCAATGAGGGAAGAACCAGTCTTGCTGGCTGGCACCCCGCTAGATGAGGTAGAGTCCTTCACCCATCTCGGGAGCATCATCGACAAAACAGGTGGCACTGATGCAGATTTCAGAGCACGAATCGGTAAAGCCAGAGCAACCTTTCTCCAGCTGAAAAAAGTGTGGAGTTCCAGAGAGCTGTCACAACACACCAAAGTCCGGATTTTCAACTCAAACGTAAAAGCAGTTCTCCTATGTGGAGCAGAGACTTGGAGGTTGACAAAAACCAGTCAACAGAGTACAGATCTTCATTAACAGTTGCCTTAGAAGAATCTTGAAATTCCACTGGCCAGAGAAGATCAGCAACATCAGACTCTGGGAGAGAACAGAGCAGACAACAGCAGAGAATGAAATTGGGCGAAGAAGATGGGGATGGATTGGTCACAGTCTGAGAAAGCCAGTTTCCTGTATCACTAGGCAGGCATTGTCATGGAACCCCCAGGGAAAGAGGAAAAGAGGCAGGCCGAGAAACACCTGGCGTCGAGACCTCCAAGCAGACATCAAGAGACTGGGAACCACCTGGAGTAAAATTGAAGGAGAAGCACAGGACAGGAGTCGCTGGAGGTCTCTCGTCGACGTCCTATACCCTGGGAGGGGTGACAGGCGTAAGTAAGTAAGAAATCGTGTTTATTGCCTTTATGATTAGACCACAATAGTTACTAAGGCATATGGTGTGTGTGTGTGCACGTGAGTAGCTTAATTATATTTTGATGTGTTTAATGTTCTTCTTTTTATGTTGCGCAGCACCGCAACGATTTCCTAATGTATTATTACATATGGCAATAAAGTTCTATCATCATCATCATCATAAAATTCGCCCCACCGCGACCCATCCTAAAAAGTCCCTTCTATAAATAGAAGGGACTTAAAAATGAATTATTATTCAAAAAGTTGAAAAGGTACAAAACTGGCTAACGAACTCATCTAATGTCTTTCTCCAAACTAGCTATATATCCAAAATTTCAAGTAAATTATATGGCAAAAATTACAGACTCTAATCTGGGTCAACCGACTTTCTATAAACGGCCTTTTATGTCTTCAATGAGACATCCAATTACAATATCCTCGGAGGCTCTCTTAGCCACCCCTTGAATAAAGTATATTGTCAAGTTTCAAGCTTGTGTGTGCGGAAATGTCAGAGATTCGCGCGTTTACATAGACACGCACACACACACATCCATACTGCACTTCGCACCAAAACAACGGTCAATATTACTTATTAGCAAGGTTAGAATAGCTAGACGTGACGTCATTTTTATCTTGTTACTTCTTTGCTAGACTATGAGGCCTGCCCGCCTGTTATGTCCTTTGCAATCAACGGAACGCGCTCTGACCAGCCCCATCCCAAAGTCTACCATATTTTCAATACGGTAGACAAAACAAGATGAGGATTTCATCCAAAAGTCTACCGAATTGTTCGGAGATTTTTCTTTTAGGACCATTCACAATTGTTCATATTTGTATGCTTATCCTTCTAATGCTTTTCCCTCCTCTCTAAGCCAACCTCTGATCAACACACACCGGCGCACACAAATAAAGACAAACACTGACAGGGCGCTTCCCACCATTAGTACACTCTGTAGGCTGGTGTAGTAACAGGAATTCTGAAGAAGAATAGCAGGAGCAGAAAAATGACGTCACTATAAGCTTGACGTCATGGCACAGCTAGTCGAATTTGATGGTTCACATCACTCATCTAAAAGGCAGGCAGAGGCCTCTGCCAGGGCTGACTGTTTTGTTCCATACAGCCTCTTCCTGGGCTGTTTGATGGGAGTACATAGTTGATCCAAAACGTGCAAAAATGAATTAATTATTATTCAAAAGTTGAAGAGGTACAACGCTGGAGTAGGAACTCATTCAATAGGGCTCGGGAAGTTCCCCCGCGTTGCCTAGGAACGTCGGCTGCCTACCACCATCTTGATAGGACACGCTAGCCTGGCAATAGCCCGACTTCAGATAGTAGGGAAGTATAGTTTCAACACATTTTTCTCCATGTTTCTTCATCTTTGGAAACAAACAAAAACAGATTCTGGTTAGCGGTTTCCTACGGTGATGGCAAGACTTGCTGTTATTGCCTACAGCACGTCAGGACTTTCCTGACATTGTCCTGACAGCGATTTTCCGATGAGCGCATGAGTCGCGTATCCTCTCAAGATGGCCGCCACGACTGGCGTGATGACGTCAGCTACCCCGAGCTATATATCGAGCAATCTATAGCAGTATGCAAACTACGGTAAGAATAGCAAAATTAACGGACTCCGTCAAAAACTCAAATGCAGATCAACCGGGTTTTTTGTGTGTGAAACGACCATTTTTGGTCAACGGGGAAATTTTAATTTTTTGTTTGTTTGTTTTTTAATTGATTTGGGAGAATTCACGTTGGGGTTCCGGCGCCAAATGTATGTTCTCTATCAAGGTTTGCATAGCTAGACGTGACGTAATTGTAGGCTTGTTACTTCTTTGCCAGAATGCGGGATACGCCCGCCCAGCACAGCGTTTGGCATTCTCCGGAACGCTCTTCGACCAGCCCCATTTCACAGTGTACGGTATTTTCGATATGGTGACCAGCTCCATTTCAAAATCTACCGTATTTTCGATATGGTAGACAAAAAGAAAGAATGAGGTTGAGGATGACGGGGTTCCAGGAAATTACCTTATAGACCCTCAGTGTTTAAATAGTGACGAACAAAGCAGCTCTGCACAAATCCTATGCATAAATCATTCGACCGTCATATCCACGAACGATCTAGTCTTATTATTCTAATCAAATTATTACAAACTAAGAAACAGATGCAGCTTGCTTCTTACAAGAATACAGCGGATGGTTTCTCCGTCGTCTGCTACGGCTTTTCCCGCCAAATAAATGTTGCATATGGATCAGGCAATGTTGTTATACACTGTTTTCTTTTTTTAAGTACACTGTTTAGTTTTTTAATTTTAAATTACAGCTACATAAGCGCAGAAAATTACTGTTTACAAAAATGTGGAACGTTTTCACAAAACGATTACACAAAACTTAGTTTCGCTTCTAATGATTCCAAATTTTAGTTAACAACATGGATGCGCACATGAGCGGCGCGAGTGTTGGATCAGATTCTGTTGTGAGTGTGAAGAAATTCTTAGAGTCGTGGGATGTTGATATACATGAATTATCGAAACGTCCCACAGAGCTGCGTGTCACAACAGACATTGCCACAAGAATGGGTGTTTCAGAGGATTTGGTGGATGAATTGTCGTCTGTGTGTTGGTAAGGACTCCTGAGAACAGCCAACAGGGCAATATAATATATATTTGAGCGACGCCTTTGTTAAAAGTAAAGAATATCATGTATATATATATAGAGAGAGAGAGAGCGTAACATTGTGCTGATAACAGGCAGATGTGATTACGAGACCCGAATCAAAATGTCCAATCGCAAGAGGACATTTTGATCGGGTCAAGTAATCACATCTACAGGTCTGTTTATCGGCACTTAAACAAGCAAAATGTTGCTCAATATAATGTATGTACCCAGTCCAAAACAAAACTTTACCAGAGTCCTTCCGATTACCACTATAAGCGCTGAAGTGGTCAATTTCACTATATTTGGACATACAAGTTAAAACTTCCCAGCTTCACACAACTAACTGAAATCCACCCAGGCGTACATCTACCCATTGCAAATGTGTTCCTCTGATTTTCCATTTATTTTTAGAACTAAATAAACTCAGCGTGAATCTTCAGAAAATGATTCCACCCAGCATAAAATAAATGGTCAAAGGCTTGCATTTACTCAAATAAAAATATTTCAAAGGAATAGCGACAGCACACATTTACACTGGGTAGATTTACGCCCAGGTTCATTCAGGCTGTGTAGACTTTCGCTGGATATTTTCCCGTTTTTTTAGATATGCACTAAAACATAGCGAACCTTAACCCTTCAGCGTCTCTGATAGTGGCACTGTGTGTACTACACGTACTAGAAAAATCACGTCACCACAAAACTCTTTAACGTCACAATCTAGGGCCCGCTTAGTCTGGAGTTCACGTTAGACTTTTCGGAAACGTTGCAAAGGAGGTGACATGACGTAAAGTTTACTTAAACATAGGCTGAAGGGAACTTTAGTGACCAACACCAAATTTACGCTTCAAACATAGAGAACCCAGCAAATCTGACATTGCTGAACATGTTTCATCATGCAAATTCCCTCTTGCACGCCTCCGATGTTGGAGGAAACAGGCAGATAAGCTGCCTTAGGTGCGACCATGGACATGAATAAATATGTCTATTTATGAACCTTTGTGTGATAGTGATACTTCCAATGTGTGTTTGTCTCTGTCCAAATGGTGACTTGTTATGTGCCACGTATTGGACTGACTTAGCACGGATATTTCATTTGACTTTATAGATATCGCTGCTTTCTATAATCGTGCGTGTTGTTGAGTAAAGTCTAATCAGAACACGGACAATGACGGAAAATGCCAGCAGGTTTGCTTATTTAGTCCTTTTCTAAGGTTGTCACTATCACTAGTGGACATCAATGTCGTCAATCTCAATAGTATGGCGATTCGATTTGTGTGTTTGCTGCTGTTTGTTCTCTGTTTAAATGTGTGTGTATGGGAAATAAATTTTGAGCGTAAAAAAATACATACTAAGAAGTATTTTATTACTACTATTACTAGTGAGCATAAAGATCTTGATAATGTGACCTTATGCGCATATTTAGCGTTTTTGCATTGCAGTTAGAGTTAGAGGCAAGCATCAAGATTGAGTCTTTAGGTCTGCAAGGGGTTATGGGAGAAGGAAAGTATATCGAGCAAGTTCATGAATATTAATTTGCATGTTATACAGTATATATCAACTGGTACATGTGTCAAAGAAGGGGAAATTTTGTGGATTGGGTATATATGAGCCTTTGACAAAAGGTCGTGCAGTAACAACCGACATATTTTTTAGTCAAGAAAACCACACTACAACAGGAAATTTGTGCTTTTTGTGATTCCCCTATGAAGACATTGTTGTTTGAATGCTTACATTTCTCATAGTTTCCTTTTCACCAAAGTGGACTAATCTATAGGTGATTTTCATGTGTATGACCTGTATGTCCAATAATATGTCCAGTGTGACAACAAACAATTTTTTTTCTCTAAAAACTGAGTGGCAGAAATATATTTGTATTTCTGTTAGAAGTGTTATCTCATTCTAAGGATTTAATGACTGTTTGAAGATTTTTTTATTTTTTTAATTTTTTTTTTTTTTTTTGGGGGGGGGGGGGGGGGGGGGGGGTAATCAAAGAATTTTGTTGTTGTGATGTAAATTGACTGAGTATCATGTCCACTGTAACAATCAACAGTGATACACTGATCAATAGTGAAAGAAAACTTAATTTCAAAAGAAATAAAATATGTTTCATACTCATACTATCAGAGAACAGGTTATAACATTAATTTCTTGTGAAAGAGAAACTGACTTATTATTATTAGTAGTAGTAGTACTAGTAGTATTGTGAGGACAAAGTAGGCCGTGAGGCCTTTGTAAATGTCCTTTCTTTCTTTAATTACTTTATGGGTCTGTTATGCATGCAAATTTTCCTATAAATTATAAATCATTCATCATCAGAATTATGATCATTTATCACGTATCTCCACCATAACGACCAGCATTTTCAGTAAGGGCTAGATTTAAGTATATTTTATTATTCTCTGCTGGAAATCATCTGTTTCTCCATTCACAAGTCTTTAATTTCAAATCCCCACATGTGAGATACATCAAAACTAACCAGTGTTTAAAACAAGCCTATTTTTAAGACATCTAAGTTGTAAGTTGGTTGTTACTTTGGACATTTCTGTTGGTTGTTATTTTTGTCACAAACGACCTTTTGTCACAGGCTATTGCTGATCTCGACTAAATCACAAATGTCAAGAAGTGAATAAAGAAGCAACAATGGGTACACATAGTCAATTTTGTTTATGTGTTTTATTTGCAGCATCCAAACCCTGCAGTGTGGAGAGGAACCAGCAGACAAAACAAATCTGCTGAAAATGAGAGGTTTACCAAAGAATATAGATCTCACTTGTGTGAAGTGAGTGGTTGGGGTAACATGCTATCCAATATATATAATTACACATTGAGGTTGAATTTTCCCCATGCAGGAGTTGGTCACTATGACTATGGTCTTCCTACCAGTGCAAAAGCAGATTCGCTACTAGTACTTTACTTCAAGGATAGTGCCAAATAGCTTGGTGCTTAGACTTTAGAGGTGCCAATTAAGATATTCTTGTACCACCTTTGAACTGTCCTAGTCAATCCAAATATCAATGGTATTCATGTGCAACCTTGTAAGTGACATTTGGTGTGAAATCATGTTTTGATACAGCTGCTCCCTTTCAGTTTTTCCAATTTTTATTCAAAGTCTGGAACCTGTGGTGTAGCTGAAGAGGAAGTGATTATAACTGCCTTGTGAAGAAAGTCTCGGAACACACATTCTGACTGAAATGTAAACATTCTTTTTTTTGTTTTTCTCTTGGAACCACAAGTCTTAAACTTACATGGTTTAAAAATACTAACCAGTTACTGACTATTGGTTTGAATTTCTGCAAGAATCAGCTAAGTATTTTATAGTGCTTGCCATTTATTTTTAGTCTTTAATCAAATGACTGTTTGATTTAGATCTGTTCATGCTTCTTATTTATAACCTTTGTGTCTTTATTTAAATGACTTTGTAATGTATGATTTCGATCTATATGCTTCTTATATTTATAACTGTCTCATGCATGCATCCACTTGTACTGTAAACAGTATTGAGGCCTGCATGCACAGATATTGGTTAATTGACCTATCTGCAGGTATCAGGAACGTGAAATGGAACGTCGCAAGCTGGTGGAATACAAACTGTTTATCATGTCAAAGATGAAATACAAAACGCTGGATGTTATGCAGGTTTGAATTGTGCTTCATCTTAACTCCCATAACTGCCAGTGATATAGGATTGTAAATCTTTGTGAATTGAACGCCAAAGAATATGGTCAAGAGTACGACTGGGTGTCCAAAGAGTGTGACATGGGTCTCTGATTTTGAACTTAAACATATGAGCATCATTTTGCATCATTGTGATGTGTTTAGTCATACATAAGTAACATGCCCCACCCCCCCCCCCCCCCCACCCCCAAAAAAAGAATTTCCCCATGAGCAGTCGTTTGAGTGTAATTGGTGAAAAACCGTTATGGTTTGTACATAACATTTACACCGTCACACATTTATAAAACACATTTTCTAGCTTTCACAAAGTAGATTCATGCTGTATAAAATTATCATATTGTTCTTTCCTTACTAGGCTATGCTTAAACTTCAAAGAAAGTTTGATGGGGTGAATAAATACACAATGGTGCAACACTGAAACTGTTTGAACATAACTTTACACTCAGCTATACATTTATGCCCCAAAAATGCATAAATTATATTAAAAAAATTGTGTGTGGTATTAAACACACAATTTCAATTGTACAGTGATAGATTCTAAACTATCCTAATTGAGATAAGTGTGAACACAGTAGCTATAAACTTTTTTAAAAAATTGGACAACTTATGAACAAATATTTTGAAATCCTTGACAACACAGCAAAGAAAGTCAATTAAGAATAAGATGATGGTGAGTTTTTCCTTTATTGTGTACTAAACTCTTGTAGATTACAGAATAATTTAGGAAAAATACACCATTCACAACATGGAATGAAATGAAGGCTAAAATCAAGAAACACACAATGCTTGAACATAACTTTACACCATGACGAACAAACTTGAGGCTCTTTAACTAACATGTATAAATCCAAAAATAACAAAACACTACTCAATTGATGTGTTTTTAACAAATTATACACTTTTATTTATCCCAAAATTGTGTCTAAACGAGTAATGAAAGCAGCAAATACATATTGTAATTGTTTGTACATAACTTTACACCACGAGCTTCAAATTTCAGCAAAAAAGTGCCTCCACAAATGGACAAGAACCAGAAAATAAAAATCACAATCACCTGTAGCTTTCTTCTACACTACAGAACAGCAGTGATGTAATTATCAGGTTTGAAATTGATAATACAAGGGAATAATGTGTGAAAATGGCAAGTTTGAACATAACTTTACAACCAAACATGTTGGTACTATCAACACTGAAGTCAAAATAAACGATAAAAATGGAAAATTACATCAAATTATGTGGTCAGTAAACCCCAGCATTTACCAGTTTTAATAATTGTGTCTACAATGTTTAACGCAAGTAGCAAAACGAATCTGTATGTTTGTACATAACTTTACAACATGGGGTTTAAATCTCTGCACAATGTGGTTCCACAATGTGAGAAAGCACCAAGTGAAAAAAGTTTAAACTTTCAATACATTTTAGAACACCAACAATACATTTAACACTCTTGAAAACTGACAGTTAGCTGTTGCTCATGCTTGCTATGGGCTGTGTGACATCGGAGCCTACCTTTTGCCCAAAAACCTCTGCAAAGAAACACTTTTCTGTACCACTTTCAAACAAATATAATCTAGCACCAATTGGCCTAAGTTTACCACGACCAATGGTTTTCAGCAGACCACTGGCACAGAAAGTACTCACTTTAGTTAGCTTCATACTTGAGCTAAACATGGCAGAAACAAATTAAAATTGATCAAACCCAACCACTCTCCACTCGCGTGCACTGTTGGAGAGTGGCAGGAAATATACAGCTGACGCTACAATCATATCATCCCCTATGTCATCTATTTCAGGGTAAACAAATAGTCCTTGTTTTGTCTGGTGAGGCTTGAGGAATTTGACCCTCAGAGGATCTACTCCGACAATCACTCCTGAAACAGAAAAAGAGACTGCTTTATTTATGTTGCATAATGATCACAGCGCTTTCTTGAAGCAACCCATAACAAGCTTCCTGCTGATCAAGTTTCCTAAGGAAACTACAAACTCCTTTTCTTTATTGGCCAGTGACGACCAGTCCCACTTGTTTCAGGCCATACATTACATTTTGTACAACCTTTTATAATTTTTTAATGTCTCCATCTCAAACTTAAATGGAGCTAAAACATGTTCAAAATTCACATTTTTCTGGTTTCAAATACTTTAAAAAGATTTCTGGCTGCTATCATTCATAAGCACAAGTATGCTGACATAATCTTGCTCACCAGGGTACAACCTGCCAGGGTACTGCATCACGACACGTGTTTAGCATCCATTTTCTAGGTGCTTTCACTGCTGGGAAAGACCCTTTAGCCTCAGAAACATTCGATTCAGGAACAAATCCCGAAGAACTGAAACAGAGAGGGTCAAATAATTTCAATTTGTGCCCATGTTTGCGATTTGTTTTTAGCTAGCATCAGCCTAATATGTCTGGTTATTTTTCAACAGCTTTGTACTAAAATGGCTGGTTATTATTAAATTATGATATATATGACAGCTATCAAGCTTGGTCAGCACAACAAAGAGTAAAAGACATGATCAGACTGTAACTTGGAACACAATGTGTGAACCAAACATAACTGTGGTTGAACATAACTTGACAACACATGATGTTGTCATGTTATGTACAAACTATTTAAAACAGAAAAATGTATATTCTGGGTTTAACAATTTATATTTTAGTACCCAAGCTGTATTTTGATAAATAACAACTAGCAAAGTGGTATCCAAAAGACAGTATACTAGGAATTGTGCTACAGTAATGAACATAACTTTACACTTTACATGTCAGTCTAGTTTGTCAAGTTATGTTCATAGTCATCTAGCTAGAATAATAGTTTGTACATTAGTTACAATAGACAAAATAATCAAACTAGTCTTCCACTTTAAAAGAGACTGTCACTATGAAGGAAAATGTTAGATGAGCACTGTTTTAACTGTACATAACTTGACAACATAACTGTTGTCAAGTTATGTTCAAGGCATTTCTTAAAAATTGTAATATCTTGGGTGCAGAAAAGTTTTTTAAAAAATGCACAGACTCATCATAGAACACTAAACCATACAAAAATAGCATGAAGCACAGTGACAGTGTAACAGAACTTTCCAACCCAACCACCCTAAGTGTTACGTCATGTTATGTTCAGTCCAATACTGCCAGAACAGGGTTATTCTTACTTAATCTTATGTTACATAACAAAGAAACAATAATATAAAGTACATAAAGACAATGGGAACATTATCACAGCTTAAGATAAGAAAAACGACCATTTTTTTTATGAAGGTGCTATGTCTGTTTCCTTTTGCACTGCGTCATGTTATGTACAAACGCTATAATTCAGCAACTCATAATCTATGACCCGAAGTATAAATCAAATCACAAAATCTCTTCCTACCAACAAAAATTGGTAAAAAAAAATGTATGACTTGACCTTCCCCCAAAATGCAAAACTCATGGTTTGAACATAACTTTACATAAAGATTTACCTGGCCAAACTGTGTAAAGTTATGAACAATCAAACAGCAGGAGCAAAAGACATTTACTCTATTTTTTATATCAGGATAAACACAACAATACTGAATCGACGAAAATGTGTGATACGTAGTGTTCTTTTTAATCTTTGAAAATAACGCTGTAATTGCCTGAACATAACGCTGACAACCTTCAACCATGTGTAAAGTTATGTACAAGCGGACACAACGGCAAGGTGACGGTAAAAGGTAATAATTATTGTTTCAAAGTGTTTCTGCGCTACAAAACTAATCCGAACATACATTACTTGTTCTGTTTTATCCTTTGAAATACTGAATATCGCATTCAGAAACTTGAACATAACTGTTACAACCAAAACTAAACCGTCATCGTCGGATGGAGGCAAATTCCATCAAGTAATGTTTTCTTCCTTTGTTCAAAACACGCGGTCATTGAGCCGATTGATTTTACATTTGTTTGCGTCAACATTCATTTGAAGTAATTAGAAAAACAGTACACTTACATTGCTTTTTTTAAACATTTATGGTGCTCAGTCATCAATTTTGCATGAACATAACCATTTACAACCAAAACTTACCTTCAACTTTGTCACTTCCCTGCTCCATCGATGTCACCTGTAGATATGAGGTACGTAGGACTGACCAAATGCAAATCTCAAAATGGCCGACGATTCCAGAAAATCACGCGCGTTGATGATTGCGAGATTTTTTCCCGTGATTGAACGTAACACAAAATTTACAACTTTTGGGTTGAAGAAGTTTAAAACGCAGCCTTCTTTCAATTCTCAAAAGGATTTAGAATTTGTTTACGGTAATCAGAATGAAGAGTAATGTTGTCTAGGATATGTTTATTAGGTGCCTCACGGTACGTTGTTTGTGTTCCGGTTCACAGCGAGATTTGCACATGTGAAATTGACGACACACGTTATGTTCATTCTAGCATTTACTTGCCCTCAAACTACTTTAAACTTAGACACATGTAAAACTCGACGATATGGTAACAAAATAGTAACTTGCATTGGCTCTCTATAGGCCTAAACTTGGTTTCAAAATTCTATTTCATTCCCCGGAATTTTTTATCTGAAAGTGAACACACGTGAGTGATGTCACGTTTCAAAATTTTGGCTTCCGCCGCTCGATCGCACAAAACAATGAATAACTCTTTTATCCCATCGGATGTATGCAAAAAGGACACAGGATTAGAAGGTATGTTCAATTTCTAACCAGTTGTGATATGGTTGTGTGAGATGCATGCCCGATTTTGAGTTTGAAGGCTTTGTTTTGTCAGTCAGGTAGCGAAACCGGCACTCGACGCCTAGTCGTACTCATGACCATATGCAAAGTGATGTCAGGGAGGGGCTTAGATCCTAATGAACCTTGGCACCTGTGGGGGTGCATGAGAATCAATGTCTTGCAGTTGGATCATGTTCACTTTTTCTCAGGAGTGAAGGGGTTCAAACATTATATTAACATGTGTTGTTACTAAATAGTTAATGTAAGCCTTTTTGAGCTAGTGTAAACTTTGTTTCAAAATTCAAATTACATAGTGTACATTTGGCAGTGATAGTTAAACTCATTCATCCCCGATGCACTACAGCAGGAGATGGGTCGACCATGATAATTCAAGGGCAGTGCCAGATTAGCTTTGCGCTGAGAGGCGCCAAGCTAATTTGGCACTGCCCTTGAATTATCATGGTCGACCCATCTCCTGCAACAGGTGCATAGTCTTTAGATGATGCCTCCAAAATATGGGAAATACGTGCGCCGGGCTGAATGAGTTAATACCAATAGCTTTGCATCCCCCTCCACCCCACCCCCCACCCACGTGCTCAGTCATCAGTGGTGTGTCAGATCACTGTGTAGCCTGAAAGATTTGGAAATTGAATGATTATTGTGTTGACTCACTTTATGTTTGTATGTGTGTAGATGCCACCTGACCCAAACATGACGATTGAGGATGACCAGCGTGTACCATTGCCCAATGTCATTCTCGGTGTCAAACTGCTTCGGCCAAGGGTGAACAAACAGATTATAGCAAAGGTGTGTCACACTCTTTAGGGTCATTTCTTAATATATCTTTGTCCATTAACTGCACTTTTTAAAATGTAATGACATTTGTGGCTGCCCTCAGAATCACATTTCTTGTTTAAGATCAGCATTGTGACTGGTGATGGCAGTAAGGATATTCTAGGTACATTTGGCTCACAGTGCAAGCACATACCACTTGGTTTCCCTGCTATGTTAAAAACACATAGGGATTGTGGCATTATGCTAAACGAAATGATAACAGAAAATGCTATCGATCTGGGTGTTCCTATGCCACCATAAACTGAGGTAAAAGGCTCTAGTCAATTCACAAGCCACGATGAAAACAATTCACCCCAAGCAAAGGATCCACTCAGCTTACACTGTGCGCCATCAAATCTACAGTGAACTTAGCTGTTCCGAGAGTGAGGGTCTGTTCTAAGTATCTTCATTCTTATGTGTCGCCACCATCTCATCAACTATGTTTATTGTCAACAATACTAAACAGTTGGATTTAGGGCCTTAGTCCTAGAGCCCCCACCACCCCCCACCCCCCACCCTCCCCACCCCAAAATGACTGAGGCTCGATCGAGTTTAAGGTGCATTATAATCAGTATTTTATTTTATTCACACTTGTCACTGCTTCACTGTTCCAGAAAGACACTCTTTACTTCTGAGGCATAAAGAATGAATAAAAATGAATTTTTTTTCTGAAATGTATTTTTTTGGAAAAATACTTACCGATGGCATTACTATATGGAATACACTCTATAGCCTATAGATTTCAGCCTAAAGTTGTGTCCCCTGCACAACTGAGGAGGAGACACCGGGGATCCATGCATAGGAGACCTGGGTGGCCTCCCCTTACCACCCTATTCGGGCATGCGTAGGGCGAAAGCCTGCCAGTTTCACACTTAGCCAAAAGAGGCAAGTGGGGCAGGAGGGAGGGCTATCCGAGTAATGCCATCAGTAAGTATTTTTCCAAAAAATACATTTTAGAAAAAAATTCATTTTTTTTTCTCAAAATACGTTACCGATGGCATTACTATATGTAAGAATAGCGAAGAGGAGGCGGGTGCCGCCCCGAAACCCCCTGTAAATAACTCCCACCTCAGGCCCCCACAAAGCACTCCCGACGGTTTCAGCTAAGATGTAGCTAAGGCGCCTGCGGCGCGCGGAGGGAGTGCTGGGCCGCGGAGGTCGCCCATCATGGCCAGGGAGTCAACGCTGGAGGATAGGTCGCAGAGGTAGAAGCAGGCGAAGGTGGCGTCCTCACGCCCGCCTACTGCAGGCACAATGTCTTAGCAGAGCAGGAGCAGTCAAAGGCCACGCTGCTGGCTACTGCTCGCACTTATGCACCTTGATCTGTAACCTCTATCCCCGTCCGGGGAGAGGTCTAGGTAGGCTGACTGCATCACCCACTGCAGCCAGGACGAACCGTCTGGGCTGAGACAACTGGCCTGCCTGGTGAAGCGGCAGGAAGGCGGGAGCGCCCCAGGCGGCGCGGCTTGGCACGCCGCAGGTAAAACTTCCATGTCCGTACCGGGTCCTGTAGACGCGACTAGTGGGATTGGTCCGCCCATCTGAGCGGACATAAGGTCAGCCTCTGGGGCGCAGTCAAGGGAGGCCGATTCTTGGCCAGAAGAGACAGATCGGGGAGCCGATGAGCCGAGCCAACGGCTCGAACTGCAACCCGTGGGCATACTGAGAGCGCATGAAGCTCGCTCACGCGGGACGCCGTGGCGAGGGCCAGGAGGAAACACGTTTACGGGTCAAGTCGGCGAACCGAGCTAAGGGCAGGGGTTCGGTCGGTCCGAGTTAGCCATGTCAGCACCCAGCGAGGTCCCACCGAGGTATGAGCGAACGGGAGACCGGACGTCGGAGTTCAAAATGAGCCAAGAGGTCCAAAAGGTCTTCACAAGCGCCTGGATCCGGGAGGTTCAGGTGGCGGTAAGAGTCCGCAATCATGGCGCGGTAACCCTTGACGGTAAAGGAGCTGAGCCTAGGTCGTCGAAGAGCCACGGAAGGAATTCCGCCATTGAGGGGAGTAGTTAGCTTCGTAGGGGGAGCCGCAGGGCGGCGCCCCACGACTGGAAGACCCGCCACTTGACTTTGTAGACTTTCCTGGTAGACAGGCTGCGGGCAGCTGCCATGGCCACCACTGCCGCACCCGAGAAACCTCTAGCGGCGAGGGCTTGCCGGACAAACTCCCAAGCGTGTAGGAGGAGGAGCTCTGGGCACTGGGTTGCTTGAGCATCGAGGGCGGGCTGGGAAGCTCCAGAAGCGGGTCCGTCGTGAGAGCGAGCAGGTCCAGCTAAAGGGGACCACCAGCAGGAGAACCACGGAGCATCCCTGAAGTTTCCAGTAGGATCTTCGGTCCCAGAAAAGATGGGGGGGTAGGTATACGCGATCAACCCGTCCCAGGGGAAGGAGAGCGCGTCCACAGCGCAGGAGAGCGGTTCCGGAATGGGAGAGACAAAAAGCGGTAGCTGGTAGATCTACCTGGTGGCAAAAAGATCGACTAGCGGCGTTTTCCATCGTGAGCAGATCAGCTGAAAGATGTCTGGGCGCAGAGACCACTCCGTGTGGAGAAGCAGGCCGCAGCGGGACGGGGCGTCTGCGACTACCTTCAGGTGTCCCTGGATGAAGAGTGATGTCCCAGACCCTGCACCAGAGCCGGGGATGGTAAGGGAGGATGCACAGGGGAGGCGAGAGCCCCCTTGGCTCTGTAAGTAGGCCACCACCGTAGAGCTGTCCGAGAGAACGAGGACCTCCTGGTGTGTCAGCGTCTCTTGCCAGGCATAGAAGGCCATCCACCGCCTTTTACATTAGCCTGTAGAAGTGTTTGTCCGCAAGCTACCGAGGCTGTAACAAAGTCCGGTAACAGGTGCGCGCCCCACCCTGAGGGACTCGCGTCAGTGCAAAAGGATGACCGAGGGAGGAGGGGAGTGCAGGGGCACACCCGTTGCCAGCCATGCGAGGTCCGACCACCTATGGAGGTGGGGGAGGACCAGCGGAAGAACCGGAACTGGATCTGTCAGGTTGCCAGTAGAGGGGTGCCAGAGTAGGAGCAGGCGGAGTTGAAGTGGGCGGGCATAGAGCCTGCCGAGGGGTAACAGATCCGCTGCCGCGCTGAGCAGTCCCCGGAGCTGAAGTCAGACCCTGGCTGGGAAGGAGATCCCCAGCTCCATCTGACGAGTGATCTCGGTGATCTTCTGCCGCCATGCCACCGGCAGGCGGACCAGGTAGAGGACGGACAGGAAATCCATCCCTAAGAGCAAGAACCAGCGTGAAGGGGTGAGATCCGACAAGCCCGGTTTGACTAGAACCCTAGCCGGCGAAGTAGAGAGAGAGCAGCTCTTCTCTGGCCCCTTTAAGAGACATGGCGATCTGGTTGCGCAGCACCAGGTCGTCCAGATAATTGGCGGCCGGACTCAAGGATCGCTGTCGGAAGCTGGCCATCACTGCGTCTAGGAGCCTCGTAAAACCCAGGGACTAACATTGAGGCCGACGGGGAGGGCTCAGAACTGGTAGACGAAGCCGCCAAGGCAAGCGTAGATAACGGTGTGATGGCGGATTAAAGGGCACGTGCAGAAAAGGTCCGACAGATCGAAGCTGATAGCGAAGTATATTGGCCGGACCGCTGCGCGAAGAATCATGGCTGTTTCCATCCGAATGTGCCATATAATCAATGACGGGATGCCACTTGCCACCTGGCTTGGGGGCGGCAAAAAGGCAGCTGCAAAAGGTCGGAAAGCCGAGTCGGGAGACTATCTCTGACGCAGCCTTGCTGAGTAAGGCCGCCACATCTCTGCGAAGAGTGTCCGTGTTGACCCGGCCGACTGGAGTCTGGGTCCAAAGGGGGGACCTGCGCCATGGTGGGGGGGAGGGGGGGGGGGGGCTGGAAAGACGGCTGCAGGCCTGTGGAACTGTGTCTTCACCGGTCTTGGGGAGATCCTAGCAAAGGCGCCGGAGGGAGTCCCGATGCCAGAGGTCACAGCTGGTGGCCGCCGCCCTGGTGTTAGTGGACTAGTGGTCAGGGGCCCGGTTAGCAGCCCCAAGGATGGAAAGGAAGTCATAGACGGGGAGTCCCAAGTGTCCTCCAAGCCGCGCCGCACCGCCTGCGTTGCCAGCTCCAGAACCAAAAAAGCGAATCCGGACTAGTGACTCGATCTTGTCATGAGGGCGAGGCCAAGCTACTGCACCGCCCTGCGACCCCCCCCCCCCACCCCCCCACCCCCTCCGCCTAGGGGATGGTTGCCATTGCCGAATCCAAGGTGGGAAGAGGTACGGCGCAGGCTTGGGAGAGTCCCGCGTACCAAGCCTGGCAGGAGTCGTGTTGATACCAGTGGGTCACCGTGCATCGACGAAGGAGCCGTTGTCGCTGAAGCTTTCCTGGCAGAGCTGCTTAGAGAAAGCTTCCGCGAGAACCCAGAAGCAGCTGAGCGGGTGGAGGGGAACCGGAGGGCGAATCCCGAAGGAAAGTCGCCGAAGTGGAGTCCCCTGGCTGTAAGCTGAGGACGTCCGGAACGAAGTCTAAGGTCGAGCGGAGCCAAAGGACGGGCGACCGGCTCCGCGCATGCGGGGCCGTCGATGACGACGGGCCACAGCGTGAACGATGGACAGGCTGAAACGCCCGCGAAGCGGGCAGGGAAGGGTGTCGCGGGGAACGAGGGACCGCGGTAGAATGACGGCCGGAGGTAAAACGGACTCCGGAAGCCCCCTACTCACTGCGGGGGAGGGGGGGGCGGGGGGGGGGGGGGGGGGGGGGGGCTGCCTGTGTCATCCACGACATGAGGTCGGTGATGGGATCGCGGGCGCCGGGGACCGCCCGACCGAAAGAAAGCAGGTGTTAGTAGAGATCCCTGGCTCGCGGAGCCTGCTCAGGAAACTGCGAGGGGGGGGGGGGGGGGGTAGCGTAGCAGCGACCCAGCGGGTCTGATCCTGCACAATTGACCCTAAGTCCCGCCCGCCCGGAAACGGAGGGGGGGGTGAGGGGGGAGAGAGGCTCGCCAGGCCCACGCGGAAGCAACAGAGTGGGGGGGGGGGGGGGGGGGGGGAGTGTGTACGTGTCGCATAGGGCCCGCCTGGACAATTTGGGGGGGGGGGGGGGGGGATGTAAGTGTGGCTCGCTGGGCCCGCTCGGACAGTTCAAAGCGGGGGTGGGGGGGGGGGGGGGGGGGTGGCCTGTCTATCTCTCTTGGGTCACTCTCAGACGAGTCGGAGCGTGAGGGAGGGGAGAGCATTTTTTTCCCCCCACTATCTCTTTCTCTTTCTCTTCTATTGTTTGAGCAAGTCGCGCCGGGCCCGTTCAGAAGACTCGGAGCGGGCGGGGTGGGGGGACTTGGACGTATGCTCGGCTCGCTGGGCCTGCTCGGAAGTACGGGGGGGGGGGGGGGGGGGGGGGGGGGGGGGCACGTCTATCACTCTCGGGTCACGCTCGGACGAGTCAGAGCGTGAGGGAGAGCATAATTACTTACTACCTCCTTGACGGAGCGGGGAGGGTATGTGACTCTTGGAGCGGGTGGGCGGCACGTTTATCGCTCTTGGGTCTTGCTTGGATGAGTCAGAGTGTGAGGGAGAGCATAATTACTAACTACCACCTTGTCTCTTCTGTGTTTGAGCACTGCTCGGCTCGCCGGGCCCGCTCAGACAAAACAGAGCGGGGGGGGGGGGGGGGGGGGGGGCACGTCTATCACTCTCGGGTCACGCTCGGAAGAGTCGGAGCGTGAGGGAGAGCATATTTCTTTACTAGCTCTTTCTGTATGTCTTTGTTTGAGCAAGTCGCGCTGGGCCCGCTCAGAAAATCGGAGCGGGGGGGGGGAGGGGGGGGGGCGTGGACGTACGCTCGGCTGACCGGGCCCACTCGGGCAAAATCGTGGGGGGTGGGGAGCAATACCAAGGCTCTCGGGCCACGCTCGGAAGAAACGGAGCATGGGGGGCGCATCTCTAACATTCGCCTGCCCTGCTCGGAAGACGCAGAGCGGGGAGGGAATTTCTGCGTGGTTAGTGTACAAGGAACGGTCCTACCTGCAGGCCGGAGGGCCCGAACAACAGAGTGAAGGGGGACCCCACCGGCCGACGGAGCGACGACATCCTTAGGTGACGTCTGGGGAGCTTGTTGGGGCCGGGAGGGACGGTTGCGTCGGTAGAAACCCACAGCTGGGACCAAGGTCCTCTCTCCTATCGGCACACACGTCACAGGTCTGGTCAGGAGAGCAACCCGAGCACGGAAGACAGGCGTAGTGCGAGTCCGAGGGCCACTGGAAAACTCCAACGATGGCAAATCCTCACCGTGACGAAACCATAACGTCCGTAGCACACAGTCCGCAGGGAAGGGTACACTGAAAGGCCGTAGAACTCCCTCCAAGTGGCAAACACGCTAACGAAGGAGAGGTCCAAGCCACAAGCCGAGTACACGAGGCCGCATCCAAAGTAAGAGTTCACAGAAAGTCAAGCACCAGACCGAAGAACCGGTCAGAAAAAACCCACACGCAGGAGTCCACCAAAGGTGTAGAACTCCCAACGAAAACGCAGAATAGTTCAGTACTAGTCACCACTGACTACACGAGGCAAAACCAACATAAAAGTTCACAGTATAATCCTAGCACAAGCTTCTAGCCGAAACTGGTCGCAAACAGGAGTAAGGCTAACACCCAACCGTCCACAGTCAAGCTAAGAGTGAAACTGGCGGGCTTTCGCCCTACGCATGCCCGGATAGGGAGATCACCTGGGTCTCATATGCATGGATCCCTGGTGTCTCCTCCCCAGTTGTGCAGGGGACACATCTTTAGGCTGAAATCTATAGGCATATAGTAATGCCATCGGTAATGTATTTTGAGAAAACAAATAATATATCGGCAAGCTGTCTGCAATGAGAGCATTATATACGACATGGAAATGTTTTCTCATTGCTTTGTCACCTGCAAGCTGACAAAGCACTGAGACAACTTTCCTGTATGAATATGATGCTGTGGTGGATGGGAGATTTCACTAGGGATAGCTTGCCAGTGTAACTCTATTTTAACCTGTTCACTGCCAAAAACATATGAACACTACCCAAAGTAAATGCAAGAGGCAAAGATCCTCATGGGGACACATGAGGATCTATGCCTATTGTGTAAACCACTTTGTTGTATCCATGTTCCTTTGACAGATTGACCTTTGACATTGATATTACAATGATTTCAAAATCACATTCTGCATCCCCTGACAGTGAAGAGCAAATGTGCATGCAGCCGCCAGTACTGTGTACAACAAGTAAGTTAATATTAATAATAATGATATCTACTTTTGTGTGCGTCAGGGAGAATCATTCTTGGTGCTTGGGACGCAATATTTAACGGAGCTTCGTGACCGTATTTCCTGTGTGAAGGACGACGCTGTAGCAGGGGACTTCAGTGAGGTGCCTGAGGTTCCAAAGGAAGCCCTCCAACCAGCTAAGGTGCCTATTTGGCTCACTTGCAAAAGTGTAAAGTGTGTCTTTGATTTAATTGACCCCTTCACTGCCAAGAAAGATAGATCCGCATGAGCCCCTGTAACTGCAGGGACTCATGAGGATCTAAGTCCCTTGCAGACACCACTTTACGTCCATGTTCTGTGGAGGTTATTGGGGCTCTTTGGTGTTGAATTAACTCATTCAGCCCGACGCACGTATTTCCCAAATTTTGGAGGCATCATCTAGCGACTATGCTCCTGTAGCAGGAGATGGATCGACTATGATAATTCAAGGGTAGTGCCATGATTAGCTTACCGCCTGTCGGCATCAAGCTAATCTGGCACTACCCTTGAATTATCATGGTCGACCCATCTCCTACTGTAGTGCGTCAGGGCTGAATGGGTTAACAAAGATTCAAAAACACAATGTTCGTCCACAGTGTGTACTGACTTTGATTGACCTGTTTCACAAATGTTTAGTTTTTTGATGTTTATTAATTTTGTTGCTTTAATTGTGATTGTTTTTGGTTCATCATTCATTAAATACTTAACCCCCATGTGCATGCAACCTCGTGTACTGTTTTCAGTACCAGTGGCTAAATGTACACGGGGATCAACATGATTTTTCTAAACCTTTCAGTGCTCATACTTGCTGTCCAATGCTGTTTCATGTGGTAGCCATGTCAAGTGATTCTTTAGTGTTTGTACTGACTGTAATTCTGTGCATTGTAATTTATTTTCAGAGCATTTACAAGTCTGGCCTGTTTTTTATAGAGGACACATTCTACAATGACATGCGAGAACCTGATAACAGAGACTACAGCGAGTGAGTCTTTCAAGACTTTAAATTCATTAATTAATTCCTTTACGCATGCGACCAGTGGAACTGGTGGCTGCATGCACAAGGGGTATTTTAAATTTTCCACACAATATGTTGTCTGTTGGTAAGCTGAAAGTTGAAATTTAGATAACATTCACCAACTGTTATAAAATGTTTGTAAGAGGGCAATTGGTCTTACCATGAGGTCACCAAAAGGTCAGCCTCCATATTGTTCAACACCTGTGACCCATTAAAGGCAGACCACATTACTGAGATTTGTGTTGTAATGTAGTATTGAATTTATAGTGGTGTGTTTGGGGGGGGGGGGGGGGAGGGTGTGCTGGCCAACAGACTGATGTTGGCCCAAGGACCTTTAGCTCACGGGACACACACTTGCAAGCCAGAGACCTGTCATAATATCTGATTCCACCGTACAGTCATGTCAGCTAGAGCGTGTCATGCAGAGACTATCCTTTTATATTTCAATTTGTTATTTATCTCGCTGTTATCTGTTTTCCAATTTCGGCAGACCTATTAGGGAGTGGGGGGCGAAAAATGGCCGCGAAAATCTGCACACAGCCAAGATGGAAGACACAAGGTTTCTGGACTTGGAAATTCAGTTTGGGGTGCCATACCTTTACCTGCATCAAGGAAACTGTGAACACCTTATGGTCTTCACTGATCTCAGGTTACATTTCAATTTATGTCAATTTAACCTCTCAATTTAACCTCATTGTGCATGCAGTCGCCAATAATTTTGTTTCCTCAAAATACATTACCGATGACATGACAATATGGAAGTGTCTACTACTTACTCAATTTTAGCCTAAGAACCCGTTGTGTTCCAACACAACCCGGGAGGCACTCGGGGAACCCCCAGAGGGGCCGAGAGTTGTCTCCCGTTACTGTCCATCCGGTTCCGAGTCACGTGGTGACCAACCAGTCAGAATACTTAGCTCACGCTGTGCAGACGTGTTTTCAGTGTTAGCCTTCTGACCCTGACTGCGTATGGTGCAATCGGTTTTCGCCCGGTCGTCTTGCCTTGTTCTGGCTTTTGGCTTTGGTGCTTCACCTGCGTCGCTGCCTGTTCTGCCTTCTGGGAGGGCTTCATTGCCTGTGCTATCGGCCTGTCGCTTCTGCGCCTTCCTGGAGTGGCCCGGTCTTCGCGGCGCTGACTCTGTTGGGACCACCCCCCCCCCCCCCCCACCCCCCCCCTCTGCCGTCGCGCGTTGAGGGTGTTTTGAAGGTTCCTTCCCCCCATCCCCGCTTCGACTAAGAGGTAAGGTAGCGGTAACAGCCCTCGGCTGGCCCCCGGGCCGGGTGCCAGCTTCGTTCAGGGGCACTTCGTTTCCTCGTACTTCGTTGTACCATTTTGCGCCCGACGCTCGTCTTAGCTTGTTGGGGCCCCTCGTGCCCTCGCCATTAGCGTGTTGTCGGACTTGTGGCAGCTGCGTCGACCAGAGGCGCTTCTTTCTTACTTACTTACTTACGCCTGTCACCCCTACCCGGGTATAGGCCGTCGACGAGAGACCTCCAGCAACTTCTGTCCTGTGCTTCTCCTTCGATTCTACTTCAGGTGGTTCCCAGTCTCTTGATGTCTGCTTGGAGGTCTCGACGCCAGGAGTTTCTCGGCCTACCTCTTTTCCTCTTTCCCTGGGGGTTCCATGACAATGCCTGCCTAGTGATACTGGAAGCTGGCTTTCTCAGACTGTGACCGATCCATCCCCATCTTCTTCGCCCAATTTCATTCTCTGCTGTTATCTGCTCTGTTCTGTCCCAGAGTCTGACGTTGCTGATCTTCTCTGGCCAGTGGATTTTCAAAATTCTTCTAAGGCAACTGTTCATGAAGGTCTGTACTCTGTTGACTGTGGTTTTTGTCAATCTCCAAGTCTCTGCTCCATATAGGAGAACTGCTTTTACATTGGAGTTGAAAATCCGGACTTTGGTGTGTTGTGACAGCTCTCTGGAACTCCACACTTTTTTCAACTGGAGAAAGGCTGCTCTGGCTTTACCGATTCGTGCTCTGACATCTGCATCAGTGCCGCCTTTTTTGTCTATGATGCTCCCGAGATAGGTAAAGGACTCCACCTCCTCCAACGGGGTGCCAGCAAGCAAGACTGGTTCCTCCCTGGTTGCGTTCAGCCTCATTGTCTTTGTTTTCTGTTTGTGAATGGTGAGGCCCACTTGAGAGAAAGTATATAGGAGATTACAACGACACCCATTTAAGAAACAATTGATTTATTTAATCCTTTCCGTAAATAAACAAACGCACTTGACCAAATTCATTTAACAGATTTATCTGCCCAGTCAGGTCCCCCAACCCCTTGGAAACAAAAGGCTAGTTAAAATATCTTCCCGAGAAATACACACCACCCACCCCCCCCCCCCCCACACACACACACACCCCCCACACCCCACCACTCAATGCTGTCAGAGTTGGCCTTCCTGAGAAATAGTGTCTACTTCCTGTTCATACCACCATTGTAAACAATAGTCTTCTATGTCCAAATAGTGTCTCTCTCTCTCTCTCTCTCTCTCTCTCTCTCTCTCTCTCTCTCTCTGCACACACAAAACAAATTAGCATTCCTTTTTGTGTCAACGCTTCAATGTATGTCACTAAACCACTATGTCATTTTTCTTACTCTGGGGCAAACCAAAAATATAGAACAAATCTCTAATATAGGTTATTTCGTAAATGAAACGTCCAACGTGAAAAATTGTGTGGAGGAAAATTTATCTGTGAAAAGTTTTCACTTCACACATCGTGACTGCTTCGACGCACACGGACATTGCGCTGTTGAACAATCGGCCTTTGTGCTCAAGACTGTCGCGTGATGAAACCGGATTCCTGTTGGGTGCAGTTATTGCCGTCATAACCTGTAGGTAGAGACAGCTGTTGTGTAGTCATGTGAGTTTACAAGATTGCATCTATTCCACAACCAGAAAGTTGGGCTTGAAAATTGGTTGTGAAACGGTTTCCTGTTTTCGCTCCAGTGGGTGACAATCAGCCTTTCATACAGTTATTTATTACCCTGTCGCGTGATGCCTTTAAATTGAAACCCACAACTTTAATCCCGGGAGAGACCTCAATTATTCAATTTAGTATACACCCCACCATGTTTTACAAGTGTTTTAGATCACTCGAGGAGAAAATCGGGGAGTGAGTTGTTAGTTTGAACCAGATCACGGACATTGCCTTGTCCTGTTATGCATTTAAATTGAAACCAGATCACGGACATTTGTGTTGCGTGCTGTTTACCCAACCAACATGATAATGGCGGACCTATCTGTGATTTTAGACCTTGCAGCTTCTGGGTGTAAGGTCTAAAATCACAGACCGCACACCGTCACTGACGTCCAAGTAGGGAGAAAATAAAACCAGACAAGCTTTTCGTAGTCATTATTATAAGGCTTGCGGTGTGAGTGGTTAGTTTGAAACCCCTTTTATAACCAGAAAGGCAAGCATAGTGTTTTTGTACAAACAGATTATATTGTGTTTTTAAAATGGACTTAATGACGCACGATTCACATTGCGGCCTATTTTGTGGCGCCACTTCGTGTGGGAAGACTGAATTTGTTCTTAACCTCTTACAAACAAGATACCTTCATCATTTCGAAAACATTGTAATATTTTGTCCAACAATCAAACACAACAAAGCTTATCACAACCGTTCATTCATTTGGACTGACAACAACATATACTTAGTCGACCCTGAGAAAAAACTGAATGATTACCTGCTATATTTTTACAAGCAATTTGAAGGACAGCCAACATTGTTCATAGTTGATGACTGTTCTGCAGAGAAAGACATTGTCAAAAAGAGAAACATATTAGCAGAACTTGCCTTCAGTGGCAGACATGCAAACATAAGTGTATGGATTCTCACTCAGAAATATAATGCTGTACTGAAAGATTTTCGAGAACAGTTAAAGTTTATCTGTTTGTTTTACTGTAAGGACCGTGACAGCTTTGAAGACTGTCTCAGAGAGAACGATGTCATTCCAAATAAGCAAGAACGGGATGATGTAAAAAATAAACTGAAATCAACTAAGCATCTAAAGCTCATTTTGAAGACAGATCAACCCACTGGGTATGGATTAGTAAATTAATTTATACTTTTGGGTTTGTCTTTAAAAATGACAGACAGACAAAATTGGCCTATTAGTGAAATCATAGATATTACACATTGCTTTAAAGATGTTAAATATAAAAGCCAGCTTAATAATAGAGAGTCACCTGGTAATTTATTTATTATACCAACAACAGTGTATATGTCTGGTAATATAACTTTTTATGTTGATAATCCATTTATTAAAAAAATAACTGTTGATATTAAGACACAATCATTTATTATTAATGAATATTATGATGGTTGGTTTACTAAATTGTGTAGTAATTTAGCAAAAGAGCTAAATAAAATAAATTTATATTTTAACGATATTACATTTAATAAAATGGTATTACACATACAAAATCAATAATTATAAACACATGTGTAAATAAATTTGTTTATTGTAGGAGTTACAGTCAATAAAGTGCCATTTTCATTATATAATTTTCTATTTATTTTTTTGTCGGACAAATAAAAAAGATGGACAACCGTCAAAGATTAAGAAACGTGTTTCACACAACTGACTTACCTATATATAATATTTACAATGTCTATGAATCAATAGAAAGATCTTTTTTAGTCATACAAAATAACCTTCTTTCTGATAGTGTAAAGATTCAGATTGTTGCAAAAATAGAATTTGTCAGAGATGTTGGTAAAGTTATTGTAACGTATATCTCGACAAGGCAGCACACAGTTAATTCGAGAAGAGAACTAGAGAAAGTGTTTAGAGAAAGATTGTTACCAGACTTCCATGAAGCAATTGACAGAGCAGAAATGCAAGGGTCTGGCTGGCATGAAGGCCTTGTACATGAACTACAACTAAAGCAGTCAAGATATCATCCTATTTTAGGCAAATCATGGATACCACTACCAAAAGAGGTTATAGACAAAAAGGGTGTCGTCAATATTCAGAACAATGATAATTTATGTTTCATGTGGTGTGTGCTTTCTAAACTTCATTTTGTAAAAACAAAACCTGAACGTGTATCTAACTATACCAAATTTATAAACGAACTCAACTTCAGTGGCATTGAGTTCCCTGTTAAAATAGAGGACATAGACTTGTTTGAAAAACTAAATCCTGGTATATCCGTGAATGTGTATGTGTGGGAAAATGAGTCAGAGAATAAGTTACAGCCAATTAGAGTATCACCAATTGCCCCAACATATGGACAGTCAGAAGATAAACATGTTGATATGTTGCTAATAAGCTCTGGTGATAACTTTCACTACACAATTATCAGAAATATGTCACGTCTAATTCATAATCATGTATCAAAACATAATGGTAAACAGGAAGTGTGTAAGAGATGTTTACAAAGATTCTCCTCTATTGCAGTGGCACATAAACACATTCTACATTGTAGGTCAGCTGATGACATACAAACTGTACTTAAGTATCCAGAGTCTGGTAGTCAAGTGTATTTTAAAAACTATGGGAATCAACAAAAGCTGCCGTTTGTAGTATACGCAGATTTTGAATCACTCGTCGTTCCATATGAAGGTCCAATTCCAGAGTCATTACCAAAGACTATAAAATTGAGTGACCAAGTGGTGTGTTCTTTTGGATACATTATTGTTAGGTCAGACGGTCTTCATTCAGAGCCTGTTATCTACAGAGGTGAAAATGCAGCATGTCTGTTTTTAACAGAAATGAGACATCTGTATAGTCAGGTAGTACAGTATCTCACAACATGTCAGATGCCTTTGGTGATGACAGAAGAAGACAAACTAAAATTTGATACAGCAGAGACGTGTTGGATTTGTGAACAGCCTCTGGGGGGTGATAAAGTTCGTGACCATGATCACATAACTGGGCGTTACAGAGGCGCTGCACATAACAATTGTAACTTGTTATTAAAAACAGATCCTAAGACATATAAGTTACCAATCTTTTTCCACAATCTGAAGGGATATGATTCACACATCATCATGCAGGCTGTAGACGAGTCTTACAGAAAAATTAGTTGCATTGCCCAGACAACTGAGAAGTACTTGACTTTTAGATTGGACAAATTAGCATTTTATGACTCCATGCAACATCTGTCTTTAGGGTTGGCTAGTCTGGCAGAAGGACTGACTGAGTATCCAATAACAAGTAAATATTTTGAGCCAGACTTGATTAAAAAAGGTGTTTATCCATATGAGTACATCAGTGACTGGGTAGTGTTTGAAGAAAGGAGACTGCCTCCAAAAGAGAAATTTTATTCTACACTAACTGGCAAAGGTATTTCTGACTCTGATTACCAGCACGCACTTGATGCATGGGGTAAACTAGGATGTCAGACAATTGGTGACTACCATGACCAGTACTTGAAAGCTGACGTTTGCTTGCTAGCAGATGTATTTGAAAGTTACCGTGAAAAGGGTTTGTTACATTACAGTCTTGACCCAGCCTGCTACATCACTAGTCCTGGCATGACATGGGATGCATTTTTGAAATCCAGTAAGATATTTATAGACCTGTTGTCTGATCGTACGATGGGTGAAATGGTGGAACGCGGATTGAGGGGGGGCATTAGTTTAGCAGCAAATAATTATGCCAAGGCAAATAATAAATATCTTGATGACTTTGACCCCTCAAAGCCAAGGTCATTTATTACGTACGTGGACGCTAACAATTTGTACGGATTCGCGATGTGTGAATTATTACCATTAAAAAACTTTTGTTTGTATGATTTGTCACAGTATGGTATAAAAAAATTAACAAAATATATTATGGATCGAGGTCAAAATGATGAAAAGGGTTGGATCTTTGAAGTAGACCTGGAGTACCCACACCACCTACATGATTACCACAATGATTATCCGTTGGCTGTTGAGAAAATGAGTATGACGGGGAAAAAAGAAGACACTAAACTTGTACCCAATCTGAATGACAAATTTAATTACGTGTGTCACTATCGCTTGTTGCAGTTTTACATCAGACATGGGTTAGTACTAAAGAAAGTTCACAGAGGAATTCAATTTGATCAGAGTGCTTTCATGAAAGATTACATAATGAAGAACACCACATTGCGTGCCAGAGACGGCAACACTGCATTTGACAAAGACTTCTTTAAGCTTATGAACAATGCTTGTTTTGGTAAGACAATGGAAAATCCTCATCACAGAAAAGATGTGAGACTAGTCACAACTGAATCAGGTGCAATTAAACTTACAGGTAAGCCCCAGTACACAGGGTATAAAGAATTTCATTCATCATTGTATGCAGTGTCACTCAAAAAAAAGATTGTTAAACTAGACAAGCCAGTATTTATTGGTATGGCAATTCTTGAATTGTCAAAACTGTTGATGCTTGAATTTTATTATGATTACTTCAAACCAAAGTATCCTGAGTGTCGTCTGCTATACACTGACACTGACTCTATGATCATAGACGTATGTACTGAAGACTTTTATGAAGACATGAAAACAGAACTACACATGTATGACACGTCTGATTACCCTAAAGACCATCCACTGTTTAGCAAACAAAACAAGAAAGTGCCTGGAAAGTTTAAGGATGAACTAAATGGTGTGCCTATAGTTGAGTATGTTGGACTGAGATCAAAAATGTATTCTATACTGCATCAAAAGGGAAGTCAATCCAAAGCCAAAGGTATCAAGAAAACAGCAATAAAAAATAAAGACATTCGACATGAACATTATAAGCAAGTATTAGATGGAGAACTGATGCCTGATTATCCAAACAAAACACTGAGGTCAAATAGACACAATATTGAAATGATCCAAACACATAAGAAGTCTCTAGCAGTAGGGGACACGAAACGAGTGTTTTTCAGTAAGGAAAAAGCTTATGCACCAGGTCATTACAGACTCAAGTTATCTGAAGAAATAGCTGACGAACTGGTTGATGAACTAATCAATGAGTTAGTTGATGAAATGATTAAAAATGCGTAACGGTGTCTGGGGGAATAATCTGTAATTCTTCTCTGACAAATGCCCTCTGAGGCGCAGGCTCATACAGATAATATATTGTTGCGTCTGGACCAGGGATTATTTTTTTTATATTATGAACAGATGTTGACCAGATGGGGTCTGTCGCCCTGCGTCTGTCGTCGTTCTCAGCCTCCCCTGGTTGATATAAATATCTCACCTGTTTGGTAAATAAACTTGTGTCTGGAGGTGGGGTTGGCCCTTTTTTTGGCTCTGCAATTGTTTTCAATTTAATAGCATCAGCAGGCTTAGGGTGTCCTTCATTATTCATTGCTTTTATCACATGTGGTAATCTCTTAACCCACTCCGTGTTACGGGTGTCATGCATGAGTTCCTTAGAATACTGGTAACTGAAAAGTCTCTCTGACAACTGTTTATTGAAATTTTCTACAATTGCCTGTGATCTGTGCACACCTGGAATGCCTCGTCTGACCAGTACGCCATGCTTAGCAAATAACTGATTAACTGCACCTTTGAATTCTGATCCATCATCAACCTGCACTAGTCTGGGGTATCTTAAAGGGCCTCGACCATATATTTTTGTTAATGCTGTAGCAACTGTACTGGCTGTTTTGTCAGATATGGGTTCAGCGTCTTTATACCTTGAAGCAATGTCTACAACAGTCAGTGCATACTTGTATCGTTTCTTTCTTATTGTGTCATGTGGTAAGAACAGGAGGTCCATTTGGTGTGTGTCATTTGGGGTAGTGTTTTCAAAATGGGGTCTTGTTATTTTTCTTGGAGCAGGTAAATATATCTGCCAAATTGCCTGTCTCTGTAACCATTGCTTGACTTGATTGAGTGTTATATCTCCGCCCACAGCGGCATGTAATTTCTGAATAGCTGTTGCTCCTTTCCAATAGCCTGATGGAGAGTAATATATTTTTGATAGTTTATTTTCGGCTGCCATTTTTTCTAGCAATGAAAACTCCTGTAAAATAAACAAATGTCATTCCCACTAGAACAAAGATTATCTCCCCGTTTCTTTGTTGTGTGCTTGGTTTGTAATAGTCACTTAGTTTTGGTTTTGGGATAGACATGTCTTCACCTGTGACAAGAAAATATTCCCTGATTGCTTCGTCTGTATTTGAAAACGTATGCTGTGCGTGACCTTCAAGCCTGAGTTTTTCATTGATGAAATCAAGTTTCTCAATTCTATTCTTTTCATAATCTTGCTGGGCTTGAGCAAGTTTTTCAGATGCTTCATTATGACGTTTTAATTCTTCTGCAGATTCTTCTCTACCCATTTTTGAAAAGAGATAATTAGAGCCACTAAATGCCAGAGCATTAACCATAGCACCTCCTATCATAATAGCTATCGTCGCCATAATATTTTTATTTACATAGAAACATTTTCAGGAATAATTCCCTGCTTGACAAGAAAGTCTTTTGTCGCAATCGACGCTGTAACAACTACAATTAGCTTAGTGCTGTCTTCGAAATCGAGTCTACTGAGGTCTGCTGATTTCATTTTGAGTAGACTTTTTCCCAGCATAGAATAAGCTACTGCTAATCCGCTGATTACGGCAGAGTGATACACAAGGTTCATTAAATTTTTTGAGTCGTTCATTTCTTAGGCAAGAAAAATTAAAATAATATTTTTATTTACTGCATGTAAAATGAGTCCAAAGGTTTTGACACTGTTGGTAATGTGGAGACTTCTTCTTTTATTTTTGGAGTGCTTGATTTTTTGGACACTGTTTGAGTCTGTGGTTTGTATTTTTTGTATAATTGGTAACCTACGTAACAGAATCCTACAGCAAATCCAGCAACTATATATTTTGTTGTTTGAGGTTCGGGGTCAGGGTCAGACTTAGTTGTTTGTCTCTCACTTTCATGAAGGTGTGACGGTACTGACACAGGTCCTGACGATCCTGACGGTGGATCAGTTACATGAGTCTTTTCTGTTTGTGCCTTAAGCTGTAATTTTTTTTGCCTATTATATTCAGCTAATCTTTTTCCAGCATCAACACGGCCTGGACTTTTAGTCTTCGTCACAGTTTGAACCTGTGTCAAAACTGGAGTCGTCTCGTCCATTTGATACTTCTTTTTCTTCTGCAGTAAAATTTATTTTTGAAAAATCGATATAACTACTAGTTACCATCAAAGTTACGGCAGGTGCAAGGTAATTGCCAAACTTGTATAACATGGTACATGCTAATTTGCCAATCGAACTAGAAACTATAGGGTTGCTTTCGAGATCATGAGAAAGGCTGTCAGTGTCTATTGGTATGAAGTGATTAACAGCTTTTGTGTATAGGTAAATAAGAGACCTGCTTAAATCGCGTGTCATTAGTGAAGCAATATGGTTTTCATATTTAGCATGAAGTTTTAATAGTTCGTCAGCGGTGAGAGACTCTATGTCTTCTACCATGTATTGTTTTCCGAGATAAGTCTTTGATTTGCCTGAGACAATAACAGAAAGAATGCGTTGTTTTTTCGAGTCTAAGTCTTTGTTCTCTACCGCATTGATATCATTAAGAAGAAGTAATTCGTCTTGGTTCATTTTATAATAAAATAAAAAAAACTTTGCCTGTGAATAACTTATGAAGTTACTGTTCATGTAACTGTCTAGAATAATGTGATCTTACTTGATAACTAATTTCAAAGTTGCCTACAACTTACAAGTAACTTTGACGTTAGTTATCATAAGTTCTTAACCCAAGTCATAAGACACTCGGACAGATTTCTCAAGTTACAAGGACAATAAGAAAACTTTTTTTTTAGTAATAATCTGGTGGTGGAGCTGATGGCGTCAAATGAGCAGGCATGACATCTCTTTGCGAAGTGTATGACAAAAATAATGGATTACCAAAACCTATCGTTACTTGCTTGTAAGTTCTCGAACTTTTTTCATAGTTTCTTCTACGCCTATCTTTTTTCCTTGTTCTAAAAAAGATTTCTTTAGCTCTTCAACATTTACAGCCTGACTACGCATCTTATTCTGTATTTCAGATTTTTGTTGTTTATAGTTAGCCAAATCATCCTGGACTCGCTTAAATTCTTCGTCATCAATTTCATTATTTTCCAAAGCCTTACTAATAATAAGTTTTATACTCGTCAGCTTAGCTGCTGCGAGCGTACTTAATGCTTCATGCTTCTGCAACTTCATATAAAATCTTTTGTTAATGGCTTCCATACCAAAGCATGCTAGACTTGTGACAAGACCAATACCTTCAACAGCAATTCCTATAACACTTCCCACCCCCGTTGCAAAAAGAGTTATACCTCCTACAGATAATCCGGCTGAAACCACCCCCATGGCCATTGATGTGTTGTGTACAGAATTGAAAACCGTATTGTAACGGCGTTTACACCTCGAGTATTTTGCTTGTTCTTCTTCCAAATACTTCAACGCTTCTGTAATATTCATTAAACGAAATGAATCTGCCTTTAATGTTTTATCACGCTCAATAGGCTCAGGTGGTATTTGTGGATACAAGTTCACCATTTTTTATGACAAATATTTTTTTAATCAGCAATTACATTTTGCAACTCTTCAAAATTATACAATTTGCTGGCATAATAAAATGCAACAAGATCAATGTGTTCAAGGTTTATGTAAGTTAGACGAACAAAAGTTGTTTTGTCAACCACCACCTTGACAGCTGGAATACTGCTCGAAACATTAATAACATCATTATTTTTTGTAATAGCAATAAAGACCTTTGATGATTCTGATACTGTTTCATCCCATGTAAGTTTAATTCCTTGTGCAATTTGAGCCTCTTTAGCAGTAGCAACAGATTTCATGATAATTTCAAATACTATTGTCGCTTCTCTAGCCACGACTAAGCTTGCTGGCATAAACACAACAGAAGTATCTGATCTACCCTTTCTAGTTGTAAGAAGATATCTTCGTTTCTCATAATTTTCAACTTTCAGTTTTTCTCTGCTATTGTTGTCTAGGGCAAAACTTGGAACAAGGCTTACAATAAGCGGCCCAGAATTAACAACCTTCCTAAACACTAAGGCGCCTTCATCATCAGTGTATACATAAGGACTAATAAATTCAATCTTTATGTCCCAGTCAATTGTGGGTGGTGGTGCCGGTACAGGTGAAACAACCCATTTAGTACCCACATGTATTAAGTTGTAGGGCACATTATTTACAAGATTAGGCGCAACAGGCACAGTAACATCACGTAGCTGACCAAGTTTAGGAATCTGTCTTTCACCATCTTTCATGTCAACAATTACTTTTCTCTTGTACATGCCATAGGAATCAAGTTCAAAACCATATATTTCTCCAATTTCTCCCTCTTTCTCAAAATCCTGTACGTCTGCCAAATCTTTCAACTCTGTTACTGGACACGCAACTGGTATGATTCTCGGCTTTGGACCAAGACCACTCATTTTTATAAACAAAAATAAAATTATTTAATTTCCAAAACAACATAAAAATCATGCATTACAACTGGTTTACCATTCTGATTAGTTACAGATAAGCACAATGATTCAAAGAAACTAGAACCTAATTTTTTAAACTGAGAATTAGGAAATCTAGCAACCACATTTTCACAATATGGGGCAGTTCCAGTCGGCAAGCATCTTAACAAAGTTGAAGGCTTTCCATTGTGTACATTTTCAGTAGTGTTCAGTTCTTTCAAATGAACATTTAGCACTGTGTGTACTGACAAATGAACAGGATATCTGCCAGTTATTCTTGGTTTTTTTGGTGATAGTAGACTACCAACTGATTGTGACCAATCTTCATCTGGATGTGTTATTGTTTTAAAAAATCCAAGTAATAATAAAAGACTAATTGATAAAGAAAACTGACCACTTTTCGGAAAATCAACTGAAACAAGTAAATTAGCTGGGTTTAAAGTTGCTTTAATTTTAAATTCATTTTGAAGCCATTCAGCTAAAGTACAAAAGTCATAATACCCAGCTCGTAAAGTATCACCCTTCTCAATACCATCAAGAGTTCCACTTACAGAATAATTTTCATCATCCGTTACATTAAACCACTTTACTGTGTAGAACATTTCATGGATAGCTACAGCCTTGCTACCATCACGATTATCAATCCCATTAGTTAACCACATTGGTTTGCTTGTGTCAATATTTGTTAAGGTTATAAACATTTTTATTATCACATAAAAAAAGGATGGAATTTAAATCACCAACCATTACCACTACAAACGCATTTCAATTTAATGTAGATGCTAAATATAATGTCGCCCCTACTTATGAACAGAAAATAATTCAACTAAATCAACTCGACATAGCTGTAAGCGAACAAGATTTATTTCAAGTAAAAGTACCCAACCCTTTTGATCATTACCTAAACCCTCCAATAACAGACGATGCTACAGCAAGAAAGTGGTCTTCAAGCCCACTACAGATGTTTCAAAACCAACTTAACTTTGCCATACTATGCTCAACTACAGGCTGTGGTGTTTCATTCACAGACCATTTGAATCACTCAAACAAACTGATTAGGTCTGTGTATCGTTTTCATGTTTATTACCAGCTTAGACGTATACTGTCAGAACTGCATACACCATTACCAACTGAATCCAGTTTTAATCAGTTTAATAATCCCATGGATATGAAAGCATTTGAACGCATCTGTAATGAATTTAACATAAGCACTAAGTATGACTTCACACAAAAACTTGATGATCACCACGGCAGGGGTACACTGTATTATGCTATGAGTCACAGACAATACCCTCAAGATTATTACCCTGGTTACACTTCATTCTCATCAAAATCTGAAGTGTGGTTAGGCTCAATTGAGCAGAAGCAGACTAATGCCTGGACCACATTTGTCTTGGACAGGAGTGACGGATTTACTCAAGCGGGAGTCGAGCGCGTAAATGAGTCTATCAGAACATATGTCTGGTGTATACTAGGTGCACAATCACTAACAAAATCAAACATTTTGAATGGAAGTGGTAAATTTGAAGCACAAAAACAGTTTCTCGCTAATCTTGAAGATTCAGTAAATTCAGTAGTTGATCTCCCATCAAGCATACAACGCTACCAAGACGTTCTCAGATATGCCAGATCAAAAGTTGACTTTGTAGTTGGCACTGGGTTATACATGTTACCATCTGACCTTCAACTCCAAATGGGTACAATAACAAATTATAATAATGAAATCATTGTTGCTGGGAGTGATCAAAAACTAGGTCTCAATAAATCTGTAAATTTAGGAGGAACAACTGTGCACGTACAGTTGAAAAAAACATTACAAGTGATTACTTCCCTTGCTCCAACAGCTATACAACCAGTACAGTCAACCCCTGACACACATGAATCCGAGAGAACTGCATTGGTAATTGGCCTTACTGGAGTAGGAATATTACTTCTTTACCTGTTTCATTAAATAACCTATCATTAACCCTCCTACTGTCACCAAAAAGATCCAAACATGCTCCGCCATAAACCCTACTGCCTTTGCCGCTGTACTAATCAACCAATTGACAACCGTGCCTAAAATGCCAGGTAACGAGTCTACTGCTTTCAGAGCCAATTTCTTAAGCAAGTCTGATATGTGTGACAACTGTTTTTTTACCCACGACTGTAAATCTTTTGGATCTGTGGGAACTGGGGTTGGTGGTGCTGGAGGTGGAGAACCACCACCCGTTACAGCCAACACAACTGTACTGATAATAAACCCCAGAGCTGTAATTAAACTGGCAATTGTGATACCCTGTTCTCTGAAAAGTGTTTTAAGTCTCTCAGCCAGAGTAGTGTCTTCGTGAAGTATTTTCTGAATAGTTTCCCTAATCCTGTTGACCTGTGATTTCAGTTTTTCCCTTCCAATACTAATCGCTTCTAACCTTCCTGATCTTTCTATCTGCAAATCATTTAATCTGTGTTGGATTCTTTCTTTCATTTCTGTGTCAAAATTCCCATTGTCTGCGGTAGCCAGTTTCTCTTTCTCACGTTCTATGTGTTTATCAAGCTCTCCCAGTTTGGCAAGATTATTAACCATCTCACCTCTTATTGTCTGCAGTGATTTATCCAACCCTATAATCTCCCGCATTGACAAAGGTGGATCATCTATTGTTTTCAAAGCGTCATTTATTTGTCCTTCAGTAAATGAGGTTTCTTGTATCACTGTGTTTGCTATTTCTGGTAGGCTTGTTATTGGTGCCATTTCAATTTCTTGCCCTGTTGGTAACTTTGTTTGCGTGTCTTGAAGCACACTAACCAGTCTTGGCGTGATAGGAGACCCACCAATACCAAGTTGACGCAAGGCACTAACACCACCTTCATTTTTTATTGTACTTAAAGCCCTAAACCTACTAGGGTCTTTTTTGTTAGTCAATAGTACTTTTCCTTTGTCAACAGTATTTAAATATAAATGACCCTTGACATCAAGTTCAAACTGGTTAGGGTCTATGTTGTCTGGGCGATTACCAACATGATCATAAAATGAGTTCACTTTGGTTTCTAAAAGTTCATGACGTAAACTGTAAATATTTCTTGTACCAGTCATATCTGCCATATCTGTTGTATTACCAAAATCATACGTGTCATCCATTTCAAAATCTTCATGATTAAATCCTCCCGCGGCCATTGTTTTTATTAATTTAATTTTTTTTATTGTGCATAATAAAAATGACACAGTCCTACGGATCAAAGTTAGACCCACACAGAAAACTACGTGAACCTTTCGGTGTTAAAGCAGTTAGACAATCAATTGTCATCACAAACAATCCTAGTACTATAGACCAAAACCAGACTCTTACTGTCAAGTTTCCAAACCTAGGCCCCAGTGACGTTATTGTTCCTGGTACTGCTCGCCTTGCTTTTAATATTGAACTTTCATCGGACGCAGATGACAAAAGAACACTAGTTAACAATCTAGGTAGAGCAATTATTAAGAATATTAAAGTTAAACTTGAAGGACAGGAAGTGTTTAGTCTTGACGATGCTGATGTGTTCTACTGCTACACGGATTTGTGGCTTACAAGAGAAGAACGAGAAGATCGTATTTACCAAGGCATACAGTCAGATAGCATTATGAAAATTCGAATAAATGCATCAGACAAAACAACCACAGAAGGCAAGGACGTTATTGTGGCCGAAACATATGGAAATAGGTTTTGCATTCCACTCGAATTTGAAATCCTAACAGGACATTCGCCTTATTACCAAGGGGCACTAAATGACCGCCTGAGCTTCGAACTAACCTTCAATGATTACTCCAAAGTTATCAAATCAACGGATCTCAATGCATCATATAAGATCTCTAACATTTCCTTGGAATATGAGATTGTCACGCATACTGAACTAGCCAGACTCATTCAAAATCAGTACCAGTCAAGACTTCCAATTTATTATGATCGAGTGATTAGACACAGTTTATTACCCAAAGACAAGAGCGACCAAATTTGGTGTATAAACCTAAACACGCCTGCTAGGTCACTAAAAGGCGTTCTTATGTTATTTGTTGAACCAAAAAGTCCTTACCAAGGAGATTCAGAAAAATTCTATAATCCGAAAATTACACATTTATCCTGCACAATCGAAGGCCGACCTAATCAAATTTTTGCGTCTGGAATGATGGGATATCAGCACTATGATGAGATCACAAAGTATTTTGCTGGGGGAAGACTTAGAGAAAAATCAGCAAATATTGCGTGCAAAGATCTGCATCTGTATGACGTAAGAATCGGTGAATACCTGACAGACAAGTACGCACTGTGGCTAGATCTGCGTTCTACGGACGACAATTTCCTTCATGGTTCTGGCCGTATTATCGAAAACGGTAGTGACGGAATCTCAATTCAAATACAGAAAAAAACAGAAAAATCTGAAGCAATCAATATATATTTGTATCTGATTTATGATGCGCAACTAAACATCTCTGAGAGCAGGCTAAGTAGTCACATATATTAAAAGTATTCACTTAGCTTTTAAGTTGTTTTGGTTTTAATCCTTCACAGCCCATTTTGAATACCGAAATCACTATAAAATCCGAACGTATTAGTAGGCACGTCGCGCTTGTGCTGAAACACGGACTAAACTGAAAATAAAAGGCGTCGTTTCACTGAGGTAACAGTTTCACTACCGATTTCAACATTCCCAATTTTCACCTCGAGTGATCTAAAAACACTTGTAAACATGATAAACATGATGGGGTGTACTAGTAACTTGAATCATTTAGGTCTATCACTGGGATTAGAGTTATTGGGTTTTGTCTTTCAATTTAAATGCATCACGCGACAGTGACTACGCAATAGCTTAAGCATAAAGACCTATTGTTCAGAAATGTCACCCACTGGAGCGAAAACAGGAAACCGTTTCACAACCAATTTTCAAGCCCAACTTTCTGGTTATTAAAGAGATGCAATCTTGTAAACTCACATGACTACACAACAGCTGTCTCTACCTACAGGTTATGACGGCAATAACTGCACCCAACAGGAATCCGGTTTCATCACGCGACAGTCTTGAGCACAAAGGCCGATTGTTCAACAGCGCAATGTCCGTGTGCGTCGAAGCAGTCACGATGTGTGAAGTGAAAACTTTTCACAGATAAATTTTCCTCCACACAATTTTTCACGTTGGACGTTTCATTTACGAAATAACCTATATTAGAGATTTGTTCTATATTTTTGGTTTGCCCCAGAGTAAGAAAAATGACATAGTGGTTTAGTGACATACATTGAAGCGTTGACACAAAAAGGAATGCTAATTTGTTTTGTGTGTGCAGAGAGAGAGAGAGAGAGAGAGAGAGACACTATTTGGACATAGAAGACTATTGTTTACAATGGTGGTATGAACAGGAAGTAGACACTATTTCTCAGGAAGGCCAACTCTGACAGCATTGAGTGGTGGGGTGTGGGGGGTGTGTGTGTGTGTGGGGGGGGGGGGGGGTGGGTGGTGTGTATTTCTCGGGAAGATATTTTAACTAGCCTTTTGTTTCCAAGGGGTTGGGGGACCTGACTGGGCAGATAAATCTGTTAAATGAATTTGGTCAAGTGCGTTTGTTTATTTACGGAAAGGATTAAATAAATCAATTGTTTCTTAAATGGGTGTCGTTGTAATCTCCTATATACTTTCTCTCACTTGGGACGAGATGTCAGCAAGCCTCGTGGTCTTGTCCTGCATTTGTTGATGAGTGTGGGACAGTAATGCCAAGTCGTCTGCAAAATCGAGGTCGTCAAGCTGTGTCCACAGTGTCCACTGTATTCCACTTCGTCTGTGCTCTGTGCAGAGGTGCCTACCTTACGCGCTAGCTCGTAATTTTACGCATTTTCGGCTCAATTTACGGGAATACGACCAGTCCCTCTAAAATACGCAATTTACGTGAGGGGGGGGGGGGGGTGGCTAATTGTGGACTGAAGATCGGCCGTTAGGCTCCCAGCCTCTGGAACCAGAGACTGTCACTAAGCTTTGCACGTGTAGTCCGCTACACACTGACTAGCCAAGGCAGCAAAAATACTCGCACACAGCGCGCCAAGCGTGCACTGCAACACTGAACTCTGACTCGCGGGTAGTAACTAGCGATAGCAGGGGGCTCCACTGCTACAAATGCATGCAACGTGTGCAGAAAGGACTTTTTGTTGCTCACAGTGGTGCGTACAAAAGTATGACATTCAAAGACATTTGGAGTCCGCTGGGCACAAGACCAAGGCAGTAGTACATCCCCAAAAAGCACTTTTTTGTTAACCCTTTCGGCCCGGCAAACCGCTGTACTGGTTGGGCGGTCTTCCCGGAAAACCGCTAGAGCGGTGTCGGGTGTTTTATATCGCGCACCCGGTGATAGGCGAGCCTCGCCGCGCGTGTGGTGACCTCCCCCTTCACCCGGCACTGATGCATCATGTTTTATTATTATACTACAGGGTCCTGACAGTGCGTGCGTACTTTTGTACGTGGTACACGGTCAGCTTTGCGGCGCTAGCATGCATATTACGGTCGAAATGGCGAGTGAATGTGTAGATATTCGGAGTGATAAAATTTTGTATTTGGAGACATGGTTTCAAAAGCAGATCTTTAATATATTGGGACTCGTGTGTCCACCTACCGCGTGGCAGCATAACCACGTGTTGGCAGTGTCAGCTGGAGCGATCGACGGTTGAGGCACTGACAACGGCAATGATGTACAGCTTGATTCTGAAGCTGAATTTGGAGGTTCTAATTGATATTCCGTTCCTCTGATGCTACACCTTGGTGCACATGCAGGTGACTCTGTGGACACCGACTGACACACATTGGTCACACGTGTAGTACGTGCATCGTCTTTACAACACTGGTACTTCCATCCTATCGTGTATGAGACACACCATCGTTCAATGCCGCTTATTACATGTTGTCTAGACTGTGCCATATACCGTACAGTGGAAGGTGTAAACATTGACATCTGGTGACCAGGTATGAAGGAGCCATACCGGCAGTGTATCGGCACACTGGAAATGCATGGACACTAACGTGTCGCAGTAACTGATGCCCTATTTACTAACAGCGACCTGTCATGCACGAAAGACATGTTTGGCTCACGTGCGAAGCAAACGTGAGTATGTTCTGAGCCAGCGGTCGTCTGTCCGCCGTCGTGCGTGGTAATACAATACAATACAATTCAACTTTATTGTCTGTTCGAGTCCAGGCACGACAGAAATTTGCCTTTAACGTTAAACTTTAACGTTGGCATTTTCTCGGAGACTATTGAAGCTACGGTCTTCAAACTTGGCCCAAGGATACTTTGTGGCAAGACCTTTCTAAACATGTCAATTTTAGTGACAGTTTCTCACAAATGTCAAGGTCACAGGGGATCAGGAAATATATCAAAAATAGCTATTTGGGGACATAATTTCCTTTTCCTCAAATACTAATTCACAACTTCTAACCCAAACTTGGTACAAAGATACCTGATGAAAAGACCTTTATATGCACACTAATTTCGTCACACGTGTAGCCAGAGACTAGGACAAGGACAGTCTGATATAAAACCTACGACCCGAGGACCTCGATGCCATCGTCCCAGCTTGCTAGGCCATGGCAGATGAACCAAGGGTTTAAAGGGTGGGGCCAGTACTGCGCACACTGCACTCCACCAAAAAGCTCCACCGCGCAGGCTTTAGGAAAAGTCCACGGACCATGACACTGACCATTCCAAGTCCTGTGGCGAGGGGCGAAACGGCAGGTGAAAGATGTCACTGGAAGCCGCAGTCTCAAACCTGCATGCAGGCGGTTCAGGATATTGGTCGCCTGATGTTGACCTGGGGATGACAACATCACTCGGCACACCCTGAACGACCAAGCAGCCTTCTCTAGGGACAGCACTGCTTGCTCCACACGGAGAGGGGCCTAGAAAAGGTGGCCTAACCAAAGCTCGTCCCCTCGCAACCCCAGTTGGCTAGCCGCGGTCAACGGGCATCTTCTCCTGCGGTCAAAAAACAAGAAAGAATAACGGATCCACTCTCATGACGACCACGACCGGACTCAACGTAGCATGCTGGAATGTCCGAACCATGCTCGACAAAGCAGACAGCGGACGCCCTGAACGTCGCTCCGCCCTCATTAACCATGAATTGCGGAGGTTAAACATCGACATCGCCGCGCTCAGCGAAGTACGCCTTCCGGACGAAGGCAGCCTCCAAGAACTTGGTGCTGGGTACACCCTCTACTGGTCAGGCAGGCCTGCATCAGAAAGACGGCTTTCAGGCGTGGGTTTCATGGTCAAGACATCCATTGCGACTAAGCTGGAAAACCTACCAACGGGCCACTCAGACCGCATCATGTCCATGCGCCTCCCACTGAGACACCAGCAGCACGTCACCCTTCTCAGTGTGTACTCCCCAACCCTCCTGGCAGAGCCTGCTGAAAAGGACAAGTTTTACACTGACCTGCGCAGCCTCCTACAGAGTACCCCTGCAGACGACAAAGTCATCATCCTTGGCGACTTCAACGCCAGAGTGGGCCAGGACTCTGAAGCCTGGAAAGGAGTCCTCGGCAAGCATGGCGTGGGGAACTGCAATGACAATGGCCGCCTACTGTTGGAGTTCTGTGCGGAGCAGCAACTGGTCATCACCAACACTACTTTTCAGCAAAAGGACAGTCGAAAGACCACCTGGATGCATCCTCGCTCCAAACACTGGCACCTTATCGACTATGTCCTAGTGCGTCAGAGGGACCGCAGTGACGTCCTCCTCACCAGAGTGATGCCCAGCGCAGAGTGCCACACTGACCACCGCCTTGTCCGCTGCAAACTCAGGCTCCACTTCAAGCCAAAACCCAAGAAATGGGGGCCCCCCAAGAAAAAGCTTGACGTTGCCAGCCTTCAGCGTGACGATGTGAAAGCTGCCTTTCAGACAGATTTACAGCGCAGGCTCAAAGACACAGCGGACCCAGTAGACTCCTCCCCTGAAACACTTTGGGAACAACTGAAAACTGCTATTGCAAAGTCCTCTGCAGAAGTCTTGGGTTTCGCCAGAAAGAAGAACAAAGACTGGTTTGACGAAAACGATGTAGAGATCCAGGAACACCTAGCAAAAAAAAGAGCCGCCCATCAGGCCCACCTAGCCCAGCCTTCCTGCCCTGTGAAGAAGTCTGCCTTCCGCCTCGTCTGCAGCAGTCTCCAGCGCAAGCTCAGAGATCTCCAGAATGAGTGGTGGACCAGACTTGCACAGAGGACCCAGCTTTGTGCTGACAATGGTGACTACAGGGGCTTCTACGAAGCACTGAAAGCAGTGTATGGCCCCAGGCACCTGGTACAAAGTCCCCTGCGAAGCGCGAATGGCCAGGCACTCCTCACAGATAATACCTCCATCTTGAACCGCTGGTCGGAATACTTTCAGAGCCTCTTCAGCGCTGAGCGCACTGTTCAAGAAGCAGTCGTCCTACAAATCCCACACCTCCCAGTAAAGGTTGAATTGGACGAACCGCCCACCGCTGAAGAGACCCTCACAGCCATCCACCAGCTCAAGAGTGGCAAAGCAGCAGGCATTGATGGAATACCGCCAGAGATCTGGAAACATGGAGGCACAGCACTGCACAACAAGCTCCATGACCTCTTTCTCTGCTGCTGGGAGGAAGGAACACTACCAAAAGATCTCCGTGATGCAGTCGTTATCACCCTGTACAAGAACAAAGGCGAGAAGTCTGACTGTTCCAACTATTGGGGAATTACCCTGCTGTCCATTGCTGGGAAAATCCTTGCAAGGCTGCTCCTGAATCGGCTGGTACCTGCCATCGCTAAAGACCAACTCCCAGAGGGCCAGTGTGGCTTCAGAGCAAACAGGAGCACCACCGATATGGTCTTTGTGCTGAGACAGCTACAGGAGAAGTGCCGCGAGCAGAACAAAGGGCTGTACGTAACATTTGTCGACCTAACAAAAGCGTTCGACACTGTGAGCAGGCAAGGCATGTGGCAGATCCTGGAGCGACATGGCTGTCCCCCAAAGTTCCTCAACATGATTGTCCAGCTACACGAGGACCAGCAAGGCCAGGTCAGACTCAACAATGATCTCTCAGAACCATTCCCTATTCTCAACGGCGTAAAGCAGGGCTGCGTGCTGGCACCGACCCTCTTCACCATCTTTTTTAGCATGATGTTGAAGCAGGCCACAGTGGACCTCGATGATGACGATGCAGTGTACATCAGGTATCGTCTCGATGGCAGCCTGTTCAACCTCAGACGACTGCAGGCCCACACGAAAACCCTAGACCAACTGATTCGTGAGCTGCTTTTTGCTGATGATGCTGCCCTCGTTGCACACACAGAGAGAGCCCTGCAGCGCATCACGTCTTGCTTCACAGATGCTGCCCAGCTCTTTGGACTCGAGGTCAGTCTGAAAAAGACAGAGGTCCTCCATCAGCCGGCACCCAAGACAGTGTATCGTCCTCCTCACATCACCATTGGCGAGTCTGAACTAAAGTCAGTGCACCAGTTTACTTACCTTGGCTGCATTATCACGTCGGACGCCAAGCTGGACAAGGAGCTTGACAGCAGGCTGGCAAAAGCGAACAGCGCTTTCGGGCGACTTTTCAAGCGGGTGTGGCACAATCAACAGCTGAAAACAGGCACCAAGATCAGCGTGTACAGAGCTGTGGTCCGCACCACCCTGCTGTATGGTTCCGAGTCCTGGGCCCTCTACCGCAGCCAACTACGACTCCTCGAACGCTTCCACCAGCGCTGCCTGCGTACCATCCTGGGCATTCACTGGAGTGACTATGTCACCAACGTCGAGGTCCTTGAACAGGCTGAAACTGTGAGCATCGAGGCTTTGCTGCTGCGGACACAGCTCCGCTGGGCGGGGCATGTCTCCAGGATGGAGGATCATCGCCTACCAAAGATCACCCTGTTCGGCGAGCTTGCTACTGGACACCGTGACAGAGGGGCACCAAAGAAGAGATACAAAGACTGTCTCAAGAAGTCACTTAGTGCCTGCCAAATCGACCACCACCAGTGGTCTTCGCTTGCTGCCGACCGTGACACCTGGCGCTCCACCATTTACAAGGCAGCTGTCTCCTTTGAGGACTCTCACAGATCTAGCCTTAAGGACAAGCGGCTCAGGAGAAAAAACAGAGATGCCGCAGCTCAGAACCCTGGCCATACCTTCCCCTGCAGCCACTGCGGTCGAACCTGCCTGTCTCGGATTGGCCTCCGCAGCCACGAACAAGCCTGCAGACGTCGTGGGCAACTCCTATAAAATCTTCGTTCGCGAAGTCAAGCCAAGAGAATTTCGTTGATTCCTCGGAAAAGGCAAGGGTCACAAGAGCTCAAGAAATATGTCCCAAATTACCATATTTTTACCTAAAAAAAAGGTTTTTTTCGCAAATACTATTCACAACTTCAAACCCAAGCTTGCTACAGCGATACCTGATATTGTGTGAATAAAATAGCTAATACAGTAATAGTGTGGATAAATGTCTTTATTTTTAATTTGTTTGCTGTGGTGTATTTTTTTCGTTGCGTGTTGCGCTGAAATGATTACACAAAATACACATTTTTAAGCAGCCCATTACACAAAATGGTCTAAGAGGGGTAGGCACCTCTGTCTGTGGTCATCTTCATGACCCAGTCTAGGGCCAGTAGGAAGAGGAACGGAGACAGCAGACACCCCTGCCTGACACCAGTTCTGACCTGGAGCTCCCTGGTGAACTGCCCTTCGTGGATCACGCGACATGTCATGCCATCGTAGCTGCTCTTGATCAGGCGGACGAGCTTTGTGGGTACACCATAGTGTCGTAGGAGTTTCCACAGAGTCTCTCGGTCCACACTGTCAAATGCTTTCTCATAATCCACAAAGTTGACGTACAGCGGGGAATTCCACTCCAGAGACTGTTTCACGATGATGCGGAGAGTGGCGATCTGGTCTGTACATGATCGGTTCTTCCTGAATCCTGCTTGCTGGTCTCTCAGCTGGGGGTCAACGGAGCTCTTCATTCTCTCCAGGATGATCCTGTTGAAGACCTTTCCTGGTACTGACAGCAAGGTGATTCCTCTGTAGTTGGAACACTTGCTGAGGTCACCTTTCTTGGGAAGCTTGATTAGGTACCCCTCCTTCCAGTCAGCCGGCATCACCTCCTCTTCCCAGATCTTTCCAAACAGTGGGTACAGCATCTCCACTGTTGTCTCTAGGTCTGCTTTCAGAGACTCCGCTGGGATGCCATCTGGGCCTGCTGCTTTGCCATTCTTCAAAAATGCCACTGCTCTTCTGATCTCTTCCCGGCTGGGTCTGTCACAGCTGATGGGTAGGTCGGTCTCTGCCGGCTGGGTGTCTGGGGGGTCGGGTGGGCTAGGTCTGTTCAATAACTCTTCAAAATACTCGGCCCATCTGTCGAGTTGGTCTGTTCTGTCTGCAATAGGCTTGCCTTCTTTGTCTTTTACTGGTCTTTCTGTATGGCCATACTTGCCTGACAATCTTCTGGTAATGTCGTAGAGCTGTTTCATATTGCCGCTGCCTGCTGCCTTTTCTGCCTCTGCTGCCAGGCTGTCTGTGTAGGCCCTCTTGTTTGCCCTGATACTCCTCTTCACCTCGCGGTTGGCTTCTGAGTATTCCCCCTGTGCCCTTACTTTGGCTGCTCTCGTGCGACTGTTGTTGACAACTGCTTTCTTCTGCTTCCTCACTTTTATCTTCTTCAAGGTCTGTGCCGACAGCCAGTCCTTGTGATGGTGTTTCCTGAACCCTACAGTGTCTTTGCAGGTTGAGTTCAGCGCCTCTCTAACTGCCACTGCTGCTCTGTGGTGGCCGCCTCCTCTTCATTTACTAGCTCCTGTAGCGCTTGAAACCGGTTGGACAGCACCAGTTTGAACTCTTCTCTAACTCCAGTTTCTCTCAGGAGGCCTACATTATAGCGCTGTCTTCTTGTTGTCTCTGTGTGGCTTTTCTTTAGCTTGAGCTTCATTCTTAAGGTAAGCAGATGGTGGTCGGAGGCGACATCTGCTCCCCTCCTCACTCGAACATCTTGAAGGGATCTTCTAAATTTCTTGCTAATGCAGATATGGTCTATTTGGTTCTCTGTTGTATGGTCAGGTGAGACCCCAGTTGCTTTGTGTATCCTTCTGTGTGGGAAGATGCTGCCTCCAATGACAAGTCGGTTTAGAGCACAAAAGTCTACAAACCTCTCCCTGTTCTCACTCATCTCCGAGCTTAGTCCCTGTCTCCCCATCACCTCTTCGTATCCGGTGTTGTCCTCCCCTATTTTGGCATTAAAATCCCCCATGACGATGGTGATGTCTCGCTCCGCACATTTGTCCAAGGCACTCTGGAGTCGGTCGTAGAACTCCTGTTTCTCTTCCTCGTCCCTGTCATTAGTGGGCGCATAACACTGGATGACGTTCAGCTTGAGCTTTTTCTTGGTTCTAAAGGATGCTGTGATGATTCTTGGCCCAAGAGGTTCCCAGCCCATCAGCGCTCTCTGTGCCACTGGTGACAGCATGAATGCTACGCCTTCTGTATGGGGGGCATTCTCCTCTTCATGACCTGAATACAGAATCATCTCCCCACTTAACAGCCTTTTCTGGCCAGACTGCGTCCATCTGGCTTCACTGATACCTAGCAGGGAAAGGTTGTACTTTTGCATTTCCGCTGCTATCTGGGCGGCCTTGCCGCTCTGGTACATGGTCTTGACGTTCCATGTGCCCATGGTTGTATCCCTGGATAGAGAGAGGCGGCTCGGTCCTGTGGCTTCCGAAGACTTCCGGCTTTCACCACAGGACGTCATGTCTTCTGGTAGAAGAACCTTCCTCCTCCAGGAAAGGAATTACTGTTAGTCTTTTTGTCGGCGTTTTTGTAGCTATTTCCTTTTTTGCAGGGTGGGGAAGCTACCCCCACGCCCAACCCCCTTACTAGGAGGACCAGGGTTTTTCTGTCGGGGTCACCTTCCCTTAGACCATGTTGGTTCACGGCACCTTATTTCATTCGGTGCACCCCTCTCACGAGGGACCCCCTATCCACCACCCAGGGGACGCGCCTCAACGCCATATGGTCCTAGCGTGAGGAGAGGCGCTTCTTGCACTCGTATTATGCTTTCGCGGCAAATTTTGACTTCGTTGGCGGGGCCTTTCGGTGCCCATGCTCGGTCGCCTATCATGTCTGTTATGTGTTGCAGTTGCCAGGGGTTCACCTGTTTGCAGTGTGGCGACTTATGGCCGGGTGATAACCACAAGGTTGGTCTCCGTGGGACTGGTTGCTCTTCTGACCACGCTTGGGATGTCTGCTCGACCTGGCCCGAGCTACGGTGGCCTCACCTGTGAGCCGTACCAGCGCGAGCGCCATCGCCGTCTAGCGACCGATCGGCTCTATTGCCTCCCCCCTCCATTCCCGGAGACGTGATTGCACGCGCCTACCCCGACCTAGTGAAACGGACGACACGTCGGACACTTACGCTCGGCGCATACCACAGGACTGCACCCACTGCCAAGCCCGCTGACTCTTACGAGGGGTCGTATAGCTGGCAGAATGCCCCGCCTCACTGAGCCCGGCCTGCAGAGATGCGCTTTGCGCCTTACGTTGTACACTGGCAGTCCTGGTATGTCTCTCCTCGACAAGCCCGCTGACTCTTACGAGGGGTCATATAGCCGGCAGAGCGCCCACATCATTGAGCCCGGCCCGTAGAGACTTGTGTCCTATCGTCCGAAGACCGGCCTCAGACCGGAGCCCCCCGCTCCACCATCAGCTCCAAAGCATCATGGCGCCCCCTCCACTCCTGGGACAGTGACCGCACACGCCCACGCTGACCGTGGGGATCGCACGACATGTCGGACACGTGAGCCCAGCTCTTCTAGCAGGACTGAAGCCACCCTGGCACCCACACGGTCAAGGAGACCGGCCTGCAGAGACGCGCTTTGCGCCGTCGTTTGTCCTCTGGCTGTCCTGACTTGTCTCGCCTCGGAAGTTGGCTGACTCTTACGGGGAATCATTTAACCGGCTGAGAGCCCGCCTCTCTGTAGCCGGCCAGCTGAGGCCTGTGTCCACTCGTCCGCGGACTACTGGCAGATCTGTACCCTCCCGCTCCACCAGCAGCTCTAGACACTCGCTCGTCGGGAACCAGCGTGGGAAGGACCGCGACGCGCGACACTCCAGCACTCGCGGCCCTCGGCCAACGGCCTTACCCGCTGAATACTCCGGTTCTCGAAGTTGAGCGACGTCCACGGCTGTACAGAAAGGCTGATTTCTCACTCTTTAGTTCGGCCCGCAGCCTGCTGCAGTCGTGTGTGATAGCCCCTCCCCGCTGTGAGCAGGCTATCTAGGTCACTGGCTAGCAGCAAAAATTCCTTCGCTAGTAACTGACTACTCACGAGTGGTGTGTAATGCCTGTGTTTAATGTTCTCTATCTCCTCTTCAGCAGTTTTCTATATAAAACCATTTAACACACTTGTGCACCAATTCCTGCTGGTTCCTGTGTTGTATTATTCACGGGACGTTTTTTTTAAGAGTGCAATTCGAGGATAAAGACAGGTACCGTGTTTGTGTGTGACTGAATAATAAGTTATCTGTGCATCGCACAGTACTGAGTAGGACTGAACATTCATTCTCTATTTAATACTATTGTGTATAGTGTAATCCCGGTACTTTATGCTCTGCTATTAGCTTCCAGTATTCTCTGTGATACTGTTTAATAGTATCAGGTACTAACTGTTGTCTGCTCATTCATATTATCCTGGTTCCTTGATTCCAAAATGGTGGTTAAACATAATTAACGAACAACCGGAAAAAGGAGACGTAATTCAATTTAAGTACAAAAACTGTATTCATCCCTGAAAGGGAAATTCTAAAAACGGTTAATATTAAGGAACCACCAGTGTGATATGCTTCGGACCTATTACTTGTGTTCGTGTTCATATAATGGCCCAGTGTGATGTGCTTCAGATCTGTTTTTTGTGTTAGTGTTAATGTAAAGAAACCAGTGTGGTGTGCTTAAGACCTGTTACTTGTGTTAGTGGTTATGATTTATTGTGTAAACCCAAGTTTACGGCATAAACACAGTGCACAAATGCTGGTATCAGCATGTTTGTTTTGATCATTTTGATGAACCTGACGGATTACCAGCTTACAAGCTTCATAGCAGTGGAGTGCTTTCTGAAGCTAGTGTTGCTCTAGCAGGAATGGCCCAGGAAATCTAGTAAGTGATAACAGTAGAGGCTACAATGCTGCGTAGATACATCAACTTTTCATCCCACAGAAAACTGACATGCACAACAGATTGTGCTTTAAAGTTAACGCTTTATTTTGTCCATGCATGTTTATTGTATTGCAAATATGAAATGTAACTGCTCTTTAAGGTGTGCTGGTAGTAAGCAGCATGGGAATGTTTAGTATGAAAAGAAAGCAAATTTTATCTGCTACAAATTTACCCTATGTTATAATGACATTCTTGAGACAAAAACGCATTTTGTGATGAATGTTCAGTGCGCTGGTATGCGGCTGTCGGCACGTAGACATAGTGTAGGGTGCTGGAAGAGCACTCCTTTCTAGGACCATGAACAGCTCTGTCACTCTGCCTGAAGAGGCGCGCGCTAATGACTAATTGCCCCTACGCCCGGCCGTGCCACAGATGGCTTATCTTGCACTCAGTGGCCCCCGGTCCTCTCCTAACTAAAAGTTTGGTTCTGCACAGCCATGCGTTGGGCTCGGTTAATACTTGGATGGGTGACCGCCTGGGAACATCAAGTGATGTTGGCATCATCGTCTACCCGTCAATGTCCTCATCGCTTCAGTCTAGTCTCGCGCTTCGGTTCCGCAGCCACTTCTCTTTCATCTCGTTTCCGCTCACCTTGCCCGCCGCGTCGCCGGCTCCTCGTCGGCACTCGAGTAGGAGCTCCGGACCAGGATCGTCGTCGCTCCCCCCCCTCTTGGCACCTGCCTTGCTCCGCCCACCGTCGCCCCGTCGCGTCCCTCTGTCGTTGTCGCCCTATCGTCTACAGTGCTTGCCGCTGCCCCTCGGCATGGCGCGATGGAGCTGTCGTCGCCTCCGTTCCGTGCTGAGACTCTTCTCGCCCTGGATGCCGCACTTCCCTTTGGCGCCTGCCCCCTACCCCCCCCCCCCCCTTCCCCCCGCCCCGGCAGGTGCAGAGGTTCCGTCGCTTCCACAGCCCTCTCGGTTCGGGACCTTCGGGACACCTTCCGCCCTGCACCTGCAGGCCGGCTTCCGGGACTTCGACTACGTCTCGACCGTTGCTGGCCGGCTGGACTCGACTTTGCCTTTCGACAGGACTGGTAGGCGGGCCTCCCCAGTCTTCTCCTGCTTCCTTCTGCCTTGGACCCTCCGGCATTAATGCTAAATGGCGGCGCCGCTCTAGTGATCGCGCCCTCCCCGGGGCTTGCGCAAGACTGCGTCGTTCGTCCGGAACTTTTTGTCTTCCTCGGGTTCCTGGAGCTGCTGACCCTAGCTTTTGTTCGCCGCATCGAGGACGCCTAGTCCCCATCGTGGTCGCCCTACTCGGAGTTCTCCTCGCCCTCGCGGAAGTGGCCAACCGGCCGGCGGTTCTTCGTCGGTCAGCGCCTTGACTGCCGCCGCCCTGCGTCCTGATGCGTCGGGATGCCGTGCTTCTAGCCTGCCGTGGTCTGCCCGCTGTCCGGGGATCCTGACGACCCCTGGATCCTCGCTACCATCGCAGAGGTCGTTCGAATCATCTTGCGCCCGCCGCCGCTGCGTTGCCTCTGCTGTGGTCTGAGATTCCACCCGACGAGCTCAAGCCGATGCCCTACGTGGAGAGGTCACCGCGCTTCTACTGTAGGCCGCCTCAGAGGTCGGATTGCGCCCCAACTCCCCAGCCTTCTGCAGCCGCCTCTTCGTAGTACCCAAGCCAGTCTTCGATCTCTCTGTCCTGCACAGGTTTTTGCTGGAGACCGCCAGGGCCCTCTGGGCCGCCGTACAGCCCGTGGACTTCGCTGGTTCTTCTGACGCTTTGCTCCACATCCCCTTGCACCCCGCCTCCAGGAGGTTTCTCCGCTTCACCTTTGTTGGTGTGATCAACCAGTTTCGGGCCCTCCCGTTCGCTCTCAACCTCAGCCTTTGGGTTTTCACCTGCATCATGGACGCCATAGTTGCCAAGGCCTGGCAGTCTTCTTCCAGTCCGTTGTCGAACTACCTGGACGACCTCCTCCTGCGAACCAAACAGAGGCTGACCTGACGACGGACAGGGATGCGCTGATACAGCTGTTCTCGCGATTGGGGCTTCCTGGTCAACGCGGGCAAGTCGGACCTCACGCCGGGTGCGTTTGCCGGAGCCTCGGATCCAGCTAGCCGGCCATTAAGCCCAGCAGCACGCAGCCCCGCCAGAGTTAGCTTCAGCTCCTCGGCGTGATGAATGCGGCGGTGGATCTTCTCCCCCTCGTCCTCACTCCTGACCGCTACAGCTGCACCTCCTGCTCCTTTGACATCCGTCCTCCGGCCACATAGCTGCCCAGGGGCCCGTGACTCAGATGCTTCGTCCCCATCTGTGGCGTTGGACAGACACGTGGTGGCTCGCTTCGGGAGTCCCCCTGGCCTCTCCGCCCCCTCGGCTCCCTGGGTGTCCATGCAGGGCTCTCTGGGTGGGGTGCCCACCTGCTACCGCGGTTCCTCCCGACATCCGGCCCCTGGCCTCCGGAGCTGGCGGACAGACACATCAACTGGTTGGAGCTGCAAGCGGGCTGGCAAGCCCTCATCGCGTGGGAGGCACTCCTCCGTCACCAGGAGCTGCTCGTCCTCTCGGACAATGCGACGGTGGTTCCTACATTCAGAAGCAGGGGGTTACGCGCTCACCCAACCTGTGCATGCTCCTCTACCGTCTGATGCGCTGGTGTGAGGACTGCAGCATTTCCCTCCGAGCTTGTCACATTCCCGGCCACCAGAACGTCTTGGCCGACTGCTACACATGGAGTGGACGCTACGCAAGGACATCTTCAGATGTTATGCGCCTATGTTCAACCTGTTTGCCACGGGGTGGAATCATCAGCTTCCCCTCTTCGTCTCCCCGATTCCAGCCCCCCTTGCCTGGGCAGGCAACGCGCTCTCCATCGTATGCGTACCTTCCGACGGTCCTCGTTCCCAAGTCCTCCTCAGCTTCGAGGATGCACTGCGGTCGTCATGCTGATAGCCCCGTTCTCCTGGAACCCGTCTTGGATCACTGACCTCCTCAACCTCGCCCCCCCCCCCCCCACCCCCCTGCTGCTGCCCTCACCAATCACGATGCTCAAGCAACCGCGCCAGCCGCTGTGCCCGGGGTGTCTCCTCCTTCACGCCTGGAGATTGTGCAGCAAGCCTTCACCGCTAGAGGCTTCTCGAGTGCAGCAGTGGAAGCGATCACTACAGCCCGCAGACCCTCGACCAGACGCGTCTAAAAGGGGAAATGGCAAGTACTGTGGTCCTGGTGCGCTGACCAGCAACTCCCCCCCACCGAACTGACGAACCCCCAGCTCACTGACTTCTTCCTCTGGCTCTTCGGGGACCAGGGCTTGGCCCAGATCATGACCTCGGCCTCTGCAAGACCTCAGCGATCTTATGACTCACTTCGGCCTGCAGCGTCCAGTCCCCCGCTCGCTCATTCCTCCCTGGGACCTCCCGTGGGTACTAACGTGGCTGAACTCCGACAGGTTCAAACCGCTGTCCTTGGCCCGCTACGCGGATGTGACGCATAAGACAGGCTTCCTGCTGGCCCTTGCCACGGCGGCCCGAGTAAGCGAGCGACGTGCGCTGTCAGCGCGCCCTGCATGCCTGCAGTTCCAGACGAATGGTCCCATGCAGCTTCTCACAGACCCGACCTTCCTTGCCCAACTAGGTCTCCTTGACCGCACCACATGTGTTTACCTTACGGCCGCTGAGAGATGCGAACTTCCCCAGGAGACCAGGCCAAGATCCCATGCGCCCTACGCGTTTGCCTACGCAGATCCTAAGCCGTCCGGAGAAGACGCTCATGCCTCTTTCTGCCATTGAATCCAGGCAGAACTGACTCAACAGCCCAGATGATATCTTTCTGGCTATGCTGAGTCATGCGGTCCACCTTCCCGGACCCCTCCCTGCAGGGAGCAAAGAGGCTGAAGATACGGGCACACGAGGTACGAGCCATGGCCACGAGCGTCGCGTTCGACTGGAACTGCGCTGTCCAAGACATCGTGGCAGCTGTGGGCTGGCGGGCAGATCGACCTTCGCCTGCTTCTACCTCTGGGATCTGGCAGGCCAGTGAGAAAACCTCGCTCTGGTGGGGGACATCACCGCAGCACAACACTCCCTCCCGGTGCCACAGGCACCTTAGATATGCACTTAGCTAAAATTGACGGGAGTTTGTGGCAGGGAGGACGGCTCTGACTATAACCCGTCTGCGGCTGTGTTTTGGGCGCGGCACCCTCCTCCTCCTCGCAATTCTTCCATATATAGTCATGTCATTGGTAATTTATTTTGAGGAAACAAATGAATTTTTCCTCTAAAATGTATTTTTTCGAAAAATACTTACCGAAGACATGACTCCAAGGACCCTCCCACCTGCCCCGCTTGCCTTTGGTGAGCTAAGTATTCCGACTGGTTGGTCAACACGTGACTCGGAACCGGATGGGCAGGAACGGGAGACAAGTCTCGGCCCCTCTGGGGGTTCCCCGAGTGCCTCCCGGGTTGTGTTGGAACACAACGGGTTCTTAGGCTAAAATTGAGTAAGTAGTAGACACTTCCAGATAGTCATGTCATCGGTAAGTATTTTTCGAAAAAATACATTTTAGAGGAAAAATTCATTTTTAATCCTTTCACTGCAAAGAGAAAGTGAACATGGTCCAACTGCAATAGACACAGATCCTCATCAACCCCCCCCCCCCCCCCCCTGCAGCTGGGGCTTATGAGAATCTGTGCCTCTTGCTGAGACTACGAGGATCTATGCCTCTTGCCGAGACCAATTTGTATCCATGTTCCTTGGACGGTTGTTGCTTTTGGTTGTTGAATGAATACAGATTTCAAAAACAGAATATGCATGCAGTGGCAGGGAAGGGTTAACAATACCAGTGGCTGAATGCATCAAGGGGGTTAACCAGTCTTGAGTTGAAGTTAGTTTTTTGTTTTCACCACATTATCATACTGAAAAGTTGAAGTTCACAAATTAGGAAGTCGTCATATGAAGACTACATACCAGTATAGGAGAGGGACGGATTGACCATGATAGTTCATGGATGGTGCAAATGTTTCAGAATAGCTTGGTGCCAAGTGTCAAGCTATTCTGGCTCTGCTGCACCATCCTTAAACTGTCGCGGTAGATAATCTCCTGTTGTCATCTGACATCAGAACTGATTTATGTTGAATGTAGGACTCCTAACATGGTGTATTGTTTGTGTTTGCACCATAAAATACAGTAAACTATGGATAAAACTAAATGGCAGGAAACCAACAAATTGGAATGTGTTGTCATCTGAAGCTTGTTATAAGTGAAGTATATTTTACATAGAAAAAAAGCAGTCAGGACCTCTGCGATATCAGGGAGGACCAAATCCGCTCACCTGTTGCCAGAAGACCAGTGGATTTCTTGTTGGGCAAGACAAAGTCATTCTTCTGAGAGCCCAAATGGCGAATGCAAATTTCACTATGCATGCACAAACAAATTTTGTTCCCACATGGTAGTCCAAATGGCTGCTAGGGTCTCACTTGGTTCTCACTGTGCATATCCAACTTATGTTTTATCCAACCTTGTCGTAAGCAAATTTTGCAGTAGATTAGAGAGACATACCTTGATGGATAAAGCTGGCACAGGCAAACGTAATACAAATTTGACCTAGCAGTTCAAGGGTGGCACCAGAAAAGCTCGGCACCCAGCAGTGCCAAGCTGTCCTGGCACCACCCATGAACTATCATGATCAGTTTATCTCCAGAACTGTAATATAATCTTCATAAAACAAGTTCATGATTTAACCCATATCATACTGAGGCTAAAAGCTTCAAATTTGTACACTGCCATATGCAAGCTACATTATAGTACTTAAAGATAAGGACATAAACCAATGGCTTTAGTTCAAGGGTGGTGCCAGAATAGCTTGGCCCCTAGAGGTGCCAAGCTATTCTGGGACTACCCTTGAACTATTTTAGTCAAACTTATTTTACACACTGGTGCATTTCAAATGATACGGGTTAAGGTTTAGATGACATACATGTATTGTCTGTGTCTTTCCTCAGATTGATTCATCCTGATGACCCACCGTGCCTTTCAAATTACCCCTACCTGGTCAGCGAAACAGTTTCCAAACGAACACTTTGTCGTATCTGTGTGATGGACTCATCAAAGTATGTACTGCTCATTTGTTTTTTCAAAACCCTTGCCAATGACATTACTATTAGGAAAGTACACTTACCTTACCAATTTCAGCCTAAGAATCCGTTGTGTTTTCACACAACCAGGGAACTATCCGGTCACGTGCCCAGTGGTATCGCGCCAGTCTTTACGCTTAGCTCACCGGGAACAGTTGTGTTCAGCCTTCTGGGATACCTTCGGCTGTGTATGGTCGGATTTACAGTTGTGCTTTTGTTGGATTACCTCACGCAAGTTGTGGTTCCTTGTTGAATTTCCCTAGCGGCCTTTCCTTTGGCGAGGTATCCCTGGCAGCTTCACAGCTATGGCAAGGTAAGGCCTCGGTTAATGCCAAGTGGCCGGCATGTATGGTGGGCCTGGGTGTGGCGCTTTCCGAGGACATTTGACTTGGCAGACATAGCTTGAACGCTCGTGAGTTCGGTGCGCGTGGCCTCGGGGGTGCCACGCGCAGTCGCCTTTCACGTTTGCTTTGTGTTGCAGTTCTCATGTGAAGACCTGCGTTAAGTGTGGGGACTTTTAATGGCCTAGCGACACCCATGCTGTATGCCTCCCCTGTACCGGCTGTGCCTCCGGGCAGACTTGTGACACGTGCGCCACCTGGGTGGAGGAACAATGGTCGCAACTGTGGGGGTTCTACAACTTCCCGGGACCACCCTCCCACCCCCGCTTCCCCCTCCATGACGGGAGGGCTTGTCAGGCACGCCTGCTCGGATGTGGGGAAGATGGCTACTCGTCGGGCCCATGTACTACCTTCAGGTCCCCGGACCATGCCCACCACTAGCTCCATGGAGCACGGCCGGCAGTGGCCTCGGTTGCCCCGCTATGCAGTGAAAGATTCTTCGGGCCCCGACGCGTCCACTGGGACATTGTCCACCCGCTCCACAGAGCGCGACCGGCAGCGGCTTCGGTCGCCCCGCAATGCGGTGAACAACAGGACACCTAAGCCGGACGAGGCTACGGGGACTTTGTCCGCCCGCTCCACGTAGCGCGGCCGACAGCGGCTGCGGTCGCCCCGCAACACGGTGAACAACAGCACCCCTGGTCCCGATGTACCCTCCAATGCCTTACCAGTGTGGGCTCAGCAGTAGGGGCGCTCTCCCCACTCGGAGGTCCTTCGGCGTCCTGGTACCCCTTATCCGCCGGAGCCACGGAACCGGGAGGTACGGCGCGGCAGAAGGCATAGTTACCGGTCTCACACATCTTCGGGCTCTCACCCTACCAGTGCTGCCTCCTCGAGGAAGCGGACGGCCTCTGGCACCCCCCCCCTCTTCCCCCCCCCCTCCCCCCCCCGGCGGGCTTCCCCGCACAGGCGCCAATGCTCGTCTACGTCAGCGCGGGAATGTACTCGTGCCTCCTCCCATTGCGGGGGCTCGTTCTCCAGGACCCGGCGGACTGGCTTCCGCCGATGCAGTCATTCCCCCAGTGCCACTGGACCTCTCTCCTGAGCAGTGTCTCGTCCTGCCTGTCTTCAAGGGAGCGTTTACCCGCGGTACCCTACCACCCTCGCCGACGGAGGAGCCCCTAGGTGAGCCATCTTACTCCCCTCTCGAGCACCGGGCGATGACGGCGTGATGCACGGGATGTCCCCGGCTCCCAGGCCCACTCCCACGACGTGAGCAGACGATCCCCCTACGGCGGTTCAGTCTTCTTGGACAGGACGCAGCGCCCTGCCCGTCGGTCGGTGTCTCTCAACAAGGACGAGGCCTTCAGCCTACTGCCGGAGGACTCCGTTTCGGCCCTGCTCCTGGATGATCATTGGTCCGTGACCCCTGACTCGCGGTCCATCTGCTGCATCTTGGCCACTGCAGCCTTCGTGGCCCCGAGAATGGAGACCCTTCGGTCCTTAGACGAAGCCGCACGGCTGATTTCGTCCCTTATTCTACCGGATGCCTGCCCCCCTCTCCCCTGCTCAAGAGGAAAGCCTCCGTGTTTGTGGATGCCCCCAGACAGGCCAAGAGGTTCAAGTCCCTCCCCCAGCCCCCAGGATTCCGGTTCTTGTGGAGGCGTTTTCGGCACACCTGCAGCAGGGCACCTTCGGCGACTCCGGTTTCTTCTCCGACTCCAAGTGGCCGAAGGGATTGGACATCTCATTCACCAGTGCTGGTACGCCAGACATTCACAGGCTTTCTCCTGCCCCCTCCCAGCATTTGATGTCGCGGCAGAAGTGCAGGCGGGCGGCTGCAGGGCCATGCAGCTCCGGATGCCACGCAGGCTGGACAAGATGGCGACCCTCATCCGCAACGCCCTTTCCTGTGCAGGATTCTTGGAACTTGTGACGCAGGCGGTGGTGAGACGCATGGAGGATGCCTGGCACCCGTCTACTTAGCACTGTTAGGAGACATCCTCGCCTTAGCGGTGGCTGCGAACCGGGCGGCGTACCATACCGCCACGAACACCATGGCCGCCGCGGCTAACTGCGACCTGATGCGCCGAGACGCCGTCCTCCGAGATTGCCCCGGCCCCTCCGCGTCGGTGAAGTCACAGCTCCACCAGGCACCGCTCGGGGGTGCGTCGCTCTTTGGACCCACCTGGCAGTCAGTCAAGGACGCGACCAGGGATATCTGACTCAGCGACTCCACTCCCGCCCGCTTTCAGGCTGCCCGCAAGGCCGTGGGTTGCACCCTCTGGACCATCAGACCTGCCCATTGCCCTTTCTCCAGGAGCGCCCGCTTCCCCACTCATACCCCAGCTGCCAGCTGGCCCGAGCCCGCCTAGACGCGGGAGGTCCCTCTTACTCTCCCCACCACCCCCTCCACTCCAGCCGACGCCGGTCTCTGCAGGGTGTCTCCAGTCAGCGGGAGACTAGCTCTGCACAGCGACGCGTGGCACTCGCTGCTGCTGGACGACCCTTGGGTCCTCTCTACCATCTCTCTACCATCTCGGAGGGCCTCCTGATCTCCTTTCGGTCCCCACCGCCTCTGCGGTGCTCCCCTCTCTGGACCAGAGTCCCGATCGACCAGCTCAAAGCGGACACTCTTCACAGTGAGGTCGCCACCTTGCTACGGAAGGCCACCACGGAGGTGGTCACACGACATGACTCCCCCGCCTTCTACAGCCACCTCTTCGTGGTACCCAAGCCGGGCAGCAAGTGGCAACCCATCATAGACCTCGGCACTAAACAGGTACATTTCAGCGCCGACGTTCCGCATGGAAACAGCCAGGGCTTTCAGGGCTGTGGTACAACCCATGGACTTCGCCGTCAGCCTCGACTTTACCTACGCTTTGCCTTCCGCGGCATGGTGTACCAGTTCCAAGCGCTACCCTTCGGTCTCAACCTCAGCTTATCCTGCATGGGTTTTCACGCGCATCATGGACGCAGTCTTCGCCAAGGCCAGGCAGTCTTCCTTGAGCCCGACCTCCAACTACCTGGACGATCTTCTCCTTCAGAACAAGCTGGCGTCCGCCTTGGGAGGCAGACAGAGACGCGCTTCTCGCCCTTCTTCGCCGGCTCGGCTTCATGGTCAACTAGGGCAAGTCGGACCTCGCGCCCTCCTGCAGGTTCATCCACCTGGGCATGGAATTCCTGACCGACCTCAACAGGGTGAGACTTCCCAAGGTTCGGATCCAGAAGCTAGCGGGGTTGGCCCTGCAGGTGTCTCATGCGGAAGCGGCCCCGGCCAAGGTCTGGCTACAGCTCCTGGCCCTCATGAGCGTGGCGGAAGATCTCTTATACCTCGGCAGGCTGTACTCCCGCTCGCTGCAGTTGCATCTGCTACTTCGCTGGTGCCTGTCCTCCAGCGATCTCGCAGTTCTGGTACCAGTACCCCCAATGCTCCGACCGCATCTGCTCCGCTGGTCAGACCCCGCGTGGCTCACATCGGGGGTGACCCTCTTCACCCCACCACCCCTGCTGTCCCTTTGCGTGGATGCGCAAAGTTTGGGGACACACCTACTGCCAATTTTCCTCTCGGTATCTGGCCACTGGCCTCCGGACCTCGCGGACAGGCACATCAACTTGTTGGAGTTGAAGGCAGTTTGGCTAGCGCTCATCGCCTGGGAAGCACGTCTCCGGCACCTGGAGTTCCTGGTCCTCTCCGACAACTCCACGATTGTGGCCTACATCCAGAAGCAGGGCGGGACGCGCTCCCCCTCCCTTTGCATCCTCCTGTACCAGATCCTCCGGCGGACGTGAGTCTCTCAGGCTGGGGGACACATTACTGCCAATTTTCCTTTCGGTATCTGGCCGCTGGCCTCCGGACCTCACGGACAGGCACATCAACTGGTTTGAGTTGAAGGCGGTTTGGCTAGTCCTCATCGCCTGGGAAGCACGTCTCCGGCACCAGGAGTTCCTGGTCCTCTCCGACAACTCCACGATTGTGGCCTACATCCACAGGGCTCCCAATTACCCGCGGTTTTGCGGATTTCCGCGAAAAACCAAATGTCATTTCAGCGAAATTAACCTGCGACCCGCAAAAAAAAATTGTCCAGGGGGAAATTAAAATAATGAAAATACGGTGAACTGCGAGTCGCAGCCAGAGTCTGAGAGCAGACGACAGAAGTTAGCAGAACGCGGCCAGAAGTTACCAATGCCTGCGCACCTCACTGCTACTGCCATTTCGATCACATCGCAGACATGTCGCGTGCAAATATCGTTGAGAAGAATTCTAGCAGAGCAAAGGATATATACAAAGAGTGTCATAATAAATGGAACTGGAACTGTGGCACCATTGGCCGCTTGGCGTGTGCGGTGCACCATTTTTAACAGCAGCCGGTGTTGAAGTGTCACACTGTTGGCCAGGCTGTCATAAGTCTAGTCTCTTGGCTTGACTTCGCGAACGAAGATTTTATAGGAGTTGCCCACGACGTCTGCAGGCTTGTTCGTGGCTGCGGAGGCCAATCCGAGACAGGCAGGTTCGACCGCAGTGGCTGCAGGGGAAGGTATGGCCAGGGTTCTGAGCTGCGGCATCTCTGTTTTTTCTCCTGAGCCGCTTGTCCTTAAGGCTAGCTCTGTGAGAGTCCTCAAAGGAGACAGCTGCCTTGTAAATGGTGGAGCGCCAGGTGTCACGGTCCGCAGCAAGCGAAGACCACTGGTGGTGGTCGATTTGGCAGGCACTAAGTGACTTCTTGAGACAGTCTTTGTATCTCTTCTTTGGTGCCCCTCTGTCACGGTGTCCAGTAGCAAGCTCGCCGAACAGGGTGATCTTTGGTAGGCGATGATCCTCCATCCTGGAGACATGCCCCGCCCAGCGGAGCTGTGTCCGCAGCAGCAAAGCCTCGATGCTCACAGTTTCAGCCTGTTCAAGGACCTCGACGTTGGTGACATAGTCACTCCAGTGAATGCCCAGGATGGTACGCAGGCAGCGCTGGTGGAAGCGTTCGAGGAGTCGTAGTTGGCTGCGGTAGAGGGCCCAAGACTCGGAACCATACAGCAGGGTGGTGAGGACCACAGCTCTGTACACGCTGATCTTGGTGCCTGTTTTCAGCTGTTGATTGTGCCACACCCGCTTGAAAAGTCGCCCGAAAGCGCTGTTCGCTTTTGCCAGCCTGCTGTCAAGCTCCTTGTCCAGCTTGGCGTCCGACGTGATAATGCAGCCAAGGTAAGTAAACTGGTGTACTGACTTTAGTTCAGACTCGCCAATGGTGATGTGAGGAGGGTGATACACTGTCTTGGGTGCCGGCTGATGGAGGACCTCTGTCTTTTTCAGACTGACCTCGAGTCCAAAGAGCTGGGCAGCATCTGCGAAGCAAGACGTGATGCGCTGCAGGGCTCTCTCTGTGTGTGCAACGAGGGCAGCATCATCAGCAAAAAGCAGCTCACGAATCAGTTGGTCTAGGGTTTTCGTGTGGGCCTGCAGTCGTCTAAGGTTGAACAGGCTGCCATCGAGACGATACCTGATGTACACTGCATCGTCATCATCGAGGTCCACTGTGGCCTGTTTCAACATCATGCTAAAAAAGATGGTGAAGAGGGTCGGTGCCAGCACGCAGCCCTGCTTTACGCCGTTGAGAATAGGGAATGGTTCTGAGAGATCATTGTTGAGTCTGACCTGGCCTTGCTGGTCCTCGTGTAGCTGGACAATCATGTTGAGGAACTTTGGGGGACAGCCAAGTCGCTCCAGGATCTGCCACATGCCTTGCCTGCTCACAGTGTCGAACGCTTTTGTTAGGTCGACAAATGTTACGTACAGCCCTTTGTTCTGCTCGCGGCACTTCTCCTGTAGCTGTCTCAGCACAAAGACCATATCGGTGGTGCTCCTGTTTGCTCTGAAGCCACACTGGCCCTCTGGGAGTTGGTCTTTAGCGATGGCAGGTACCAGCCGATTCAGGAGCAGCCTTGCAAGGATTTTCCCAGCAATGGACAGCAGGGTAATTCCCCGATAGTTGGAACAGTCAGACTTCTCGCCTTTGTTCTTGTACAGGGTGATAACGACTGCATCACGGAGATCTTTTGGTAGTGTTCCTTCCTCCCAGCAGCAGAGAAAGAGGTCATGGAGCTTGTTGTGCAGTGCTGTGCCTCCATGTTTCCAGATCTCTGGCGGTATTCCATCAATGCCTGCTGCTTTGCCACTCTTGAGCTGGTGGATGGCTGTGAGGGTCTCTTCAGCGGTGGGCGGTTCGTCCAATTCAACCTTTACTGGGAGGTGTGGGATTTGTAGGACGACTGCTTCTTGAACAGTGCGCTCAGCGCTGAAGAGGCTCTGAAAGTATTCCGACCAGCAGTTCAAGATGGAAGTATTATCTGTGAGGAGTGCCTGGCCATTCGCGCTTCGCAGGGGACTTTGTACCAGGTGCCTGGGGCCATACACTGCTTTCAGTGCTTCGTAGAAGCCCCTGTAGTCACCATTGTCAGCACAAAGCTGGGTCCTCTGTGCAAGTCTGGTCCACCACTCATTCTGGAGATCTCTGAGCTTGCGCTGGAGACTGCTGCAGACGAGGCGGAAGGCAGATTTCTTCACAGGGCAGGAAGGCTGGGCTAGGTGGGCCTGATGGGCAGCTCTTTTTTTTGCTAGGTGTTCCTGGATCTCTACATCGTTTTCGTCAAACCAGTCTTTGTTCTTCTTTCTGGTGAAACCCAAGACTTCTGCAGAGGATTTTGCAATAGCAGTTTTCAGTTGTTCCCAAAGTGTTTCAGGGGAGGAGTCTACTGTGTCCGTAAGTCTAGTAGTGTGAAGACAAACCCCCTGCACGGCCTTTGCAAATGCCCTTTCTTTCTTTAATTACTTTATGGGTCTGTATAACTTATGCATGCAATTTTTCCTACAAATCATTCATTATAGCAATAGAACATCTCTTAAAATTTTGGTAATTCATCCAGCTGGTTTTTAAAAGAATTTATATTAGGTGCTTTTTTTTTTTTAATGAATCTGGTAATTCATTCCAAACAGTGGCAACTCTGTTAGAAAAACAAAACGTCCGCAGGTTAGTGTTGCAATGCTGTGCAAAGATTTTCCCTTCAGAGTTTCAGGTTCTGTCACTAAACGGTGCTGCCAAAAAAAGTTGTATCAATTTAGGTCGTCGATGCCATTATAAATTTTAAAAGCTTGGATTAAGTCTCCACGTATTCTACGTCCACGTAAGGAGTGTAGTCCAAAATATTTGAGTCTGTCTAAGTAAGTCATATTTCTACATTCTTTAACCAGCTTTGTCGCTTGTCTCTGTACCCTTTCGAGTGACCCCACCCAGGTCTGCCCTGGGGGACTTGGGTGGGGTTAACTACTTTTTAGTTTCCAGGGTCACCCTGGTCAGCCCCACAGGGTGGGTTTTTCCCTCCATTCTGGGGCATGTGTTTCTGTCTACCCTTGGTCCATTCACCTGTATTTGCCTTTTTAAAACTCTCCCAACTGTCTGCACTGCCTGTATAGCTCTTGATATTGGATGTGTGTTGCTAAATGGTCTTAGCTTTATTTAGGCCCCATGGCGTTAGGTTTATTTAACCTATTGGACCGGCTGGTGACATACATTCAATATTCTGTTTATTTTTATTATTTTCACAAGAAGTGCAGGCACGTCCTGAGAAAGCCTTGTTGCTGTCAGACGTTAAGTAATGTACAATCAATCAACCTTTTGAGTGCAACTGATTGTCTCTTTAAACCTGGGTACCGTACAGTATTCTAAATGTGGTCTGACTAGTGCTTTATACAGTTTACTGAAAGGGTCCTTATCCAAATAATTAAAGGCTCTCTTAACTACTCCAACCGTTTTGTTGGCCTTATTGATGCAGTTCTGAATATGAGGATCAAAAGATAGAACTTTATATAAAAAAAACAAACACCTAAGTCCCTTTCCTCCTCTCAAGATACCACCTTTTTAATGTCACTGTTAACTTTCATCAGGTCAAGTAATGATGTTCAGGATTGTTCCTTCCAGCATGCAAGACTTTACATTTTTTCTACATTAAAATGCAAATCCCATGTGTCGGATTACAAGTGATCCAAATCATACTGCAGCATGTCTTTATTGATCGATTTATTATAGATTTTAGTATCCTCTTATTAAGTCTATACTATAAAAGTAACACTATACTCTGAAAGTAACACTAGCGCGTGCGCAAATCCACCGACTGGAATTTTTTTCAGGGATTTTTAAGAATTTGTATTGGGAGCCCTGCATCCAGAAGCAGGGCGGGTACGCACTCCCCTCCCTTTGCATCCTCCTGTACCAGATCCTCTGGTGGTGCGAAGATTTAGGCATCTCCCTGCAAGCGCGGCACATTCCAGGCCACCTGAATGTCTTCGCGGACTCCCTCTTAAGGCGGGGGCCAGCTCCTCCACACTGAGTGGGCTATTTCCTGGGAGGACCTGCTGGCGTACGCTTATCCCCCTACCTTGCTGCCCAAAATTCTGTTGAAACTCAAGGGTTGCAACGTGCTGCTGGTGGTCCCGTTCTGTTGGACCAAGTCCCGGACCACCCACCTCCTGGGCCTAGCCACAGACCCACCCCTGCGGCTCCCCACCCCGCGCACAATTTTCAAGCAACCCAGGCAGAGTCTTTACCACCCATGCCCGGAGAGGCTTCTACTTCATGCCTGGAGGTTGTGCGGCAAGCCTTCGCCGCTAGAGGTTTCTCGAGTGCAGCGGTGGAGGCGATCGCTGCAGCCCGCAGAGCTTCTACCCGACGCGTCAACAAGGGAAAATGGCGGGTCCTAAGGTCCTGGTGCACCGCCAAGCACCTCTCCCCCGCGGGTCTGACTATCCCCCAGCTAGCTGAGTTCTCTTTGGCTCTTCTTCGAGCAGAACTTGGCTCTGATCACTATCAGGGGCTACCTGGCCATGATAGCAGACACTTATCGCCACTTGGGCCTCCCGGACCCAGGCGCCTGCAAAGACCTCACCGACCACATGGCCCACTTCGGCCTCCAGCGGCCCGTCTCCCGCTCGCTGATCCCACGCTGGGATTTACCCTAGGTGCTGACGTGGCTGAATTCGAACCTCTCCCCATGGCTTGGTACGCGGACATGACCAGGAAAATGTGCTTCCTCCTGGCCCTCGCCACAGCATCCCGAGTGAGCGAGCTGCACACACTCTCAGTACGCCTGCCTGCCTGCAGTTCAGAACGGATGGTTTTGTGCAGCTCCTGACTGACCTGTCCTTCTTGGCCAAGAATAGGCCTCCCTGAACCTGCCCCAGGTGCTAACCATACGGGTGGACCACTCCCGGGAGACCAGACAACAGGACCGGGTACGGGCTTTTTGGGTGTACCTGCGTAGAACGAAACCCATCCGAAGGGGATGGTCCCGCCTCTTTCTACCCTTGACCCCAGGCAGACATGACATTTCTGCCCAGACGATATCTTCCTGGCTACGCTGGGTCATCCGGTCTAGGGAGACTACTCAGTAGGGAGACTACTCAGGGTTCTGGGTAACAACTCCCTAGAGTTGCTTCCCTGGTTTTGTAGGTATACACAACAGATGCGTAGGCTGAAATCGGTAAGCTAAGTGTACCTTCCATATAGTAATGCCATCAGTAAGTATTTTTTTGAAAAAAGACATTCAGAGCAAAATATATTTTACAGTTGAAGACAAAATCGTAATACGAGTTAGGCTTTGCCAGTGGTTCTTGTTGCCTCTCGGGTCCGCAGGTAAGAGTGTTGGGCTAAAGCCCTTGACTCTTACCTCCGACGTTGCGCCCCCCCCCCCCCCCCCCCCCCCCCCCCCCCCCGACCAGACCCTCGAGGCGACAAGCAAAGCCTAACTCATGATACAACTAAACTTATCAAAGGTTGAATATGTGCTGACCTTTTATGTCGCTGCCTAAAAGTGGTTCTGTGTTCTGCGCAGTTGGGTGGTGTATGACAGTCAACTTACTCCGGAGAGCCCTTGCTTCATGTGCCACAGTTGCTTCATGATTCTTCACTACGATGAACACGGGAAGAAAGTTTGCGATTTCAAGGCCTACAAGTATCGTGAAAAAGTTGCTCCACCAGAGTGAGGGGCGAATGATTTCTGTTTTTCCTCATGAACTACACAAAATAGGTGAGGCTAGTCTTGGTAGATACAGTATACATCGTCCAGCGATCAATGATTCCTCCAGGTACATAAAGTATGTGCCTTCAATGCCTACAAGTATGGTGAAAAAGTGTTTGAGCCAGAGTCAGCGCTTCTTTTTCGCCGTGAACTGAATGCACGAGTGACAAACGTCTGTGGAAAATCTTTGCCTGCTAGGTCATCGGTCATTGACGCATACAAATTTGAAATGACGCATTGCTCTGTCAGTGAGCCGGTCATATGACTTATTCATTTTTTAGACAGTCACTGAGACCCACACCGAGTTATTTGGCGTGTACGAGAGACAGAGAGAGAGAGAGAGAGCTATGGCTGATCATGCTCTAGTGCACTGTAGGACTACACAATCAGTCCTCAATGAACAGAGTGCATCCTAAAAATTAGGGCGGCGGGAGGCCAGCTGCCAGCAGTGATGGGTGACACTTGCCCCCTCTCTAGAGCAAATGTAAACAATACTGCAAGCATGGGCCCTGACTAGGTACACGGTCCAACATGATGCAAAATGCTTTCCGCCTGTAAGAGGCATACATCCTCATCAGTCCCCATGCTGCATTAACTCTAACTCTCTTGTTGGTCTCATTGACGCTGATTTTGATCCTCGGAGTTCGGTACGAGGGTGCCGCAGGGGTCTAGACGTCTGTAGCCAGTTTTTTTTTCACGCAGTTCAGCAGTTAACATATTCATACTAGATGTGTATAGAAGCAAAGGAAATGGCTTTACTGTTGTCAGTGCTGCCGGTTCATAATTTTTGCAGAGATATGCGTATTTTTACATGATGTCCAAAATGTTGTAATGTAAGATGTTGTAATTGATGTACCAGTAGTCTCTAGTGCTCACACATAACCTTCGTTCATATTTCATGATTACACAATTAGTAACTCGACTCTTGCTTGTTCGCGTCTTGTAGTTGAAGTCCCGGCACATCATGTAATTACTTGTATACTGACAACCACAATCTGTTTCTTGCTTTGTTTGTTGTTTTCTAGGAGAGGGCGGAGGTAGGGGGTGTCTATGACAATTTAACAAAAATGTGTTGTGGTTGGTGTCCTGGACACTAAAGCTTGAATCAGTACTGCCAGAAAACTGGTTCTGGTTGCTGAAAACCATTGTGCTCTTCACTGTAGCACAGTAATTCAGTGCTTGCACATGTTTACTGAAAAAATAATATTATACGTAGGCTAATGGAAGTCATTGAAATGCAAACCTGATTACATTAGATTGCAAAATAGCAAAAAAGAAATAAAAATCCGAAATTGCCAAATTTACTTGCGTTTGGTATTTTATACACCAAGTATAACAGGTAAAGTTGGCTGCGTGATGAATGTAACCAGTGCAAGATTGAGTTTCAAAAGTCTGCAAGAGGCATAGACGTTCAAAAGTCCTCACCACCTAAGGGTCGTTAAGAAAATCTATGCATATTGCTTGAGATTTTATCTAATCCTCATGAGCCCCCTCTGCCCGCGGGTTCATGAAAATCTACGCCTCTGACTGGTCCCATTCATGCTCATGTTTCTCAAACTGAGTCTAACTGAAAACAGCCTTGACTGTAACCAAATGGCAGGCAAGCACGGCAAAAACGTAAACAGTGAGAGTCTGAGGGCCCAGTTACCAAGATGTGTTGAGAAGTTTGACAACTGAGCAGACTACTAGACCACACCCACAAATGGCACATGTGATTGAGGTAGAACTGTACATTGCAGTTGATAACTTGACACTGAGTAGCCCCTTCAGTAGACGCAGCAGCTGCGCTTAGCTTTGCAAGCACCCAATCAATTTCAACCTTTTCTCGATTATTGGTGGCTCGCAGAGCCGCTGTGCCTACTGAACAGGCTACACTGTCCAGGTGACCGAGCGTGCGGCTGTGGGGAGGATGAAATTAGTTCGTTGAAAGAGGGTGTTCATTATGCAAGTGTATTCTCTTCGTTCGTTGTACACTACTTTTGATTAGGTCGACAACATCCAGTTTTTTGCTGCTGACATTTCAAAATGGAAAATGCCGAAAACGTGATTTTTTGTTGACTTATTCATTTTCAAAATGACCTATTGATTTTATGTTCCTCCGGTCATATGACTTATTGACTGCAAAACTCAACCTAATCACTGTTCAGTTATTGTGAAAAGTGATTTCACCATAGCATCTGTTGCTTTATGTGTTTTGTCATGAATATGGATGCTTCACAACAAGAATTTGGAGAGAATGTTTTTAAAGGTGTTCCCTGAGAGTCGGTCATCGGCCGCAAGAAACCAACTGCTCGCTCCTATAGAATGTCAAGTCTCTGTCTTTTATTTTTGAAGTATATGTATGGTGAAAGACAGATGGTATTACATTGAGGGCTGTCACCAGAATAGGGACCTGGAACATTAGAGCTTTGTATGACACTGACCAGTGCAGCCATTCCTGGTGTGTCCATAACGTCCTTCCAGAAAGTCATTGCCTACCTGGGACCAGTTGCATGAGTGAGCTTAGTCCTGCACCAGCTGCTTAGCATGGTGCTCTGCCATAGCAGAGCAGCTTGCAAAGTGGCTGGCGCAGAAACCCTGACGTGCGGATGCTTTGCGTCAATTGGGAGCACTGTTTAACACTGATGTGTTTGGTGCTTCAACGTCAAAGTCCCTGTCCGATTCTTCTCCATAAGTCGAGGATTCATACTTTAGTCATTCTTTTCTGCAATATTTTTTTTTTTTTTTTAATGTTGAAGAGGTACAAAGCTGGCTAACAAACTCATCCAACGTCTGTCTCCAAACTAGCTATATCCAAAATTTTAATGCATATAATCAAAATTACGGACTCTAATGTGGCACAACCAACTTTCTATAAACGGTCACTTAACTCTCCAATGAGACATTCAATTTCAATATGCGCGAAGGCTCTCCTAGACACCCCCTGAATGAACCATTTCCTCTATTTTCAAGCTTGTACATACGCGAACTTCGGAGATTTTTGTGTTTACATACATAGGCACACACACGCACACATACAGAGCTTCGCGCCAAAAGTACTTTCAACAGCAAGGTTAGAGCAGTTACTTCTTTGACACTATCTGAGGCCCGCCCACCTGTTATGTTATTTGCATGCTGCTAAACGGGCTCCGACCAGCCCCATCTCAAAGTCTACCATATTTTCAGTAGGGTAGACAAAAACAACAAATGTGTTGACTTTTGTGCTATTGTTTCATCAAATCATCTTTTTTTCCGGGTGCTGTAAATCGCATCGCTTGTGTCAGTGCTTTGTATACATGCAGCAATGGCAGAGAGACTGTGTGTGCGCTCGCAGTCATCTGATTTTTGCATGTATTGCAGCGTTTGCATGTGTGAGCATTATGTGTACAGAGGTGCCTGCATGTATGTTTTTGGGATCAACTGTTATTGAATGTTTCTTACATTTTGCATGTGACTGGTATTGGATGAATAAGCATAAAAATGAATAAACACTTTAATCTGATGTTGCTCATTTTGTGCCAGTTTTGTTTTCTCTTATGTTAGAATTTGCTGCTTCATCATTTTCAAAAACCAAACCAGTATCATGTGAAATTGTTGAAAGGGGGTGGCGGGGGGGGGGGGGGGGGGGGGGGGTGCACCCTTTTGTTTGGGACCTTCAGACTCCTCCTTGTGGCCGAAAAAATCAAAAGCTAAGTGTGTGGGGGGGGGGGGGGGGGGGGGGTGCGTGCAAAATGATTCCTAGGACCACCCGCCAAAATATCGAAAAGCAGGAGGGCATGAGCTGGTGTTTATAACTTTAAAATAGAGGGACTTTGATATAGTATTTTGAGACGGGAAGGGGGGCAGATCTGGCACTGGATAGAGTTGAAGAGTAGCAACTGTGTCCTGGTTTGTTGTTTTGGACCTTACGCCTCTAGACTGTAACTTCCAAACTCACAGAGCAGCACACAAGGTTTCTTCAACAAGAGTACATGTATATGAACTCCAGACCTCGAAGGTGACTGCCAAGGGTGTAAAATGCAGAGAACATCCGAAGAAAGAAACACGCTTAGAAAATGCAGTTGTGTTGCATGTCTTCTCTAAGCGTGTTTCGTTGGGATGTTCTCAACAATAAGTGTACCTACACACAAACCCAGAACAGATTAATTAAAGAGAATTAAAATGAGCAAAGATACTGCATGGTCGCCAAGCAGGGCACAAGGAAATGTTTATTGAACAATGAGGCAACACTTCCTGCGAGCGTTAGAATATGTACTAGCGGTGAAAATATTGTACAGATTATGATACAACACATATGTTTATTACATGAATTGCTTGTTTCTAAAACAAAAAATCCCCCAAACAATTAAACCCAAGAAATCAATGCAATACTCTTAAAGGGGGGGTGGGGGGGGGGGGGCATCTTTGTTTTTGTCTTGCAGATTTGAAATGCAGAAAAGAATAATACGGAAATACTTTTGGGTGCCCCCCCCCCCCCCCCCCGCCCCGCCCCTCTCTCTCTCTCTCTCTCTCTCTCTCTCTCTCTCTCTAATAGGAATACGAGGACCGGTTGCATCAAAGTGCGTAACAGTATAAGGCTCACACTTGAATGACCTTTGAATTGACTGAAGCAGTCATGACACGATGAACTGTCTTGTATGACGTCGGCTTCCGCGTCGTTCCATTCAATCATTTTGTTTCGTATATTTGAATTTGAACGAAACATACTCCGCTCCCTTACGCAATAAACATCAGAATCTCTCTCTCTCTCTCTCTCTCTCTCTCTCTCTCTCTCTCTCTCTCTCTCTCTCTCTCTGTTTTGTGTGTATGTGGGTGTCTCACACACACACACACACACACACACACACACACACACACACACACACACACACACTTCCTTGTGTTCAGAAAGGAAGGTTTTATGTCTGTCTGCGCCAAGCAAGAGGGACGGATTGGACGTGCTAGTTTAAGGATAGTGCCTGATTAGCTTGGCGCCTCTCCAGGCGCCAGGCTAATCAGACACTATCCTTGAAGTTGAACGATCACGGTCGATCCAATGAAAATCACGTATGCGTAGCACGAAGCAGAAGATTCCAGAAAGTAGACATTAGACTTCGGAAGTGAAAAACATAAAATACTGTTCACTACGAACCCGTTCAGATAATTGCACGGCTCAACGTCGCCGCTGCGCAGCATGTCATTGAAACTCGTTTCTGCCTACGAGAAGAAGTGAGCAGATCCAACCGCCAGCGACACAGGCCCTCATGCACCCCCGCACGGTTGCGGGGGTGCATGAGGATCTATGCCTCTTGCTGAAACCGCTTTGTATCAAGTCCGTGTTCCTGTGACGTACGGAGATTTCTGACACTGAAGCTGCAATGATTTTGAAAACAAAATATGTGTCGACTGGCCGTGATGAGGTGAAAGGAACAGTCCCTGGGCCGAAGGCGCAAGCAATACTCTCCGTACTCTCCAGACATAACACCCGGAGACGCTGCTGCCTGTCTCACTGTGAGTCTCTTACCCCTTTTCATCCTGATACACTTTTGCTTGAAATAAATTTGATTATGATAGTTCAAGGGCGGTGTCTGAATAGCTTGGCGCCTTGAACTAAAATCAGTGGTGGATATATCTCCTCATCTGCAATAGAACCTTCATAGAACAATATGCAACATTTAACATTTTAAAATTCAGCGTCAGGATCCGAGAACGCTGAAGAAGAAACCTCAGGATTTATTGGGTTAAAGTCTTATGTTGTCTTAGAAATGGCTATATCCCCCAAAACTCATACGGGACCTGTTACCTGACGTAATCTGCCAAACTTTTCTATTAGTACTTTGTGTGTGTGGGGGGGGGGGGGGGGGTTTGCCCAAAAACATTTTTAAAAAAATCTCTCGTGTCACTGCACAAACACAAAATATGTCTCGGTGTTGGGACATTAAAGTGAAAGGCCTCTCTCAAAGCGCTGAAGAGAAAGATCGGCCTCTACGCGAGATGTCTCAGTCTTGTATAATCGACTAACAGCTTTTGGCGACCAGTGACAAGGTTTTTAAAAAAAAGATTGGGAAATGCACGATTAAAAGAGAAACTTTCCTGAGAGACACAGTTTTACAACCGTTTTGAAGAGACTCGATGGGCCGTCCTTGTGTTCAAGTGTTGAAGGAAATCATTACAAAAGCTGCTGCGGGTATACATATCAGTGGAACCATTGCGTGTGGCGGTGTTGGACGCCAAAAATCAGTGTGATCTATTCACTGCCGGAACACAGGCAAAACCTGCCCCTATATTAAGCTGTCACTGTCAATCCGTCAGAATCCAGCGAGTTAGACACGATTCATTCTGCAAGGGTTAACTCATTTCAGGCGCCGTGTCACATCAGTACTCAGACGCAAGGCGTGCCGCCGCGTTGTATCTGTATGCGACATGGCTCTCAAATAATCAAAGCGATATATCTGCTCTATGGCGGGCTTTGCTTGCTAAAATTCGTCGATACAACCCGTTATTAATGCTGCCTTGCCTCAACTGAGAATTTTCCACCATTCTTGTCACAATCCACGTGAGAAGGCACACGTAACTGGTTTCCCGCTCTGCTTGTTCGTAACGCAAGAAGAGAGGAAAAGTCTCTCATTTTACGCCATGTTCAAACTTCATAATTTAACACATTCCACCCCAGGACCGAAATCTCCAAAATTTGAAGTTGCCCTCTGAAGGACTATTACAATTCTAGAGACAGATCGAGCATGATAGTTCAAGGGCGGTGCCAGAATAGCTTGGCGCCTACGGGCGCCAAGCTATTTTGGCACCACCCTTGAACTATCATGCTCGATCCATGTCTGTGGTGTGTCGGGACTGAATGAGTTAAGTAACAGTAATTTACAAATAAAATATTGCAAACGATTAACCCTTTACTGCCTGGACTAGGTCGCTTTAACCCGTTTAGTGCCAGCTGGCGGCGCAGACTACTTTTTTTGTTTCTGCAATCCGGCTTCGTCGATTCAACACCAAAAGGCCAAGCTGTCCCAGGAACATGGATTCAAGGTGGTATTAGCAAGAGGTATAGATCCTGACGAGCCCCCGCAACTGCGGGGGCTCATGAGGATCTGTACCTCTTGCAGTTGGTGCTGTTCACATTTTCTCGGCACTGAACGGGTTAAGCCACTTGTGCATCTTCCTTTTCCGCACTGACGCATTTGCGCAGATACCCGCGTTGCTTTTCTTCCGTATTCTGTGTATAGACCTACCTTGTACCAGTCTACACATGCATCATGTTTCGGCTTTTTGTGCCCGGAGAAAGAGAAACCTTTAGTGTCAAACACAGCCGCTGTAGCATTTGACAGAACTCATATCGCCAGCGTGGCTGGGAAACACGTTTTCGCGATGTGTATCTATGAGCGCCGTCACACTCTGATTTAGACCGGTCATTAACGGGCATTTCATTTTCAGTATCAGTCTCGGTTTAAACCGATCACGCGGGGGCTAAAAAGAGACGCGGGCCAGAATAGAGAGTGTTTGCTAACGCGAATGTAAGTAGCGGGTCACCCGCATTTTCGAGTGGCTGACAAACTCGGGTCAGGTTCAAAGACTATACCATATTCATTAGCCTAACACTGAAATTGACAGCGAGGCTCACTCAGACTCTTTTAGCAGTGTGCCATTTGATGCTTGAAGAAAATCAATGAAGTGCCGGTGAAATGGAAAGTCGTGCTTCTTGTTTTAGTCTTCGGGCCCTGAAGACACAAACGGCGTGGTGCGTTTGGCTGAACTAATTGATCAAAGAGTTTACGACCTCAGTCATTTTGAATAGTCTTCCAAATGCAAATATTGAATAGGTGACACTCTGAACCAGGTCAAAGTCAATTTTCACAAGAAAAATACGTGGTATCTCGAGTCCCTTGAAATGTCGTTCAACTGAGCAGTATTGACGGGAGGGAGGAGGGACTCGGCGTGGTATGATGAAGTCATAATGCACGAGTTGTTTGTTTGTCAATAAATCGGTGGATATTATGGCATTGATGACAAAAAATTATTGGAATGACAAACGAAGTCCCTGGGAGGACAACTCCCTCAGCCCATGTACGGACAATTTCTTTTCGGGACGGTGCAAATTTCTTGCTTTTACTGAATAGCCTTGGAGAGGGGGCGATGGTGGAGTAAAGAACCTTATGACTGCCGTAAAATCAAACGACGATGTGTATGTGTGTGTGTGTGTGTGTGTGTCGGGTGAGGGGGATGGGGGAGAGAGAAGACAGGAAGCGCGTACCTCCGACCCCAGATCCACCCCTCTTTCCTCCCTCTTCATCTGCAAGCATCCAGGTGTACACTCTCTCCTACTTGAATATACGAGGTGTGATCAAAAAGTATCAGGACTGGTGCCATAGTAAAAGCCACTTGGCACAGATTGACATTGACCCCCAACCGTGCATGCACACTAAGTTTTAACGTCCTAGCTCACTTCCGCTCTTCACAGCAGCGCTTGGAAGGAACGTATGTAGCGTGTTTCACGTCGCATTGCCCATGACCAAAAAAAATTGAGCAGAGAATCTGCATCAAATTTTGCCAAACACACTGGCGATACCTGCGCAGAGGCCTACGCAAAGTTGCAGAAAGTGTATGGAGAGGAGTGTATGAGCCGCACACGAGTATCAGTACGAGTGGTTCAGACGTTTCCAAGATGGCCGACAAAATGTCGACACTAGTAACGAACGTTCTGGGAGACCCGTAACCAGCAGAACTGAGAAAAACATCGCAGATGTGCGTGCAGCTGTGAAGGGAAATCGTCGAATCACCATCCGTGAGTTATGGAAGGATGTGCAGATTAGCCTTTTCGGTTCAGTTCAGTCCATTCTCACTGAATATTTGGGTATGAGATGACCATTCGACTGATGTTCTATGATTTTCCGTCTGCTTTTAACACGATTCAGCCACACATACTCGCTTCCAAACTAGTTCACATGAACATGAATGCCTCTATCATTCCGCTTTGGGCAGTTGGGCTATCTCACAAACGGCCCACATTATGTCAGAATTAGTTCGGATCTAATCTCAGATGTACTTTTTACAACACCGGTGCACCACAGGGGACTGTCCTGTCGCCTTTTTTGTTTTCTTTGTACACAGCAGACTGTAGAGCCACTCATGACGACTGTGTCAAAGACAAATACGCTGACGACACGGCACTGACAGATCAGATTACAGATGAGGACGACAAACACTATCGGCAGGAGATCGACAACTTTGTAGAGTGGTGCGATAGAAACTATCTTGAATTACATGTTGGCAAAACAAAAGAGATGGTCATAGATTTCAGGAAAAACAAACATCAGTGATCCCGATGCTGTTGTCATCAAGGGTACAGAAGTTGAGCGTGTAGAGTCCTACAAGTATTTAGGTGTGTTACACACCGGCCGTACTCAAGAGTTGTGTGAACAAAGACACCACCAGACATTCGTGTTGCAGAATCGTCTTTTATTTCGGGTACAACATTCTTCCAATAAGTTGGGCAGGACCAACCTACTAGCAAAATCGTGATCAGAGCATTCTGTCTGAGCTCTTGTTCTGGGCTCTTCTTCTCCTGAGCTCTTGTTCCTCTCTTGAGCTCCTGCTCCTACCCTCCTTTCCGTTCTGAGCTCTCCACAATATATACACATTCGGGGGACAGTGCCCTATTATTGGGAACGTCCCTCTTGGCTCCCAATTTGTCAAAAGAGCGTCTTTCTGTCAACCATTAATTTCTACTACAATGGGTCTACCCCCAGGCCGTATACACTATACCTATATTTCTTGATCTTGGCCTTACTTATTCAGTACCACATCCCTTGATCTTGGTCTTACATATTGAGTACTCTAAGCCCCCAGGGAGTGTGGCCCATATTCAATAACGCTTGCTCGCAAATTCAACACATGGAAGCTTGCGTCAGTGTTCGATCTTGGCCTTACAATTTAGGTATATGATACTAAGCCCTCATTAATAATAGTCCTGAATAATAATTATATACTAATACATGGGGGTGTCATACGTAGTGTAACATTCCTCCCTGACCCGAGAAAAATACATCCCGTTCAGGATTATTTTTCTTTCCTTTCTTAGGGGGTATACACTACGGAACATATGACAATATAATTGCAAATTATTAACCAATCAAAATACATTTCATGACATCGGCACGTGACATCTTATACAATTACTCCATCAAGTATTCGATCCAAATAAAAGAAAAAGAGTTCATTGTCCATAATTCGAATAAAAGAAAAAGAAAAAGAGTTCATTGTCCACGATTCGAACATAATAAAGGCAAAGTGTTCATTGTCCACGATTCGAACATAATAAAGGCAAAGTGTTCATTGTCCACGATTCGAACATAATAAAGGCAAAGTGTTCATTGTCCACGATTCGAACCAAAATAAAAGAAAAAGAATTTTGTCCACGAACTGTTTGTCTCTCATGGGCACCGTTGCGCTCACGGTCCCAACATCGTTCGTCCACTTTGTAGGTCGCCTCACTTCAAGGCCGGGTAGAATTTCACAATTGGCGATGTCGCCTTCAGTTCCACCCTGTCCTCCATCATCGGTGCGGAGGCACTTGCTCCGTAGGCATCATTCTCGTCCGCCACAGTTGTAGCCACCGATCCCGGGTCCAGTGTAGGTCGAGTGACCCCACCATGTCCTCGCCTAAGTCTTGATAAAGGGCCAGCTCTTAACAAATCAAAATATCTGGCTACTCCCACTATTATGCCTACAATTGACATGACCAGTGCCAATACTAATAAATACTGCCAAGTAGACCAGCCTTCTTCATCTTCGACCTTTTGCATATTCTGCAATTCCGTGATTAGAGAATCCATCGGAATGTGCTCTATTTCCTTTAATTTCTTAGGTAAGGGAATTGGTTTAAATTCTGGTATCGCTTTATGGAATGGTTCCCACAAAGTTATATTCGAAACGACATATTTTTGAATATTATTAATTTCTTCGTCCGTTATAATAAAAACACTTTCTCGTTGATAATACGGCGTTAGTGTGAGTCTATCGCTAGTTGCGCTACACGTCATCCCCAATCGTACTATACTAACGGGAGGATCTGTCAAAATGAACCTCACTTGTTCCCCATGACAACTGACGCTGAAGCGTAATCTTTCTGCCGCACTGATCATCCATACACCATCAGTTATGTACCTTGCCATTGGCAAGACCGAACCAAGTTTGACCTTCGTTTGACAGTATGTCTTTATCTTGTTCGTACTATTCATTAGCAACGCTGTACTATGTCAACCGCAATCGTCGTCGCCTCTAACTCGTACTGCGCGGTCACTGACTCGGTCATACCTACTGTTCCATTTTTAGGAATTAACGGAACTGGTAAATTATGAACATTATCTGCTAAACCCAATATCATGAGACAGAGGACGAACTTCATCTTGCACGTCTGCAAAATATAATTACACCCGTAGTTGTATATTCATATTCCCAAAACTGTATCACCTACACGATCTTCTGATTGATCCTCTCTCAATACCATTTGAGAGTTGCATTTTAAACGAAGCCTATAGTAGATCTCCTATAGCTTCTAATAACCGCCTCACCCCTTCACCCCTAGACTTAGGCAGGATTGCATCCACATGTTTTATCCTATCATCATCAGAATTGTCTGATGTGCCTTCGTCTGGGCTAACATCAGCCGATTCTGCTTCGACTGTTTTGTCCCTGTTCTGACGTCTAACCCTTTTCGCTAACTCTGTGAGAGGTATGTCGTCTTCCGAAGACGAGTTCTCACGTTCCTTACGCTGTCTTTTAATCCACCTTTCTCTCGGAGGTAAGTCGCCTACATCTTCACTGCCACTGGAAGAACTGTCTTCCGGTGCGACCGCATAATTAGTTTTTCTGATGGGCCTAGTTGTTTCTACTGAGGGTTTAGGCCACTCTTCTAATTTAGCGAGTCTTATGTGCTCTGCATGCACTTTTATTACTTCACTAGTCAACTGGTTCCTTATCTTGTACGTTACTGGGGTTGTTTGCTCGACCACCCTGTAATAAGGTTTCCATTTGCTGTCTAATTTATTTTTCCTTTGGTTATTCTTATAGTACACTGGGTCACCAACTTTGATTTCGTCACCTTTGACTTGTCTATTTGCATATTTTGCTCCCCGCTTCTGTGATTTCTTTATTCGTTGGTGTACCTGAGTGAACAATTTATGTTGTTGTTCTAAGGCTACCTTATGAAGGTCCTCTCCGACATATTTCCGTCTGGGCCTCAGTATGTTATCTAATGGTAACACTGGATCTCTATTATACAGTAGAAAGAATGGAGAGCACTGAGTCGTTTCCGAAACGCTAACCCGGTATGCCGACAACGCATGATTGATGTGCAAATCCCACGTTTGGATATCTTCCTGTATTTTCTTCGACATGATATCATTCATGGTACGATGAAACCTTTCTACCTTAGCATTAGATTGTGGATGATAATAGCTTGTCAACACATGATCTATGTTCAGTTCGCTGAGAACCTCTCTCATGATCCGATTGACATTTTCTGTACCATTGTCAGTGACCACCTGCAAGGGGCAGCCATGTCGAGGAATTATCTCATCCAACAATATTTGAGCAACAGTTTCTGCCGACTTATCTGGTGCTGGAAAGCACTCTGGATATCCACTGTAATGACAAACAAACCCTAAAATGTACTTGTTCCCAGACAGACTAGTAGGGAATGGACCCTGTATGTCTACACTAACCTTTGCAAAAGGATATGGGGGAATGTCCATTTCCTGCACTGGAACTTTCTGTTTCTGCAAAACCCTTTGCTGACAGGTAATACAACCTCCTATGTATTCATTTAATCCCCTGTACATGTTTGGCCAAAAATACTTCTGTTTGATTGTATCGTATGTCTTGTCTAGGCCCATGTGCCCATTTCTGTCATGGTACTGAGTTACGACGTGCTCCACCAAATGGAATGGCACCACTAACCTCGCTACTGGATCGTCATCAATATTCGACAAGAAATACAAGACATCTTCTATGAACAAATACCTCCTTTTTACACTGGCCGGTGCTTCCTCGTTCAGGAGCTGATCCTTCAACTTAACAATGTCTGGAACCTTGTCTTGCTCCATTATCATATCGAACCCTGTCACCTCTACCTTTTCTAAAGTTTCTCTGGGATCTTCTGTCTGACAACTTGCAAACTGCTTTGGTCTAATCTGACTAGAATTAATCACCCCTATTTGGAACGCATTGTCGCTCACTTCTGTGACTATTTCTTCCGTCTCTTCTGATACTAACTCCTCACCGTTTGGTTGTGGCACTCTAGACAACAAATCAGCCAACACATTCTGTGGCCCTGGAATGTACTCTATAGTGCAATTGTACCCTGCTATCCCTAGCGCCCACATCTGAATCTTTTTATTCTGCATGGGTGACTCTAAGAGATATTTCAGTGGTTTGTGGTCTGTGCGAACAACAAACTGTGCATTGTGCAAATAGTGGTCTAACTTCTGTAACGCATCATCATCATCATCATCATCAGTCCCTTGCCCGAACTGGGCGTTGGGGGGACTGAAAGGCAGCAGCAACAGACAGTGCTCTCCACTGAGTTCTATTTTGGGCGGTGGCAAGCAAGTCTGACATCTCGAGTTCGGTCCATTCTTTTATGTTTGCGACCCAACTCTTTCTCTGACGACCTCGCCGACGACTTCCTTCGAGAGTGCCTTGGAGGATAGTCTTGGACAAGGTGTTGTGTCGGGTCACGTGGCCAAACCAAGCAAGCTTGCGCCGTTTCACGGTTGCCAGAAGGGGTTCATGTGGGCCCACCAGGGAAGTGACGATGCTCCGTACATATTCGTTGGTCTTGTGCTCGCGGTATGAGATGCGGAGCAACTTCCTCAGGCACTTGTTCTCAAAGGCCTGGATTTTCTTTTCTGAGTCTGCAAGCAGTGTCCAAGTCTCACAGCCGTAGAGTAGAATAGACACTATGAGGGACTTGTAAAGCCTGTACTTGATGGTGAAGCTGATGGAGTTACTTCGCCATATCCTGTCCAGCCTGGCCATTGCGGATGTTGCTGTACCTATCCTGATACGGATCTCTGCTATGCAACTACCGTCTTTGGACAGGGTGGCTCCCAAGTACTTGAAGCTATTGACCTCTTCTAGCTTTTGGCCATTCATGTGAATGTTGCTGCTGCTGTCGCTTGTGGTGTTGATCATCACTTTGCTTTTATCCGTACTGATCTCCATGCCATAAGACCCTGCGCTACTTGAAAGTTTGTCTGTCAGGTTTTGGAGCTCACTATTGCTGCCTGCCATGAGGTCAATGTCGTCTGCGAATCGAAGATTGCACAGGGATCTGCCACCAATAGAGATTGAAGTATGGTGGTCGTGGAGGGTTTCCTGCATGATCTTCTCCAGGAATATGTTGAAAAGGACAGGAGAGAGCAGGCATCCTTGACGGACACCGATCGTCGTCCTGAAGAACTCGCCTGACTGATTGTTAAGTAGAACCGCGCTGCAGGCGTTCTTGTAAAGCGCTTCTATCATTTGGATCAGTCCCTCCTCTATGTTGAACGATCTCATGACTTGCCAGAGTCCGTCGTGCCAGACGCGATCAAATGCTTTCCTGAAATCAATGAAGTTGTGGTAGAGTTCGCGCTGATGCTGCAGATGTTTCTCGATCAGGACGCGGCAGTTGAAAATCTGCTCTACAGTGCTTCTTCCAACTCTGAAGCCAGCCTGTTCTTCTGCCAGCAGTTCCTCGGCGAAAGTTTTGAGGCGGTTGAGAATGATTCTAAGCATTACTTTGCTAGGGTGACTTATCAGACTGATAGTTCTGTAGTTCTGGCACTGTTTCAGGTTTCCTTTCTTGGGGAGCGGGATCACTAGAGACTGTGTCCATTCTACTGGCCATTTCTTTTGCTCCCAGATCTTTTGACAGAGTGTAGTGAGGACCTTCGTTGTTACTTCTCCTCCATGTTTCAACAGTTCAGCAGGTACGTTGTCTACACCTGGAGACTTTCCTCCCTTCAGGCCGCGTACGGCTGCTTCCACCTCTTCAGCTAACACTGGCAGGTCTTCAGCCTTCCTGGCCCCAGCCTGGTTGTTTTGGAGGATGCTGGTGTCTGGCTCAGCCTTGTAGTTATACAAGTCTCGGCAGTACTCAGTCCATCTGTTTAGTACAGCAGTGTTTTCCGTAAGGAGTTGGCCGCTGCTGTCTTCGATGACTGTGGCTGTTCGCTGTTGAGTCTTGGTGAGGGTCCTTAGCGTTTCATAAGCCTTCTTGCTGTTGCCATTTAATAGTGGTCTAACTTCTGTAACGCATAATGAATTGCAAATGCTTCCTTTTCTATGGTAGACCACTTCTTCTGGCTCTGGCTCAACCTATGGGACAGAAAATAAATAGGTTTTTCTGTCTTTTGCCCTGTGCTGTCTTCACTTTCTTGTGTCAGACACGCCCCGATACATGCGTCACTAGCGTCCGTGTACAATACATATGGACGTCTCGTGTCCGGATATACCAACAAAGGAACTACTGACAAACTTTGTTTGAGAAAATCAAACGCCTGTTGACACTGATCCGACCATTTGAATCTGGCAAATTTCTTTGTCAAACTGATGATGGGTTCAGCTATCTCAGAAAAGTTGGGTATGAACCTGCGATAGTAGGACATCATCCCAATGACACTACGACACTCCCTTATACATGTGGGATTCGGCAATGTTCGAATTGCTGACACCTTTTCTGGGTCTGGTTTGACTCCTTCCTTCCCTATCACAAACCCTAAGTATTGTGTTTCTTCTGCGAAGAACTGACATTTCTTCAGTTTCAACTTGAGTTTATGTTGTCTAAGCCTACCGAACACATCTTTTATGTGCTGATAATGCTGTTCCTTTGTTTCTGAAAAGATGAGAATATCATCCATATATGCTGAACAAAATGTTTCTAGCCCCATCAACACTGTGTTCATCAACAACATGAACACACTGGGTGCCTGGCAAAGTCCAAACGGCATGACTGCAAACTCAAAAAGTCCCTTGTGACAAGCGAAAGCTGTTTTCTCACTACTCTCTTTATCCGCCATCTCTACCTGCCAGTATCCTGATTTCATATCTAACCTTGTAAAATATTTTGCCTTCCCCAGCAAGGACAAAATATCATCTATGAGCGGTAGTGGATACGACGACTTCTTAGTAATCTCGTTTAGCTTTCGGAAGTCAACGCACAACCTCCTTGACCCGTCTTTTTTAGACACTACTACTAAGCTGAAAGACCATGGCGACATCGATCTCCTGATGATCCCTGCCTCTAACATCTCATCCACTGCTTTGTCTACTATCTCTCTATCCTGCAAGGGAACGCGGTAAGGTTTCACCCTTATTGGAGCGTGGTCTCCAGTGTCTATGCTCATTTTGACAGTATTGGTGCGCCCTAAGTCCAGATCGCTACTCGCGAACAAATCGGAATGCTCCGATACCAGTTTAGTAACTGTGGACCTGATTGCTTCAGGCGCGTCAATTTCTGTCAGATCAATGGAAGCGACTTCTCGTTCTTCCGTTCTGCTAGACACTGACTCTACCTGACTTACGCTGTTTGTCCTACCTACCACACATCCCCTTTTTAGCCTGAACGTTTTGTTTGTGTGATTCATGACTAACAAAGGAAATGTCCTACCTTTGTTTTTAACTACCCCACTCATCACTGATAGCCCTGGTTCTTCTGCAACAAACCCCCTATCTGTCGCAGAGACTTCTAAACATTCATCCTTACTGAAGTACTGCGTATTCTTTATTCTCACTTGACAAATCTCCGCTGTATGCGGTTTCAAAATTTTTGTCTTGTGTATTCTGACTAACGAGGATATGTGTATGTCTTGTTCGTAAGGTACATACGCATTCCCGACTCTGACCTTTCTCAAATCAAAATAGATGCGTGCTCCGTTCTTATCAAGCCAGTCGTTGCCCAAAATGAAATTTCTATTCATCTCTTTCACTATGTAAAATCGATGTTTGAACGACTGTTGTTCTATTTTGAAGTCTAATTCTATACTACCTACAACTCCTAACGCTTCCCCACTGACTGACTGTAATGATACGCTCCTTTTCTCTAGTTTTGGCTTTTTCTGTAAATTTTCGTATGCCTTCTTACTAATCAATGATACTTCTGCCCCTGTATCTATGAGACTTCTAAACTTCTGACTCCCTACCTTAAAAACTATGCATTTTGGACTTCCTGCTAAATTGATGCTGAAGGATCTACTATTTCTTCCGTTCTGCTCACCGGCTTCTCGTTGTGCAGAACGTTCTAATTTCCCTGTCGTTCATATCCTATTCTGACCTTGCAGTCCCTTTGTCGATGGCCCTGACCCCCGCAGCGCCAACACCGTACGTGTTGATACTCTCGCTGCGGCAACGACGACCGCTGCTGACGTACTGCGTTTACCTGCCTAGTGGTCTGGCAATCGCGTGCCTTATGGCGGGATGAACCGCACCTAAAACACCCCCTCCTCCTAGAGTGATCTACTTCCATGGGTTCTTCCCTGTCTCTACGGAACTGGTCTGCTGGGGATTTGGTCACCGTACTTCTTTGTTTTACCCTAAGATCGAACATCTGTCTAAAATTGTGTTCTGTTAGGGCGATGCTAACAGCACGCTCTAACGTAGCGGGTGCTTCTCTCATGACCTTCATTTTTAAATAGTCATGTGCCAGTCCGTCTATAAAGCAGGCAATCAGTTGCCTGTCTTTGATAGGACCATCTTCATCTGGGAACGCCTCTTCTCCTAATGAGATCAGTCTCTCTGCATATAGAGGAACACTTTCATCTTTCCCCTGTTTAGCTCTCTGTAGGAGGGGCAGGGCGTGCTGTTCATCCCTGAACTCTCCAAATCTGACCGTTAGTTGTTCCTTCAATTCCTCCCAACTGTTATTTCCGTTGCTTTGAATAAAACGACCGATGAAGTCGCTTACTGCCCCACTACTCGCTTGATATGCAATGAAGGCCTTCCTCCCTACTATGTTTACTAGTGCGGCGTATTTCTCTATTTTCTTCATCCACTCCGCAAACTTCTTTTGATCTCCATTGAAGGTGGGGATCAGTTGGGAGATAGACTGTGCGTTAACGGAGGACGACATCCCCTCTATCTGGCTACCTAGTGCGGCCAATATTGGGTTCAGTGGGTGTAACATGCCTAAGTGTTCTTCTGCCATTTTTTTTTTCTTTCTAAATATAACAAATTTACAACCTAGCTAATAGGTCTGGCCCTTAATCAAAACCACGGCGATGACACAAAAAGGTCACTCACCTGTTTGTCCAGCATTGGTGACGGTGGTTGTGGCCAGAGGTCGTTTTTCGTCTGTTGGCGCCTTCTCAGTCTTGTTTCAAGTAGTGGGCTCGAACTCTGCTTTCTAGTAGTGGGCTCGAACTCTGCTTTCTAGTAGTGGGCTCGAACTCTCGTCTTCTCTTCTTGTTTCTGTCATCCTGCGATAGTTCTGCTATACCCGTTTTGACATCCTGCGATAGTTCTGCTATACCCGTTCAGAGAATCCTGGTCACGGCACCAAAAAGGGTAGTCTTTGTTACACACCGGCGTACTCAAGAGTTGTGTGAACAAAGACACCACCAGACATTCGTGTTGCAGAATCGTCTTTTATTTCGGGTACAACATTCTTCCAATAAGTTGGGCAGGACCAACCTACTAGCAAAATCGTGATCAGAGCATTCTGTCTGAGCTCTTGTTCTGGGCTCTTCTTCTCCTGAGCTCTTGTTCCTCTCTTGAGCTCCTGCTCCTACCCTCCTTTCCGTTCTGAGCTCTCCACAATATATACACATTCGGGGGACAGTGCCCTATTATTGGGAACGTCCCTCTTGGCTCCCAATTTGTCAAAAGAGCGTCTTTCTGTCAACCATTAATTTCTACTACAATGGGTCTACCCCCAGGCCGTATACACTATACCTATATTTCTTGATCTTGGCCTTACTTATTCAGTACCACATCCCTTGATCTTGGTCTTACATATTGAGTACTCTAAGCCCCCAGGGAGTGTGGCCCATATTCAATAACGCTTGCTCGCAAATTCAACACATGGAAGCTTGCGTCAGTGTTCGATCTTGGCCTTACAATTTAGGTATATGATACTAAGCCCTCATTAATAATAGTCCTGAATAATAATTATATACTAATACATGGGGGTGTCATACGTAGTGTAACAGGTGTTCTTTTTGACAACGCACTCAACTGGAAACAAAACACAGATGCTATTTGTGAAAAAAACCGCATACCCGTCTTTACTGTTTGAGAAAGCTCAGATCACTTAATGTAAGCACTCGGCTTTTACATATGTTTTACTGCTCCAGTATTGTTAGCGCTCTAACTTTTGGACTGACGTGCTGGGGTAGAAATTTATGTAAGAGAGATCAAGATCGTCTTAGGATACTTTGGACACACTGTACAACAGACGGATTACGAACAAAACTGGCTGACATTCTTGATGACAAAAACACATCTACTTAGATATGAATTTGACAGCAGACGTATCGAACGAAGTGGCAGACTTCGAGTACCCAAAAGTAGTACATCACGTTATGCCAACTCCGTTTTGTCCCTCAGGCTGTTGCCCTTTTCAACAGTAATATCAGTAGATAGTGTCTGTCGACATTCTTTAGTTCTAGCCCTTTTAGTAGTTCACTGCAACATTGCTGACACCAGAAGCACAGGGGGAATCCACCGCCATAAGTGTTTCTGATGCCAAGAGTGTTACAAAGGTAACAATACGTCTGTTACAGTTCATCTCCTTAATTGAGAGTTATGGGTTATTTAATTATTTCAAGGCCGAGTGAATGTTGATTCCATGGTGTTGTATGGGCAGACAGCGAATTTCCCCATGCGGATTAATAAAGTATTATTGTATTGTATTGTATTGTATTGTATTGCATTGTATTGTCTGCGGCCAAGGTTGTGCCAAAACTGCTTTCAGCTGACCAAAAAGAAACTCAGGTTTCAGTTGCGCAAGATCTCACGTCAGTCCTTGATTGTGTGGAGAACGATGGAAACTTTTTGAAAACGGTGTATACACTTTCTGCAACTTTGTGTAGGCCTCTGGGCAGGTATCGTCAAGCTTTTGGCAAATTTTGATGCACTGAGATTCTCTGCTCAACTTTCTCTGTCATGGTCAATGCCGACAACGTGATCACACGCTACACACGTTCTGCTTCCAAGCGCTGCTGTAAAGAGCGGAAGTGAGCTAGGATGTCAGTAAAACTTAGTGTGCATGGGCGGTTGGGGGTCAATGTCAATCTGTGCCAAGTGGCTTCACTCTTGAATTTTAGCGGCTCCATTACTATGTCACCAGTCCTGATACCTTTTGATCACACCTCGTGTATCCTTCACCGATGGTCTGGGTGATTAAGGCGCCCATTCTGTTTGCTATTTTCTCACAGTTTCTTTGTTTCTGGCGACATCTGAATGAAACTTCAGGTATAGTCAAGCATATATATCTCCATGACATGACCATAACAAGAAGCGGCTTTTTCTCTATTTTCATGCTTGTCAGTACATTCGGCAAACTTCGGAGATTTTCGCGTTTACACACACACACACACACACACACACACACACACACACACACACACACACACACACACACACACACACACACACTGGCACACACACACACACTGGCACACACACACACACACGCGGAGCTTCGCCGCAGTGGGTCACTGAGTTATACGTGCTTCGCAGCTTTTGCCGCGTGTGCGGTGCCTTACGGAAGTAAACAGTTTGTACTGCGGCAGGTTAGAGGTCGTAGACATGAGATTTTTCTCAAATCCAAAGACTGATCAAATCAACACGGCTGAAGGTCTGTATACCATTCAAGTTAACCCATTCAGCCCTGACGCACTGCAGCAGGAGATGTGCCGCCCAGACTTATTAGCTTGGCGCCTATCGGCGCCAAGCTAATATGGCACTACCCTTAAATTATCATGGTCGATTAATCTCCTGCAACACTGAGGTGCATTGAGTCGTTAGGTGACGCCTCCAAAATGTGGGCGGAAATACGTGCGTCGGGCTGAATGAGTCAAACGACCTTCTGCAACTGTGACAAAGGGTTAATAGTTCGCAGATAGAGGAGCACTTAGTGTGTCTTACAACAGTGCTTGGAAAAATGGCAAACTTAAGAAGTTTGAGTGTCGTAACTTGGAAATGAAAGACGCGGCCTTTGTGCGTACGAGAGTTCCCCCGATACACTCATAAAAGCCAGTACAAAATCTCTGGCTGTCACGTGTGCCAAACTATTACTCGTATGGATTGTGAAAAAGTCTTAGTAGAGGCAAGACACGATTAAGGATCGGTTGCATCTACTAATATTAGCCGGCAATTGCCTTGGAGCAGATCACTTTAACCCATTCAGCCCCTGACGCACTACAGCAGGAGATGCGGGGTCGACCGACCATGATAATTCAAGGGCATTACCAGATTAGCTTGGCGCCTGTCCGGCGCCAAGCTAATCTGGCACTACCCTTGAATTATCATGGTCGATCCATCTCCTGCAACAGGTGCATAGTCGTTAGATGACGCCTCCAAAATTTGGGAAATACGTGCGCCGGGCCGAATGAATTGCAGTTTGCAACATGAAAGACCAGCAGGGCCAGGCGGCAGTTTTCTCTTTGACTGATTTTGATTGTACAGATATATTTAGTTTACTCTCTCTCTCTCTCTCTCTCTCTTTCTCTCTCTCTCTCTCTCTCTCTCTCTCTCTCTCTCTCTCTCTCTCTCTCTCTCTCTCTCTCTCTCTCTCTCTCAGTCTCTCTCTCTCTCTAAGAATCCATTTACACCAAGTTGATCTGGCCGGAGTTAGTTTTATTTTAACATGTCAAATTTTCTCTCTCTGCCCAGATAACTTTCCCCTGCTGAAGCCCTCGCAGAAAGGGCGAAAATTTGACATGTTAAAATAAAAACGCAACTCCAGAACAAATTTGTGTAAATGGATTCTTGCGGCTTTCTTCCAGTTATTCTTCGATTCATCGTCTCTTGAATCCTTTTTGGAGTGCCCCCACCCGGGTCTGCCCTGGGGGACTTGGGTGGGGTTAACTACTTTTTAGTTCCCAGCCCCACAGGGTAGCTAGGTTTCCCCCTCTATTCTGGAGCATGTGTTTCTGTCTACCCTTGGTCCATTCACCTGTATTTTCCTTTTTTAAACTCTCCCTACTGTCTGCGCTGCGTGTAGTAGTATTGGATGTGTGTTGCTAAATGGTCTTAGGTTTATTTAGCGTATTAGATCGGCTGGCGACTGACATACATTCAATATTCTGTTTAGTTTTTTTTTTTTTTTTTTTTTTTTTTCACAAGCAGTGCAGGCACGTCCTGAGAAAGTCTTGTTGCTGTCAGGACGTTAAGCAATGTACAACCAACCAACCAACCAACCTTTTGGGCGGAGTGTGTGGTGCCAGCAGTCCTGGACGTGTTTTACTCGACATATATGGAAGAAAAAAAAATCCAACACCGCAGAATTTTAAACCCAAATTTTCGGCCCATGGTCTTCTAGGCCCGAGGGCTGATGTCTGTCATTTATTTACGACTAAGTCTATGCCTGAGAATGATTCCTTAATTAATTCCCTTTAGGGATATAAATTAAGGTATAAACTATATTTATAGCAACTCAACAAGTGGCAAAGTTACTATACCGACCAATCAAACAAGTGGCAAAGTTCCACTCAGGAACACACATTAGTGCTGTGCTTTTTTTCCACCACCGTAAGTTTCAGTAGGGGGTGTCATGTTTATCGAATAACGCTAAAGACGAATAGATAGTTGCCAAGTGCACAACGTTAGATAACAGCCCAGAAATGTTTGGCATCTGCTGTGTGCGAACTGTCGGGAAAACTTATATCAGCTTGCAGTCGTTCCTAAACTGATCCGCAGAACTGAACCAACTGATGTCCGCTGCATGCTGGCCCACTCGCTAGTGCAGATTACGTTGTAACTGTAAGTCTTTAGACTCTCTCTCTGTTGTTTATTTCACCACGATTCCGGACAGTCTGTTTTGATAACCCATTTAACCCTAAGGCAGCATTTCCCAAATTCGGGAGGTGTCACCTAACGCGGTATGCACTAGTTGCAGGCCGCGATGGATCAAACATGGTAAGCTAATCGGGCACAGCCCTTGTATTATCATGGTCGATCCAGTGATCTCTAGCTGTAGTGTTTCGCAACGCAAAGCAACAACGGCGTGTCTTCAGTCTTCAACACACACACACACACGCACGCACGCACGAACACACAGTTAAGGGTGAATTAGAAGAATAATACACAGCTGGTAATAAAACGTGTCCATTTAGTGGGCTTCGATCAACTCGCATGCAGTTTCCCGGGGCCGCAGGCCGGCAGGGAAGAGCGGGGAGGTGGGGGGTGAGCCGGGGGGGGGGGGGGGGGCGTGGGGCATTTTCCTCGTTTACTCATTCAGCCCGACACACGTACTCCCAAATTTAGGAGGCGTCATCTAACGACTATTGCAGGAGCTGGATCGACCATGATAATTCAAGGGTAGTGCCAGATTAGCTTGGCGCCGAAGGCACCAATCTGATCTGGCACTACCCTTGAATTATCATGGTCGACCCATCTCCTGCTGTAGACGGTGCGTCAGGGTTGAATGGGTTAAAAGAATTAGAACAATAATATACAGCTGATAATAAAAACGTGTCCATTTAGTGGGCTTCGATCAACTGACTTTTTCGGGGCGGAGGGCCGGGGGGATATTCCTCGTTAAATAGTCATTATTCATTGCCAAGTATGCCCGGGCTCTGCCGCTTCGTTTCAGTTCCTTACTTCCACTCATGTAGCGAACACCTCATACATCACGGGACATAAATATAAATCCTATGTTGCTCTGCGGCTGACTTAGAGTAGTGCCTTATTTAGTCTTTGATTTAGTACCTATTGCCGCTGCTAGCCTCATTTGAACTGACTTACCCTTGTTCCTTGGCGGGAGGACATGTATATAGGGCGGCGTGCGACTGCCAGTGGGAGGCAAAATATACTGAAATGTCCGCATTCCGTCTCCATGTCAGTTTTCAGTTCTGAAGTGTAGTTTCCTCAAATACGCATCTTTCGACTCCTGAGTTAACTGACTTGCACTACCATAGGCTGTATCTGAAAAGGATGCTCATTCGCCGGGTGTCTGTGCCGAGCTTCCATACAGTCAAGGAAGAAGATGAAACATATACGGTAAAATGTAGTTATTTATTGGGATTTTTAGTGGCGCAGTCCCGCGGTAGAGTGGTGTCAAGTCAGGTCCGCCCACTTCCAGTGGCTGTTTTCAAACCCCTCATTTCCTAATACATAGGTTTTCGGTGATTTGAATAGCATTCATATACAAATAATTGTCTGACTTCCGCAGCCATACACATGTTCTGCCATTAGTATTTCATTTAAATTCGTGGATTGATTCCGAGAAGGGTCCGCGTCAACCGACCGTGCCGCTGTCCAAGACAACAGAGGGGTGGGGCCGACGGTGCGGGCCATGCCGTTGTATTTATTTATTTATAACTAAAGGAGAACTGATCATATTAAGGCGAATGGGTCCGACAGTTGTCACGGTAACCGATTCAGTGAAACAATTAAACTCTTGAAGTCATAGTCGATGGATGTCCCCCACCCGGGTCTGCCCTGGGGGACTGACTTGCGTGGTTAACTACTTTTTAGTTCCCAGGGTCACCCTGGTCAGCCCCGCAGGATGGGTTTCCCCTCTATTCTGGGGCATGTGTTTCTGTCTACCCTCGGTCCATTCACCTGTATTTGCCTTTTTTAAACTCTCCCTACTGTCTGCGCTGCCTGTAGCTCTTGATATTAGATGCGTGTTGCTAAATGGTCTTAGGTTTATTTAGTGTATTAGACCGGCTGGCGACGTATATTCAATATTCTGTTTAGTTTTGGTTTTTTTTCACAAGCAGTGCAGGCACGTCCTGAGAAATTCCTGTTGCTGTCGGGACTTTAAGCAATGTACAACCAATAACCATCGATGGATGTTACCGAGATCCCCTCCGGCCGTCTACATCCGCGCTTGCTTGAGTCAGTTATCACAGCGCACACATCTCTTGCAGTTGGCGTGGGAGCTGAAACAACTGCACTTACAGCAGCCGGACGGGCAATGCACATGACTTGAAGGGCCAAACTTCGTCAGTTCTCTGATGACTTCGTGTAGCAACAATGTCAGTGACGCGTCTGCCACCGTGACCGCGCAACAGGTAATCGGGCCGGCGTGGGCCGCCGTTGGCCCGCGCACGAACGTGCGCGGCGGGACAACGGCGGCCCACTTCGGCCCGATAACATTTTGCGCGGTGGACACTGAAGCGAAGGAAGCTGAGGACACCGCCTCTCTAGAGTGGAATTCGGATACGAGTTTCTCAGAACAGAGGGACTGTCCGTGTTCTGGTTTGACAGTGTGGAGGGATGAGGCGATGGCTCCACGAATTTCTCTCTCTGTTACGGAAGTGAAGGATACAAACTCTAAGGTAAGACAATCACCCGCGCCGTTTGCGGGATTACAGACTCTCCAGAGTAGACCCACTGAGTCGGGGAGTACAACACAAGTCTTATCAAATGAGATGCTTATCATCTCATAAAATGTACTTGTGGAGTACTACCCGAATCAGGGTCTGTCTGGGGAGTATTCCCGCGGAAACGATACGCCGGGCAGTCAAAGTTTAATCCGTATCATTCGGAATACACCAGTGTTTGAAATAAGTTTGTGAATAGTTCAAGGGTAGTGCCAAAATAGCTTGGCGCCTCTAGGCGCCAAGCTATTTTGGCACCACCCTTGAACTAAAGCCATTGGTCTATATTAGTCCTTATCTGTAAGTACTATAATGTAGCTTGCATATGGCAGTGTAAAAATTTGAAGCTTATAACGTCAGTATGATACGGGTTAATAATAGGAGTCACACTCGGTTACCCTCTCCCCCCCCCCCCCCCACACACACACTGACACACATAAAACCCAGACATACAACTAAAGTTTAATTGGTTTGTTGTAAACCCATTGACAGCTGACTGGACGCTCGGATCGCAGATCCTTCCGGCTTCGTCTTTTTGTGTCTTATTTTAACCCTTGTCATTCGGAATACACCAATGTGTGAAATAAGTTTGACTA